>MKYO02025837.1:693697-942754 GCA_002013955.2 Citrus medica
GGGGACCGCGGGGCGGAATTGGCACATGACGGACGCGTTCGGTCGGGTTTGGGAGGGTGCGGTCGGCGGCGAGGGCGCCCGGGGGGCTATAGTGCACGGCCTCGGGGGTCGTAAAGAAGGGGCCGTAACTCATGATCGAGGCCTCTGATTTTTTTTCCGTTTCGTCCCACGGGACCAGCGGTCCGGGGGCATTGGGATGGGAGGGTTGCCGCGCGGTGGTTTGAACGCCGAAAAATGGGTAAAATCGGGGGCTGCTTAGTAGGTTTTGCCGGTTTCGGCCGTAACCCATGATCCGGGCCTCCAATTCAATTTTTGATTTTTCGTTTCATCTCATGGGACCAGCGATCTGGGGGCATTGGGATGAAGGGGGTAGCAGCGCGGCGGTTTGAACGCCGAAAAATAATTAAGATCAAGGCCGTTTGGCCGGCTTTGTCGGTTTCGGCTCCTCGGGGGGCGATTCGTGCCCCAGTGCGGACCGCGGGCCGGGATTGGTACACGGCGGACGCGTTCGGTCAGGTTTGGACGGGTGCAGTTGACAGCGGGGGCTCCTGGGGATTTAGAAAACAACTGAAATTTCTAATTAATAAAAATAATGAAGAATATGTAAAATTATGACAAACAACAAAAATAATAATAAAAAATTTACTTCAAAATTAATATTATAATATATGAAATTCAAGTATTAATTACAACTAAAAACAATAACAATTCAAGTATTAATCACAACTAAAAACAATAGCAATTTAATTAAATGAAAAAATTAATAAGAAAGAGGGGCCAATTTTAGGGTTACCAATTTCCTAATTCTCTAATTATTTTCCTTGAATTTTTTTTACTTTGTTTTATTGTTTATTTTACACTTGCAATAGAGTGTTTTGGCTTCAATAAGAAATGTCATTAATGTCCTTATGATATCAGTAAAATATCAATAAATTTTTAATTTTTTTAACGAAATAGTGATAAATTAATAATGGTGCAAACGTTTGGTGATAAAATACTCTTTTTTACTAAATTATGGTAATAATATAATATGTTAGAATAACTTTAATGATAAAATAATAATATCCTAACAAATTTAAAAATAATCAACTGACGAAGAGAGTTGTCCGAAATTTACCCTTCCATATTTTATTGCGATAGAATGCTACGGTACAGTATTTTTACCTTGCAGCACCCTCACAAAATGTCTGTTGGCCCTACTTGGACCCACTTTCATTTTACTGTGCAAGCGTGGCCGTCAGGTAAAGGTACTGTAACTTAGCCACAGCCTTGATTGCAAATTGTTATTAAAGGGACAAAAATGTAAAGTTACTGATAGATATCAAAACATAATAACATTCAGCGCCCTGTATGTTATAAAACATGTATTTAATAGCATAGGTTTGAAATTTCTTCAAAAGAGTCCCCGCATTAGAACGTATTTATTTGTGTTCGTTACGGAAAAAAATCTCGAGGACCCCACGACTGGTTGATTCATTCATGGGAAAGAGAAGCAGGAGGAAGCACGAAGACGATACACCCACATCGTCATCATCTCCATCGAGCTCCGACGACTCCGAATCTTTATCGAAGAGGCGGCGGAGGCACCGGAAAGAGAAAGAGAGGAAGAGAGAGAGAAGAAAGAAGAGGGAAAGAGAGAGGAGTAGAAAGAAATCGAGAAGAGAAGAGAAGACGAGGAAGAAGAGAGATTACGAGTCAAGTGATGATGGGTCACGCTCGGATTCCGAGCCGGATATGTCACCGGAAGAAGTTGTGCGAGATGTGCTCACTCAGTTTCCGAATGTTGGCAACGATTTGAAGACGGTAATTTTTATTTTATTTTATTTCTTTTTGCATTATTTTCTTTATTAACATGTAACGACATTGTGATGTGCTTAATTTTTAAAATATAGTAGTTAAAATATTTGGAACCAATCGTGCACTTACTTAGACTTGACTGCAAGTGACGTTCAGTATCAAGAATTAGAAGCCTTAGCTCTACATAACTCATAATGAACCTTCTTTTGGAGGGCATTTGGGATTTCGATTGATTTGGTCTACAAATTTGACATGCTGGGCTTAAAGGTAAAGATTGTTGTAGATTATATGGTTGTCATGAGCATAATGGTTTTTGCTTGGATAGCAATCGATAGACATAAGAAAGGGCTTGAAGATGTACTTAGTTTCTTTGACTGCTGTCCATGGCACGCATTTCAGTAACCACTAGGAATTATATTTAATTAGCTTCAGCAGCAATGAGGTAGAACGATGTTTGGTACCATAATAAGTGCATATTTTTGCTACTTCCTCATTACATATGTACTGATAATTCTATGATCTAATTGTTGACGTAACCTTGTTCTTAATGTAGCTTCTGCAAATGATTGATGATGGACAAGCTGTTGACATAAGAGGCATATCTGAAAAATCATTGAGTAAGCATTTAAGAAAATTGTTTCTATCCTTAGATCTTAAGGAAAGCAAGGACAGAGTTTTCCTACGCCGTCCAACAGATCGTCCTACTTTGGATGTGGTTGGGACACTCATTCAGACTCATATGGAGTCTAAAGCTCAGCTACCTGAAGAATCTGCTTCAGTAAAGCATGTGCAGCCAAAGGAGTCAGAAGCAAAAGATAGGCTAGCAGCAGACAATAATTTGGAAATGCCAGGTCCAATGGATGATCCTCCTGGTCCTCAAAGAAGGTGATTATGTTCTTTAAGATCTGTATATAGTACTGAGTAGCTTCCAAGTTTTTGACAAATAGCTGAAAAAACAGCTAAAAAAGTGGCATAATTCCAACAGATGACAGCTGTCAAATGAATACAACCTCTCATGGAGGTTGCATTTGAATGACTGCTTCATTTATTGAGTACATTCTTTGCTTCTTAAAGTTGCTAAATGAATTGTATTGTCTTGTTTACTTTTATGGCAGGGTGATTGGCCCTGCAATGCCATCAGCTGAGCTACTTGCTGCAGCAGCCAAGTTAACAGAAGCCCAAGCTGAGCTCAGGTATTTCTGATGATATATTTTTTTACATGTTTGTTTGGGTGTTGATTATTCTGGTTTTTAATTAACACTTGGTGGGGACGATAGTGTGTAGTATGTTTTGTGTTGCTTTTGTATGAACTTCTTAATGCTAGTTGACATAACGTCAATTTGCTGTTTTCCAACTAATAATTTCTAGAGATGCTGAGTTGGAGGAAGATACTGAACTATTTATAGGACCACCACCACCTGCTATGGTTGCTGAAGCTGAAACAGCAAATGAGGCAGAGCGTTTTGAAGAGGTTTGATGGTTACAAACTTATGCATCTAATCTGATTTACACCATTTTGGTCCTGAAGTTGACTAGACTCTTATACATGCTATTAAGTAGTAATAGCTTGCTTGCCAAAAACCTTACGCGATTTTTTATATTATGTAGATTTTTTCAATATACAAGTTAGATAATTGGACATTATTTTTCTTTTGTTTTTTTGTGGCAAAAATTATACATTCAGATAATCAAAACGTTTCTAAAATTTAGTTATAATGAAAGTTCAAGGTGAGAATTGTTTCAGTCATCACAAAGCTCTTGTTGTTCTCAACCCTTTCCCCTTTTCCTTCCTTTTCCTTTTAATTAACAATTTAAAGACCTATCCTCGGTTAAATATCTTTGGTTTTGGAAGTTGTGATTTTTAGTTTTTGATGGTATTATCATTTTTATGATAATTATTTTTCTTTTGTTGATTTCTGTATGAAATAATTTTATGATAATGCATTGGTATTGGTTATGCTGCACTGAATTCATTACTTTTCATTTGGGTAACGCTTATATGTATATGGTTAGGTAACAAGGATAATGGGAGTTGAGGGTGATTGCCCATATGATGTTATAGGAGCCAACCACAATATGTCTGCTGAGAATATAAAGAAAAGGTAAGGTTACTGATCATCATTTGTCTGTTATCTTGCTGCATTTGCCCGACAATCATGGTCTTTCCTTGTTAACTTTTTGTTTGGACTGAGGAAATGGAAGTCAGTTTTGAAACTTCTAATGTGAGTTTGATATCTGGTGATGCTACTTAATATTACTTTTCCCCTAAAACAACTAGACTAGTTTAGACTTGGGAGTTTTCTCAGGAGTGGTATGCTGTAAACAGTATGTTTATAAATAGACCTACATTCATGTCTGGTGGTTTCACAGGGTCTATCTAACAGCCTCGTTGTAAATTATTGGCAAGGAAATAATGCAAAGATTTCACACTCAAATACATAAACTATAGCTAGACTATAAGGGATGATAACTGTTTTTGTCATATTGATTGTTCAATAACTGAAGTTGAACTAAAGTTTTCATGCAATTTGAAAAGTATCTTTTTTCCTGTACATGGATTATAAACTGAGCTGTTGACACCACCCTTTTACTTTATGATTTATTTATTTTCTTCCGTTGCCTCAAATCTCAATTATCTTCCTTTAGTTTTTAACAGGTATTGAATCTTCATTACTTGAGAATAATGCTATTATATCCTCAGGTACTGGAAGCTGTCGCTTTTTGTGCACCCAGACAAATGCCCTCATCCTCAGGCTCACCAAGCATTCATTAAACTGAATAAAGCATTTAAAGAATTACAAGATCCAGAAAAAGTGAGTTTCTCATGCAACTATGGTTTTCTCTGAACCAAAAGATATTATTTTGATCACTTTATATATTGCTTTTTTCAGAATTTGTATCTTTCTGCTTGAGTAAAAATAGAAGTAAACATTAGTAAATGTTTTGATACACAGATTAATTGGTTCTCTATTTTTAAGATCATGTTTGATCTTTGTGTTCTCTTTTGTCTGCATTTTGCAGCGAAAAGCCTTGGATGAGAAGATTAAACTCAAGGAAGAACAAGAGAAATTTACGGTTTTCACTGTTGTCTATATGTTGGTTTGATTTTGTTTGAGACATTATTTTATTTTTTTGACAAGAAGTTTGAGGCAGTTATTTAATGGCCGATACATTAACTGCATGCTTTTTTGCTTCTCTAGGTTGAACTAAAAGCAATGCAAGAAGGTGCTCAGTGGAGAAAATCGCAAGGTTAGCTCTTTTGTGCCATTGTTAAGCTTCCTTTTAATCAGTAATCTATGCTGAATCTACCTTGCGCAGGCATATAGATACTAGTAGGATGATTCTAATTTCCTTCTTTACGACAAAACTGGATCAGATTTGTTTCTAGTGGGAAAAACAAGAATCTAATCCAGTATTTGGTAGAGAGGCCTATGGAATCCTAATCAAACTGAGGATAGTGATAAGGATGACAAGAAAGTGAAGAAAAAATGTGCTTAAACGTGCTTTCCTCATTGGCCGTGAATTAACCCATTAGACGATCCAGCTATATCTTGATTTATTATAATGTTTTTTATCCAGCTTTTCTAGACTTCATACCTTCGCAATTATTGCTACTGGTAGTGCATTTTATAAGGTTAAGCTTTCTTAATTTGAAGGAAGTAAATTGCAATGGACAGTCTGCTTCACATCCTTGAATAATGGAAAATAAAGACTGTTGACACTTTCAGATTGTTTACTATCAGTTGACCTCTTAAAGCATCTATCTATCTGTTAGTAAGAAAGCTATTTTGCCGGCAGGTATATTGATGGAGGGTGATGATGAGCTTCTGGCAGACATGGAAGTTAAGGCGCCACCAAAAAGAGATGAATGGATGACAACGCTACCTCCTGAGAGGAAAGTAAGAGCTTTCAGTCTTCCTACCGCCTCGCCAATTATTGTTTTTGAAAGTTCAATGCCCCGTACCATTACTAACCGTCACTGTTTCTTCTTTGCAGCCCGGTGGTGGTGTGCCTATGCATTCAACAAAAACATTTAGCAGGACCTCTAAAGAAGGACGTGGTGATACCAGTGTCTGGACTGATACCCCTTCCGACAGAGCCCAGAAAGCAAAGATGAAGTAAGAATTTCTTGATGTTATACATAATTTTTGTTGGTTAATAGTTGCTTGGTTCTGCTTATCTAAATCTTTGTCATATGCAGTTACCTTGAAGCATATAGCGAAACTTCTGCACTTGCTTCAACTGAAGAAGAAAAGAAGGGAGCACGTGCGGATGCAGATTTAGTTGATAAATACAACAAAGAAAAACGATCAAAATCATTGGTTCAGAAACACCAAGAAGAGGGTAAAACCCGTGCAAAGAAAAAGTCGAAGCAGCAGCCAGAAAAAGAAGAATGGGTGGGCGAACATCCATGGAAGCCTTGGGACCGTGAGAAGGACCTGGTTGCTGGTAGACAAAGTATAAAATTTGATTCTGAAAATATGGCTGAAGGTCTGTCTTCGCGGTTTTCTTCAGGAAATTTTCAGAGGAACTTTCTGTAGGCCATGGACGCCTGGACGGGTAATTAATGCAAGAGTTAAGGCTGTACGTTAGCTAAAATGCTGTTTAGAAAGTTCTAAAATCAAATGATTAGGAGTTATAGAACTGTTTTTCTTGCCTATTGTGACATCATCTTTCGATGAGTGTAATTTCTTTACCCCTTGCAGTTGAGGAGATGTATTGTAATTGTAAAAGACAGAAAGTTACACATCCATTACTTGTCAGATTCAGTTGAAAAAAAAAAAGAAAAAAAAGAAATACTCAAAATAGAATTTGGAACTAACCAATCTTTTTGGGGAACAAACGATCTGCTTTTCTTCATGGAATCATGAAATTACATTTACGAAAATTCTCTGTGGTTTTTTTATCATATCATATGGTCAGGGAAGTGGAAATAAAATTTACCTGAAAATATTGAAATAGACTCGAGTTAGGATGAGTGGCGCCATTGCACGATGTTGGTAGAGAATAATCAAGAGCTTCAACACTACATATTTATGAAGTGTGGGCTACACGTGCAGTTATGCTACATAAAACGAGTGACGTTGCTGACTAGATTTCGATGAATCCATAAAATACACCAACTGATTAACCGTTAGGAAGTGCCAAAACCCATAGCACAACCCTATCCCTTGTCACAACATCTTATGTGTGAAGCTTATAAAGTCGAACATCGTTTCAAAACTAATTAATTAATTAAACACAAGAACCTAAAAAAGAGTTTTTTTTTTCCCTTTAAATTTAATTTACATAGGTACAGAAGCAAGACAAAAGAACTATACCCCACAGGCCATGATCTCATAATATATGTACAAAACAAAAACAAAAACAAAAACAAACAAAAAAAAATTGCTAAGGGAAAGACAAGACAACTTGGGTAGTGTGGGGGAGACAAGTCATCATCAAACTTAGTTAAGCCGTCTCTCTTTTCTCTCTAGAAGCTGTTTGTTTTGTTACAAAAAGCACTTATAAAACAACTAGCCATATGGATTGTATAATGAGAGAGTTTGAAAACTTTTGTACTTTGTTTATACATTATTTAACGGACATCATATGAGATGAGACGCCCACAAGCTTTTTACAGCAGTCCCACAAACCGCCCAAAAATTTCCGCCACTTAACTTGGTTTGCACTATTCTTATTTGCTGAAGCAACCCCTACCAAAAAGAACAACCCCTCATAAAGGTAAGGGTATAGCTCTTAGCTGGTCATTTTTGGATAACACCAAGGGTATACGATTCTCGATTTAGGGTTTTATTTTACGTTTAAGTATATGAGAATCCGGTATGACATCAGCGATTGAAAAATAAAAATGAATATATTGGTGACATCTTTTCAGTGAAACTATATGTTCACATTTGAAATTGGTGACCCCAAATTAATGTTCATCACGTTTACTTGCTTTTGCAAGAGAGAGTTGAGGAGTGGGATTTTCTTCCACTTCATGTGAATCATCATTTCAATATTTATCTAATTATTAGAACGTTAGTAATTTATATTTCTCAAATTTTTCATTATATAAAGCATGAAAATGTTCCACCAGTTGTGATATAGATATAGTTCTACCACAATATGAAAGCATTGAAAAAACGGGTACCAAAAAGAAAAAAAAAAAAGAATATCACTTCAATTTCTAATAGTGAAAACTAATTAAATTAAAAAGTAGAAAATGAAAAAGTGATGATTATTAGTGCACAATGCATAGGAATGCGAAATTAACAATAACTCCAGTAGAGAGATCAATTTGGTGTTGGTGGTGGTGGTGGTGGTGGAAGTGCCGCCCGTCCACGATAGAGGCAAATCGATAACCGGCCATGAAAATGACATTTTCTTGATCAAGTTTAAAAAGATTATATATTAATCAATCCAATGCTGCAAGTTAACTCAATAAAATTTTCTAGAAAACTACCTTAATTAATCTGGATGGCGTTCGTAGTATAAACTCTACACTAAATTGCTCACAGTTGGTCATAGATTTTTAGATGTTACTCAAACTTGACGTTCTAATGCAGACTTGACAGCTGAGACTATAACGTATGCTGACTTCAACTGAGAATTTTCTCCTTTTTAAGGTCTCATTTGAGGTCGACATTTGGGTAAATTCTTTATAATCCATGTATTAGACATCAATCACCAGCTGGGGCAAACATTTATCTTTTGTTAGGGCGATGGAGAATGTTGAAGAGAATGTCCATTAATTGCATAAAATATTGATGGCTTCGAATTTAACAGTTATCAGGTATGTATGCATTTGAGAAGGCAAGCTATGCCAAGTAGCACAATGTGAATAGTGAAGCATCGCCTACAATATTGATGAGAAATGATACGATGAGTGATTATATGAGACAAGAATATCAAGTTGTTATTATTTTAAGTTTGTAGGGTGATAAAACTGATGAAATACAAAAAGAAAATCTGGTGTCACAATAATTATCATTGATTGTTTTGTATCGAGTCCACACCAAGGGGTTGGTTAAACTTTTTCATATAGTGAAATTTGCACAGGTGAACATTTTTGAACACTTTGTGATTTCTTATTGAGGATAGCGCCACTCTTAATATAAAGGAAAAAGGATAAATACACCCCTAACGTTTAGGTAAATGGATAATATTTTTTTTTAATATTTTAAAAAAACATTTACATCCTAATTTATTATAATTTTATTATTATACCCTTCTAGTATATAAAAAATTTATTAAATTATCTAATTTGTCTATATATTATTAATAAAATTATAAATAAACTCTCATTACCTCATTCTTCTATTTAAATTTTTATTAATAACCAATTTTAAAAAAAGACATCCACACACTTAAAAAGAAATTGTAAATAAATTATAATTTTAAAAATAAAATTGGTTATTAACACCATAAAAATAACATAGAAAATTAGTTATAAATGTACAAGTTTAAATAATTGACATGTGGAGAATGATTAAATATACAAGTTTAAAGTTTAAATAAAATTGGTTATTAATAACTAATTTTATTTTTAAATTATAATTTATTTACAATTTTTTTAGGTGTATAGATGTCTTTTTTGAAAATTGGTTATTGATAAAAATTTAAAGAAAGGAATTGGGCAATGAGGGTATATTTATAAAAAAAATTTATAATATCCAATTTGTCTATTTATAATTTTATTAACAATATATAGACAAATTAGATAATCTAATAATTTTTTTTATATGCTAGAAGGGTATAATGGTAAAATTATAATAAATTATAGTGTAAATGTCTTTTTTGAAATATTAAGGGGGGTTTTGTCCCTTTACCTAAACGTTAGGGGTGTATTTGTCCTTTTCCCTAATATAAAATAAATTGGGTCATTTTCATGCAAAGTTAACTATTATGATTAATTATAAATTTGAGAATAAATATTAGCTAACATCTAGCGTTTTAGCCATAACATCCATCTTACCTAGGACATACCAGCAGTATTTAAATGACTAAATAGTAAAATAGGATTAGTAGATACTCTTAGGTTCAAATTTAATTTACCATTACTGTTAAAATGTAATAAACTGTCATATTTTCTTCTTTTTTTATTTAAGCTAATTAATAATACCAAACTGAATGATTATACTTGATTGCATGGAAACTCATATGCAGTCATGGCTCATGTATGGCATATATCAACTACTCATTTCATGTACTTCATTCTCTCTTCTTTTAGATATTTTCATCTCTTTTTTTTAGATATTTTGCCAACACCCAACGACGTTTGACATTAATTGATTACTAAACAATAGATGAATTACATGAATCATTACAAATCTATTGATTTAACTTACAGATCTTGACAATTCAAATCAAGAGCCTCGTTCTCATGTTAAGAGTTTCAAATTTTGAACTATCTGTTTATCTTTTTCCAATAGCTAAACATAAAATTAATTATTATATTATAAAAATTATGAATTTCTCTTGATCTGAACTCTTGTAACTTTTTAAAAATCAAGTATCACGTATGTATTTATAATAATATAAGATTAAAATTTAATTGATTTCACATATTTTTTGTTTGATAACCACTAATCACATATATAATTGTGTTTTGAATATGAGAAGATCATGTCAGGAGGAACACAAAGCATTTCAAGTTAAAAATATAAATATGGTGTGTGTCATTTCTCACAAAATAAACCAGTGAATTGCAATTTGACACCTCAAGGATCTTGGAAGGGTCCCTTTCAAACTTCATTTAGTAGCAGAGTCTACCACTAGATCCTTTCTCAAATCCTTCACCACGCCTCACATAAATCATAATCATTTGATTTATCTTCTAATTAAGACACATATGTATTAAATTTCCTTTACTGGGGTTTCATTATGCGTCGTGTTTCTCTCAATGGTTGGCTACTTGGTTATAAATTATAATACCCCCTTTGTTTTGGGTGGAACTTTTCAAAATGAAATGATCAGAGCAATCCAAAATTAAATTATTTAAGGCACTTTTAATTTCTGTAATCAAAATTGAAAGAGAAACGTAACCAATGAGAAAAGGGTCATTTATGAAACCAAAAAATACGTCCGATGAGCAGACTATATAATTGGAAGATCCAATCATTATTTTACAAAATTAAAAAAAAGAAAAAAATGGAAAAGTCGGTAGATCGCATCAGATTGTGATGATTTAATCAGATTAGGTTCATGATAATGAGATGGGGCCTCTGTAACGAAATTTTTGCTTAACATTCAATCTTTATTATATAAACTATATAAAGAAAGTTGCTCCAGAAAACAACAAAACGAAAACAAAAACAAAATGGTGGCAAGCAAGCTTTGGTTTAATTTGGATAGAATCATTGACTACAAGGAGTAAACTGCTTTGTCAAAGTTAGTGAAGTATTGTGAGAGCTTGGTAATTAACTTTTTGGACCATTATTCTGAAGTTGCATTCCGCACCGACCAGCCAAGGAAATTTTGATACGTTTATGTTATTAGATATAGAATCATAATAAAGATCAATAGAACGATAGCGATATCAAATTGATGCAATGCATGCAAAAGCAAGATTTAGTGAATGCATGTAACAACAGAAGGAAGAGACAAGGGATGATCAAAAGCCAAGAGCAAATTTGCTTCTTTAAATCATGGAATTAAAGTCAACAACAAGAGGAAAGCAAACTGAGTGAGAATACAGTATTTTCTTTTGACAATTTTGTTGGAATAAAAAAAATAAGTAATTTTTTTTCTAATTTTTAGAATTTATTTTCTCCATGGGGACTCATGCTCCACTGGTCATCAGCTGAATCTACCCTTGACAAACTAGTCATTAGTTAAGCGACTTTACATTATCAAAGTCAATGGTTTAAATTTTGCTGTGTCAATTGTGAAGTTGTTTGATATATTTAAATTCTTAATAGATGCTTGATTGTATATGGACGTAGATTGTAACTTGAAAAAAAAAAACAGTTAATTACAAAGGGATGGGAAGGTCTCCTTAAACAAGTTAGCCCCGTGCTTTAAACAAGTGACTTTTACCTGCCAACAAGGACTAGATAGGATAGATCATAAAGGACCCCTTTGTCTATGATAATCAATATATAAGTTAACATATGTATTGTGTGTATTATTATTATTATTATTTTTTATTACGCACAATATTATATTGGAATCTGCGTGCTCATTGGCTCTCTGATTTTTCATGATATATCATCACTAGTTCTGAATTAAGAAACAAAAACAAATAAAAAGACCTGGCCTAATCAAAATAAATTTAAGTGAGTTGATTGTCGAAGTTGAAGCTGGAAGCTGGGCCTGGGTGACGCATGAAACAAAGGCTGGCGTGTCCGACGAAAAGGACAGTGGCTTCTGGCTTCAGGCTTCAGGCTTCAGGCTTCAGGCTTCAGGCTTTAGCGAGACGCAGGTTCTGGAAGAGCACATGTACACTATTACACACACTAATGCAATTTGGATTCACAGAGCAGAACCAATGATTAACTTTTTGATGCAGACAGCTGGGGTCGCTTGGGAGGCTCTGACATGGAAAGCCATCCCCTCCACGCGTCGATGAACGAGTGGTGCCAAGTTGGAAAGGGCGGCGCACCAAACAGACAACGGATGCTGGATTGTGGGAATAGGGAATGTCTGTGGATTGTGATGTGATGTCGCTTTGGTTGGGAGATTATCTTGTACGAATGTCACTTGTTGTAATATATTTGAATCCAGCGAGTGGCTGTTGTTGGACTTCATTTCTATCTTTAACAATAATTTTGAAAAATAAATCTTTATTTATATATATATTATACCTGAAGTTAATCGTTAGCTTTATGACTTAAAAACACTTGAAACATTAGACTTGAAGCCATTTGAGTTAAAAGTTAAATTTGAATAGTTCCCTAGTTTCGAAGACGAAAATATATGTACATTAGGAGTTAATAGGAAAGGAATAAAGTTTTTTCATACATATGTAGTTTAATCAAAAAATTTCGGGACAAAATGAAGATAGTTCTTGTATTCTCTCATCTATCAGTCTCACGACACAATGTAACAAAATAATAATACCATATTTAATTTAATACTTATAATTATTAGACCTTAAAATCTTTATTCAATCTACATTGAATCCAATTTCTAAATTAATTGAGTTTAGCTATAGTGCGACTTGAATTTCTTTGAATCCTTACTAAACTTAACTAAGTTGTATATTATTCACTATGAGTATTATTTAGAGAAATTCTATGTGTAACATGCATCAAATTTGAAACCCCCTATAATATGAACCATTACATATTCAATCTAAAACACTAATTTTATATTTTCTTACCCTAGTCATGTAATCTAGAACAATTAGACATAAAATCCATACCAATACTTCCATGAATAGTACCCAAATATTTGGCTTATTATTATTATTATTATTATTATTATTATTATTATTATTATTATTATTATTATTATTATTATTATTATTATTATTATTATTATTATTATTATTATTATTATTATTATTATTATTATTATTATTATTATTATTATTATTATTATTATTATTATTATTATTATTATTATTATTATTATTATTATTATTATTATTATTATTATTATTATTATTATTATTATTATTATTATTATTATTATTATTATTATTATTATTATTATTATTATTATTATTATTATTATTATTATTATTATTATTATTATTATTATTATTATTATTATTATTATTATTATTATTATTATTATTATTATTATTATTATTATTATTATTATTATTATTATTATTATTATTATTATTATTATTATTATTATTATTATTATTATTATTATTATTATTATTATTATTATTATTATTATTATTATTATTATTATTATTATTATTATTATTATTATTATTATTATTATTATTATTATTATTATTATTATTATTATTATTATTATTATTATTATTATTATTATTATTATTATTATTATTATTATTATTATTATTATTATTATTATTATTATTATTATTATTATTATTATTATTATTATTATTATTATTATTATTATTATTATTATTATTATTATTATTATTATTATTATTATTATTATTATTATTATTATTATTATTATTATTATTATTATTATTATTATTATTATTATTATTATTATTATTATTATTATTATTATTATTATTATTATTATTATTATTATTATTATTATTATTATTATTATTATTATTATTATTATTATTATTATTATTATTTAAAGAGTGAACAAAATCTTAGGACACAAAATAGCGGTGGGGGGAGGGTGGTGGCGTGAAAAATTTTTGTCACGCCGTCCAAACAAACAAACCTTTCAATTCCCTCTGCCACCCCACGCGCAATCAATAACCCTATGTACAACATTTCACTAGTACTACTATATATATATATATATATATAGAGATTATACCCCTTCTTTCTATTCATCCCAACACAAACATTATTCACCAGCCTGCCTTCGGTTATAATATAAGCTAAAGTGGCAGCCTTCTTTCTCCTCATCAGCAATCAAAACAACAAAAAATCTTCTCTCATTCTTTTTTCCTCCATTTCTTTCTTTTCTTCTCCGATCTTGTCTAGGGCAATTTCAAGAACACGAATCAGTCGCCGATTTTCTGTGAGTATCAAGCACATGCATTTTCTGGCACAAACTTTATTAGCAGGAGCATGCGCATGGAATTTTTCCTTGTTTTAAATTAGACTTTCTTAGATGAAACTCGAAAATCTGAGTACAACTCATTCATATTTTTGCAGTATCCATTTGGTCATAATCCGAGATAACCAATGTGGGAAAAAAA
Organism: Citrus medica; assembly: GCA_002013955.2. NCBI lineage: Eukaryota > Viridiplantae > Streptophyta > Magnoliopsida > Sapindales > Rutaceae > Citrus > Citrus medica. The sequence goes on from MKYO02025837.1 coordinate 708,303, forward strand.
AAATTGAAATCAAAGTCCATGCCATACGAATACAGAATCTTTATATAAAATTTAATCAAGTTTAGAACAATCAATATTTCTCTCTGTGTGTTGCTTAGCTAGAGAAAGAGGTGCAAGATTTAAAGACCTAGCTGGCATTGACAATTTAACATTGGATAGGTTTGCAGATAAATTGAGTCGTTTTCATTGAATGTGTATTATGTCCTTTTTAATGGGTGACATAGATTGAGGATAAATAAGTTCAATTAGCATGGGCTGGTGGGTGTGCTTTTTGTCACCACCACTAGAGCTAGCAAGCACGGAGTGAACTGCACTCAAAGAAAACATATAACATGCTTGTGCCAGCAAAGTCAAGCTTTTCGGCCAACTTTTGTGCTCTGTAACTTTACCTAATTTCATGCAACTAAGAGCCTACAGTGCTTCTTAGGGTTAACTTCTGTTCTTAGTTTGGTGGGGTTCAACAAATATTGGTCTGCCATTTCTTTTTCATTAAAATTTATGTAGCTGAAACACATGGACCGCTGCTTTGGCCCCATCATAACCATGTTACATACTTAGATCTATATATTTTAATATTTTAGTTTTGTCTGAAATATATATACGAATTTTATTTACTTGACTCTCTCCTTAAAGAGTAATGTATATTGTCTTAAATTTTAGGTTAACCCGAAAAAGATTAAACTTTAAGGCTATGTTTGCATGATATAAATATATAGATTATTTATATTATCCTTCTATATTTTAAGATATGAGATATAACCCCCAATAGAAGCAAGCAACATATGTATTCATGCATGGAGAGAACCTTACAAATTCTCTTCAGCGTTCATCCTCTCACTGTGTCTCATAGTGTTTGCTTGCTTGATTTGTCTCGTAGGATCAGAAGAGATCATCGATGGATCAATTGGAATCGTCCGTCCCGCCAGGCTTTAGATTTCATCCCACGGAAGAAGAACTTGTGGGTTACTACCTCAAGAGAAAGATTAACTCACTCAAAATTGATCTAGATGTTATTATTGACATTGATCTCTACAAAATCGAGCCTTGGGATATACAAGGTATGTAACAGCCTTAATTAAGTTGATCATCACGGAATATAATTAATATTGCATGTAAATGCATCTCTCTTTTTTGTTAAAAAAAAAAAAGAAGGAAAAACATGACAATTGAACATGGCAGACACCTTTTTGGTCTTGGGATTAGATCGAAGAGCACTTATTTATTGTTCTCTTAATAGTCAATGTTTCTCTTCACCGTGGAGAAACTTGTCTCACGCAGCCGCCATGTAAATGTCATGATATCATGTACCCACTTGAAACAGAGACCACACGCGCTATTACATTCAAAGTCTCTTGTTCGAACAGTCATGTTTGTATAATTGTCTTCCTGTCCGTTTTTTATCAAAATCCACTGACATCGATCGTAAACATTTTTGCTTGGTTAATATTAATCACAGCAAGATGCAACTTAGGTTATGATGAACAGAACGAGTGGTACTTTTTCAGTCACAAAGACAGGAAGTACCCGACCGGAACACGGACAAACAGAGCCACTGCTGCCGGATTTTGGAAGGCGACGGGTCGGGACAAGGCAGTGCTTTCGAAGAACAAGCTTATAGGGATGAGAAAAACCCTAGTTTTTTACAAGGGAAGAGCACCAAACGGAAACAAAACGGATTGGATTATGCACGAATATCGGCTTCAAACATCTGAAAATGGGCCCATTCAGGCAAGTTATTCAGTATTTATTTTCTTTTAGAAAATAAAAATAACGACAAAAGGGCTACGCCTAGCTACAACATTCTTGAAAGTTCTTTTTAATTTGAAAGATGCGCATGCTCAGCTTGACTGACTTTTGTCCTCTGGAAGGACACATTAAAGCCATTTAAAATTTACTTATTAACTGTGTATGCTAATACAAGCGGGCCTTATATTTCTTCCTAGACTTTCTTTATTGATAGATCATGAAAAGGCATTTTGATGTCCATACTTGGACTAAGAGAGACTATTAATCTATTATGTTTCTGCTTAATTGTGAAAGCTAAGAGTTCAGTAAACATCTATTATAAAATAAAAAGGCTTTTATTAGGTGCCGTTCATCTACGAACCGTGAAAATTTACTTTTGACAAAATTAATAAATTTTGATGTTTGAACGGATTGAATGCAGGAAGAAGGATGGGTTGTTTGCCGGGCATTCAGGAAGCCAACCCCTAATCACAGGCAAGGGTTTGAACCTTGGAATCATTCTTGCTATATCAGAGATTGCAGCCATGTTAGATCAATATCTGATCAATCACATTCTGATATCGTCGCGGCAACTCATTTGGTTCATCCAAATCATCAGGGCACAAATTTTCAGCACTCCTTTGGTTCAGATAATCAGCAGCTAGATTATATTCCTGCTGGCAACAACAGCTTTTTTGATAATAACCAACTCATTGAACTTCCACAGCTAGATAGCCCCACCATTTCAACAAGTTTGGCAGCAAAAGATCAAGGCCTGCACCGCAATAATAATAATATTATCAGCATTAATGAAGATTGTGAAGAAGAAAGAAGCAATAACAATGGAGCTGGTCAATGCAATAATGTTACTGATTGGAAAAATTTGGATAACTTACTTGAATCACAAGTTCTTATGCCATTTCAGAACACCATGCCATTGACGCCCCAGAATTTTGAGCTTGAAGCGCAAGGCCATGTTGGCCATATCCTTGGATTCTTGCATGGTGACTCATAGCAGTGAAAGATCCCAGTTGAGGATGAAGTTGTATAAGATGATAAATTAAATCATCTTAATGATGAATAATGCTAAGTGCTTAGAACTAAGATTGAATTGTTTTATTTTAGAAGTTGATAAACTTCATGAGGATATATATTGACTATTTTATATATGCGCTCCAAATACTGCAACGAAAAGGAGACTACGTAAACCTCCTATAAGTTTAGGGCCGTAGGTGAAAGTTTTTATTCACCTCTCTTAATTACTTTTCTATGTAATTGCATAATTGTAAATTAGTGCACTAGTTGCATGCATATTTACTTGATCATGGCTTTTTTTTTTCAATATTGAATTTGGTATCAAGATTTTTTTTTTCTTTTTATGTATCAAAGATGCATCTTATGGAAACATTTTTTTTATCAATAATATCAATAGAACGTAATATAGAGAAAAAAACTTATAGGAGTCGGATGTATAACCTTTGCATGCCGAAGTGGTACTCTGACAAATAAGAACATATAATTTACTTGGTTCGTAGAGTCCTAAAGTAAAATTTCTTTAATGCTATAAAATTTTTTGATTTTTTTTTCATTAGTGGGTCCTATTTGTAAAACCCACCAGACCTATCAAAATAATAGATTCTACTTGGTCAAGCATAAGTATACTCATCTTATGTAATGTAGGTCTATCACTTTAATATGATGAGATAATGTGTCTAATTATTTAGAACCTGTCATTTGATAGGTTTGATAATGGAATCCATAAATTTTATATAATAAAAAAATTATATGTCCCACCAACAGACCCATTAAACATGTCAAATAATATGATCGGATACACTGCCTCAATATACGAGGTGGTGCCGCCCATCCCGGGAGCATTTTTCTTTTCTGAGCAGTGAGCAGTATAATTGCTCTTTTTTATGAAAAAGAAAAAAGAAAAATGTTTGACTTGAAAATATTTTAATAAGGGGGAAAATAAGTAAACTATCGGAGTTTTAGTTGCAGGCCATGGGACATTAGGCAAGACCAACCCATTTACTAGATAGGCCGGGCTTGCGAGTCAAGCAGTCAAGAGCGTCAGCAGCTCATAGTTATACAAACCAGCAAAGCCTAGCCCATTTGTCTTGCCTAATCGAGCAAATTTGGAATACTTTCACAAATCCCATCTCATGCGAAGGATATTCCTCTAGTTTTCAAATAATAATTGTATTTTTATTTACATGAAATAATTAAGGGGAGGGGAGGGGCGTCCTTTTATCAACAAACGAACACATTTGATACGAATCTCCGTTGCCTCCTTTCTCGTCTTCGAACACAAAGTCATTTTGTCAAAACCAAAACCAAGAACCAACCCACACGAAAACAAATAAAAATAAAAATAAACAAACCCACTGTAATAAAATTTAAAATCCTCACTCTAAATTCACACAAATCTCCGAAATATCTAGGGTTTTTCAAAATGGAAATCACTGTCATGTCGATTTATTAGTATGAATCTGAACCGTTGATCAAAGCAAGGTTGTTTTTTTTTCCTTTAAAAACAAAAATGGCAGCGGCGAGGAATGTGGCGGCTGGCGATGGATCGAGAGTGTTCAGAGACGAAGAAGAGAGCGTAAACGGCAAAGTCAAAGAAGGCGATGAATCGCCGACGGCTAAGAGATTCAAATCGGAACGATTTCCGCTCACTCATTGGGAATTCGCCGCGTTTGTCGGCGTATTCTTGCTGTTTGTTACCGGTCTCTTCTGTATTTACCTCACCATGCCCGCCGCTGACTACGGCAAGCTCAAGCTGCCCCGCACCATCGCCGATCTCCGCCTGCTCAAGTACGTTTCTCAAAGTTAATTGTTAAACAAATGCTTTTGCATGAAAAAAGATCTAATCTAGTTGGCCACTTACTTTGTTTACATTACGGGTGTGCGACACTGCCCCATTGATTTTATTTACAGCTTTGACTGCATACTCAATGAACTCCAGATTTTTTTGAGCAACATTGTCACAATGTGCTGTCTCGTTAATATATAACTTCAATCTCACTTACGGAGATGTGTGCATAGTTGTGTGGGTGAAATAGATAAAAGCAATGTCTGTGTTATTATGTAGGCTAAAAGGATGTTGTGTTTTGGTTTCAGAGATAATCTTGCAACGTATGCTCAAGATTACCCAGTGCCGTTCATTATTGGATACTGCTCAACATACATATTCATGCAGACATTTATGATTCCAGGAACAATTTTCATGTCATTGCTAGCTGGAGCTCTTTTTGGAGTTATTAGAGGCCTTATCTTAGTTGTCTTTAATGCCACCGCTGGAGCTTCCTCTTGTTTTTTCCTATCTAAGTTGATTGGCAGGCCTTTAGTTAGTTGGTTTTGGCCTGAAAAGTTAAGATTTTTCCAGGCAGAGGTACTTCTTATTTCCTTGTGGTTATATTCTCAGATTTGAGTTTGCTTCTTTTTGTTAAAATGAATTGGTTGCGTGCATTCAGATAGCAAAGCGCAGGGAAAAGTTGCTGAATTACATGCTCTTTTTGAGAATAACTCCTTCGTTGCCCAACCTTTTTATCAATTTGGCATCTCCAATTGTCGACATACCATTTCATATTTTCTTTTTGGCAACTTTGATTGGACTTATTCCAGCTTCCTACATTACTGTCAGAGTAAGTTTTTCTATACCGTTTCATGGTTGTCATACAGATGTTGCTGTTCTGTCTTATTCTTTTTTATGATCCTCTTGCAACTTCTAGTTTTAAATGTTACGCGAACACGATCATATTAGTAGCTTTACAGATAGTAGAGCAATTGATGTGAGAACCGAAAGATGCTATTCTTTCTGATGATAACTTTTCGAACATTGCATAGTTTGGATGTTTCTACGATAGTTAAGATGCATTCTAGACTGTGATTTGGAAGCAATTTTAAAGGGAAAGTCCAAACTGAATTCCATTCTTAATTCGTTTGTTTACATTATATTTTTGAAATACAATTTTCGAATATTATATCAAACATGTTTGCAGGTTGTAAAATTATTGAGAATATGATTCAGATTCTTAGTGTGTATCCTTATTGTTGAAGAATATATTTTGTATCATGAAGCTACTGCCTCCTCAACATTTGAGTCATGACTTAAATGAGGGACTCTGTGCTTTTAACTCATAGAGGTCTAGTTCCTCGTAAGAAGAGTGGGGTTGATGGACAGAAGTGGGAATTACCTTTTAAAAGTTCTCGAAAGTTGTGGATGAACAGACTCTGACAAGTGACCCCCTAACTTCGATTTGGCATATTTTCAATGATGTTGCTCCTAATTGGTATCTTATGGTCTATATTTCTTGCACAACAGCCCCGCAGGTGTGTAATACTTGTAGTGAAAAGATGATTTGAAAAAAAAGGAGGGCAATCAAGGAGTCTGTTACTCTAGGATTCATTTTCTGAGAGCCTCCAAGCTGTATCAGTAGCTACAACTGGCTCAAGGTATGTGAAGAATTCCCAGAGGTCTACTCTTGTGGTGCCAGTAATAGATTCCCCTTTTTAGTGATATTCTTTCCATCCTACATCATGCCACTCAACAGAGGGTCTTTTATCTCACTGGAGTTGAATTAGACCATTTGGTTATCACCATTTTGATAACTTAAATCGATGGCAACAGTTGGCAAGGCTATCTATTATACCAAGGTTCTCACTTATTGTTGATGGCAACAGTTGGGTTTATACGTGGAATTTAAATCTGCTAACTCTGTTACTCTAGGATTCATTTTCTGAGAGCCTCCAAGCTGTATCAGTGGCTACAACTGTCCCAGGGTACGTCAAGAATTCCCAGAGGTCTACTCTTGTGGTGCTAGTAATGATTTCCCATTTTTAGTGGTATTCTTTCCATCCTACATCATGCCACTCAATAGAGGGTCTTTTATCTCACTGAAGTTGAATTGGACCTTTTGGTTATCGCCATTTTGAAAACTAAAATGGAAGGCAACAGTTGGCAAGGCTATCTATTATACCAGGGTTCTCACTTATAGAAGTTAGCAGATTTAAATTCTGTGTATAAATCCAACCATATTCTTTTAGCCTCTAGAAGTTAGAAATCAAAGTTTCTGTTCAGGGAAAAGACTACTACTTAATATGCTAGTCTTTTTGTCTGATGATGCAATCTTGTTGAGGCAAAAGAAAATGGAGGAGAAGGAGAAGGCTATAGTATTGCATGGGTCTAACTGTGATAGTGATCTCTAGGAGCGTGAACAATATGACTACTCTTGTGGTGCTAGTAATGATTTCCCATTTTTAGTGGTATTCTTTCCATCCTACATCATGCCACTCAATAGAGGATCTTTTATCTCACTGAAGTTGAATTGGACCTTTTGGTTATCGCCATTTTGAAAACTAAAATGGAAGGCAACAGTTGGCAAGGCTATCTATTATACCAGGGTTCTCACTTATAGAAGTTAGCAGATTTAAATTCTGTGTATAAATCCAACCATATTCTTTTAGCCTCTAGAAGTTAGAAATCAAAGTTTCTGTTCAGGGAAAAGACTACTACTTAATATGCTAGTCTTTTTGTCTGATGATGCAATCTTGTTGAGGCAAAAGAAAATGGAGGAGAAGGAGAAGGCTATAGTATTGCATGGGTCTAACTGTGATAGTGATCTCTAGGAGCGTGAACAATATGACTACTCTTGTGGTGCTAGTAATGATTTCCCATTTTTAGTGGTATTCTTTCCATCCTACATCATGCCACTCAATAGAGGATCTTTTATCTCACTGAAGTTGAATTGGACCTTTTGGTTATCGCCATTTTGAAAACTAAAATGGAAGGCAACAGTTGGCAAGGCTATCTATTATACCAGGGTTCTCACTTATAGAAGTTAGCAGATTTAAATTCTGTGTATAAATCCAACCATATTCTTTTAGCCTCTAGAAGTTAGAAATCAAAGTTTCTGTTCAGGGAAAAGACTACTACTTAATATGCTAGTCTTTTTGTCTGATGATGCAATCTTGTTGAGGCAAAAGAAAATGGAGGAGAAGGAGAAGGCTATAGTATTGCATGGGTCTAACTGTGATAGTGATCTCTAGGAGCGTGAACAATATGAGTATGTGGATCCCAACTAGCAAGTTGTTGTGACTAGGGTCACTTACCTTCAATTTCAATCCATTTTTGTTCAGCCAGCTCATAACAAAATGTTAGACCAATCTCAGGACAGTTTGAGCTTAAAAGTGGTGCAGAGCTAGTTAGTGGATTCCATTATCTATTTCTGTTTCGGCTAGGAATGAACTTGACATAATTGCATTATTTAGGGTTTTTCTTCTGATGGTCTTCTCTTTTAATTTATTTTTCCTTTTCTTTGATCTGTTGATTTTTAGGCTTGCTTCATGATCTCTCTTTTCTTTTTCCTCGTTTTACTAATTACTCCACTGTCACTGCTGCTGCTGTTATTTTCAGGCTGGCCTCGCACTTGGAGATCTCCAGTCAGTCAAGGATCTATATGATTTTAAAACATTGCTTGTGCTTTTCCTCATCGGGTCTGTCATCATCTTACCTACTCTCTTGAAGAGGAAGCGAATCTATGAATGAAAGTTGGTAAGGTCCCTACCACCCTGCTATTGAAAGCACAGCTTATGATAGCAGCGGATGTTTTGAACATTACAGGATCTGAACGAGGGATACAGCTGTAGGGCCTCAAGTGGCTGTTTCAAAGAATTGGACGTAATTGTTTACCGTCCATTATGATACACACTTCATAACAATGCCCCCTGACAGCACAAATGATGATAGATACAAAGTTCTTTCTACCTATACTGAATTCTTCACCTCCCTAATGGATTATATGACAATTTAGGGGCTAGAAATTTTATAGAACAATGTCGTTATACTCCCTTTTTGTGGTCTTGGCCATCAATTAGTAACAATGGTAGCTTTGCAGCTGTATCTTTTAGTCTTATTCTGTTGTAACTGATGTATGAATTCATTTATAATCTGAATAGCAAGCAAATTATGTGTTGAAGCATTTAATTTGGAGTTTTAAGCAGTTATTGCCTCTTGTTATTGTATTGCATTGTTTTTCTTTGGTTATTTTTGTGTGCATCCTGCACACATGAAATTATCAAAGCAAACTTTCCGTAGGGGAGAATTGCTAAATTAATACTCAGATTTATGTAAACACTGGCTTACTGGCCTCCTTCAAGATAAAGAAAGAAATTTTATATTTGAATAGGAAGAAGGAAAGAGGTAATTCCTTTACAATGGAAGTTTCAGCAAACACAGGAAAGGAATAACGTTGAAGGGGTGGAATTCACAAGTCAATGTGACAAAAATTGATTCCCATAAGTGCATAACTCAATCCGAACATGTAACTAGGGAGGGTAAATCACATACATGAAAAGCAGAAAAAGACTTCAGTGCTAGAACCTATTGAACAGATTTTAGTGAATCAAGTGTGACTGCCGGATAGTCTTGATAGCCAGTGATGCCAGTTATCCTTATCCGCGTATTTGGCTGCATAGTAATCAAAACAATATCAAGGTATTTTACAACAGGACAAAGCAATTGAAAGGCAGATATAAAATTAATTTCCTTGAGTACTGTATTTCACAAATTTCATATATGACTTGACATTTTTCTGTTCGAGCATGAGGTGGTGTCGCTAACATCGTAGCTTTATGCGGTACCTAGCAATGACTCTTGAACTATTCATATGCTTCAATCCTTTACATGGGAATGAATATATGGTACCCAGCAATGACTCTTGAACTATTCATATGCTTCAATCCTTTAAATGGGAAGGAATATGTGCTCAGCGAAGCACCATTGCAAATGCAATAGTTCTTGTTACCTAATGATGGGTTTTGAAACCGACCCTAATGCCTCTGAGATGAGGCAGACACGTGTGTGCAGGGAATAAATCAATCTAAAGTTGTTGAATGATAATAAGTTCCATATAAATTGTTATTGGTTCAAAATGAGAGAGAAGGGAAAAATTGGGTGAAAAGCAAAGCCTCTGTGCCTGCAAAATGTTTCTAAGGCTGCATCCGAAGCCAGATTCATTTCGCTTAGATCCTTTACCTGTCGGTGGCCGATATTCCTCCGATAGTTCTTTTTCTTCTTATACTTGAAGACAATTACTTTGGGGTTTAAACCCTGCTTATAGAAAAGTATATCATAAAATGAGACACGAGTAGAGAGGTTAGAGATATAAGATGACATATATCACAACAGCAGCAGGAAGAGAATTACTTGCTCCTCGACAACTGCATGTATGGCAGCATTAGTGACCACAGGTTTTCCGATATAGGTAGTTGTTTTTGTGCCTACAAGCAACACCTTGTTCAAAATAATCTGCATAAGAATAAAAGCATATAAATTAAGGGAGAAATCAACAACCAATGCGAGTGTTGAAGTCAATGCTGAAGCAGTGGCAGAGAAGAACATGCAACTTGATTGTTCAGCTTTGTGATGAGGTACTGAAGGGGCCGGATGGCCAACTATCTTTGGCCATTGATAAAATTAAACAAATTCAAATATCCTTCAGCATGTTTTTGAACCAAGATAAACAACGACATTATGGGGGTAAAAAAAAAAATCAATCAAACATTCTCATTCATACCCTCAGCAAAAGCCAAGCCAAACTATGAAACCTCATAACCAGACTGGTGTGACTGCAAACTGAAATTTGCTTGCCATTTCTCATTACTTTACTCCTCTTAACAAACTTTTTTAGTAACTCACGCAGAGTGATTTTAAATGATCAGGAACTGTAGAGGAGAAAAAGCACAGAAATTGCATACCTTATCATTGACATTGGCACCTTTAAGCCTCTGAGTGTAGATAAATCGCCCAGGGAAGACAATATATTGGCGTGACCCAATCTAATAAAAACCGAATCACAACCAGCCAATGCATAAAACATGCTCAGTCCCAAATAACAAAAGCAAAAACAAAATGCACATAACAATTAAAAGATTGTATCAGGAAGCACCACAAAGGCAAAATGTATATCATTCTAGAAAGCCAATTATTTTACCCAATTTGATGCTAAAAACATTACGAAAATTAAAGATATATACAAAAAACAACAATAAAAATTTCAGCTGAATAGCTACAACATTTCTCCCAAATTACTAGAAACCAACCAAAATGTACACAGTGAAACCAAAATTTACTGAAAAAAAAAGGAAAGACACCTAAAAGAACCTTAGTATCCATGCATCTAACTAGTAAATTGCTTCCAGGAGTACTAGAAATTGCCATCATTTGATCTTGAAAATGGTAAGCAAAAATGCAGGTACATTTCTATTTCAACGAGAGCAATGGCTGACATCTATTATTACTTATTCAACAGAAATTACGATTCAAAACGAAAATTCCATCTTTATAATCAAACAATTACCACCAAACAACAGAAACTGAAACCCATCTGGCTAAATACACAACGATTACAAAAACATGAAAAACACTCAAAACAGGCATCTGGGGAATTCACAAAATTAATCAATGAATGCACAAAACACAAAAAGTTATCATTTTTTATTTTAATCACTGACCATAACGACAGCAAAAATCTCCTCACGCTTGGGCTCTTCTTTGGCAGCGGACTCAACAACCTCGGTAGTGGGTTTGGCTTCGGCTTCGAGAGCAGCTTCGGGTTCTACTTCCGGTTCTGAAACTGGCGGCGGTTCCGTTTGGGAGAATTTGCGTGTGAATGAAAATGTGGGTCTTGTATAGAGTTTTGGTGAAGGAAAAGAGCAGAGTTTCGATTTCGAAAGAGAAAGCTGAGGATGGGGATTAGGGTTTTGGCATGAGATTTTGCAGTGACTGGTAAGAGATGAACAAAGCGCAAGTGTTGCACAAGATGATGCCGCTGCCATGGCGCCTTTGCGTTTGCTTGCCACTCGCTAGTTAAGTGAGCTTTGGTTCTCTTCTCACGTATTGTCCGTCAAATTTGTAACCCAGACTTATCCTATCTGTTTATTCCAATTACCAGTTTGCCCTTCTATTTTTAATATTTCTCGTTTTCTCCCCATTTCATTATTTTCATTTTCTGTAAATATAAAAAGTTTTAATTAAATATCTCATGATTTCAAATAATAATAATAATAATGATGATGATAATTCACACGGCATCTTGGATTTTGTTTTAAATTCCACTTGTATTAAATAGAATATATTACTAGGGTAGTATTACGCCATTTTTTCAAATATATATATTCACGTGGTTGAATTAAAGTTGCTTATTAGATCATTTTTTTTGGCATATGTGTTTCGATATTCGTATAAAAGAAGAGAAATGCGGTCGAGCGAATGGGAGAAACCAAATAAATAAATAAATAAATAAAAAGTGTGTGCATTTAGGAAACAAGAAACAAGAAATACTAAAAAAAAAACAAAAAAAAAATCTCAATCTCAATTGAATGGCCTCGTGACTAAAAAATCTCAATCCTTGAAGTTGATATCTACATTGGAGACTATAACATTAGATACAACTCCTGCTTTTGTTTCGAGTAACATTGATCTTCCAGTGTTAGGAAATGGAACAGATCAAAGATGAGATGTTAGTAAACAACATTATGAAAATGAAATTAGTTTCAATGAAACCTCGTCACCAAACCTAAAAAGAACATTGGAGGAGTTCATTCAACCAAAACATTAGAAAGGAAGGAGCCCCCAAAAAAAAAAAAAAAAAAAAAAAATCAATGTCAGGAAGCTTCTATCTAGACTTTGCACTTGATGGTGTTGGTGTGATAGCATGCATGTTTGTTCCCTGACCATACAGAAGATTGGTTTCAGTCATCAGCTGTGCTTGCATCTTTTACGCCGAAAGCATCTGCGATATTAAAGTTCAAACTGTTTCTCATAGTTCTGCTTTTTCCAACTCCTCCCTCACTTTGTCTCATCATTGTGGCAAACTCCCCATAATCTATTCTCCCATCCTGCAAAATATCAGTCAGAAATACAATCAGGAATCAGAGACAAAAAATATATATATATATTATCATGGCGTCTTTTAATAGAACGGATGCCATTTCAATAGATGTTTAAGCGACAGCAGGTAAGTCCTTGGAAGAGAGAAACAAACTAAACATGTATGGACGAAAATCAGCACAAACATACAATTACTGAACTCCAGTGTACCTAAAGAGACTTACATTGTCTTGATCAATTTCTTTGACAATCTCATCCAGAGGAACTTCGCCTAGACCAAACTCTTTGCAGGCCTGTTGTAGCTCATCGATGGTGATGTAACCACTACCATCTCTGTCAAAAAAGGAGAAGGCTGCAATTAAGTTCTCCTCTCTTTCCATCTTATTTAAGTGCAAGGTAGCTGCAATGAATTCACCATATTCTATTGTTCCGTTGTTGTCGATATCGGCCTGTCAAAGTACCACACAGAGTCAATGTAATCGTTATATAACTAACACAAGAGAAACACAAGTTCGATTGATGTTTAAACATTACCGCGTCCATAAGAGCCTTAATTTCAGATTCCATCAATTGAGACCCTACTCTTTTCAGACCCACTTTAAGTTCCTCAAATGTTATGGTCCCACTCTCATCCGTGTCAATCATTTTGAACAGTTCTTTCAAACCCCCAATTTCTTCCTCTGAAAGTCTTTCTGCTATGACCTGTAAATATATTTTCCCAGTGCTAGAAATGAATAAATAGTTCCTATAAGCAAAAATATACATTTGATTGGCTACATAAAGACATTGTGAAAACCTGGGATGATCAAGAAAGCTCATAAGCAAGAGGGAAAAAATATAAAAAAGTTCATAAAACATACACGCAGAGCCATCTTCTTGAGTTTATTCATTGCACAAAAGTGCTTCAAGCGTGACAACACTGCAGAATCCAGTGGCTTATCTGGAGCAACTGTGTCATCCACAATCCATGGGTGACCTGATACATATTTCAAAGACATTGTCTGAGTCCTCATATAGATGAGAGTGCTTTCCAACACTAGGACATGGGTCATGATCACCCATCTACAGCTACAATATAATAGCTTTCTTGGTATTATAAGAATGAAACGACTCACATAGCACTTCATGGGCAGAAATTCTTCTCCTTGGATCCCTCTCAAGCATCTTTCTTATCAAATCTTTAGCACTATCTGATATGCTAGGCCATGGATCAGATTCAAAATCTAATTTGCCTTGTAAAATCTGTTTGAAGATTCCTGATTCAGTTTCTGCAAATATTGGATAAACAACATACAATAATTGTTAATTGAACTGAAGACTAAACTAAAACATAGATGATACACCTGCAACTCCAGAAATGCAAAGAAGATGGATATGCTCATCATGATGGTTACCTGCCCAAAAAGGAGGAACTCCACTTAATAAGATGTATAGAATGACACCAGCACTCCATACGTCAATTTCAGGTCCATAATGCTTCAGCAAAACCTCAGGTGCAACGTAATAGGGACTTCCAACTACATCAGACAGATATTGTCCTGGATGGAAAAAGAGAAAAAAATAACCAATCATTCAGATTTATCGAAATATCACCCAGAAACCAAAAACACCAGCTTGTTGGCCTGTGAATGAACTCAAAAGTAGACGCCCAAGGCAGGTGCTTTCCTCCCCTGAGACGTTATCAGTCTATAGGCCTGAAGGCAAAAGCCTGAACCAGCAACCTGACGACCGGATCTTAGCTTCAGTTTTGGGAGTAAAGATGTGCTTTCTTCAGTCAAAGAATCCAAAATACACCTATATTTAATTTTTTTCCCAGCTCACGATTATGAGTCAGAAAGCATTATCTTTCAAGAAACATGAAGAAAGCTCCTATTTTTGGAATGATGTAAAATTTTTAAACAAACCAAAAACAGAAATTGAGCCTAAAAGGGAAAAGATCAATGACATCTTTAATTCATGACTTAAGCTTTCTATTCATCCCTACCAATGGTTATGCAAACAATGTATAATAAGATTTAAAAAAAAAATTCGTATAACAAAATTAGCACTCAAGAAATGTGGATAATTTTGATTTCGAAAAGATTGTGCAAGAATCTAGGTTATCATCATCAAATTTCAATTATATCTAATTGGTTCAGAACACAACACCTGCAAATGGATTCTCAAATTCAACAACTGACAGAAATTTCAGTGCAAACAATTATGTCAATCTAACCACAAGAAACCGGAAAACTTTGACAATTAACAAGAAATATTTTCTCCTTCAAAACGATCAGTAGGGTAATCAATTTACAAATACCTCCAAATTAAATAAAAAGGCTAAAAGATTCCCTCCAAAAACAACCAAATATAACAAATGCATTTCATGAAGATAAAATCAGTAAAAAATCATGCTTATAGAACATAAAAGAACAAACGAACAATCAATTTTGAAACAAAAAACTACACATCTGCTATCAAGGCCAAAAAGCAACAAAACTTCAAAATTTGAATCAATGGATCAACCAAAAAACCTAACCTGGCCTGCAAACCACAGACAACACAATATCAACCCAAAATTACACATCTGTTATTAAGAACACAAATCAACAAAGATATCCAAACTTTCAATCAAGGATCAACCACAAAAGATAATTAAATTATTAAAAAGAAAGAAAGTTGGAAAAAAAAAAAGGCAACCTGGCTTGTAGAAGACAGACAAGCCAAAATCAGTGGCCATAAGCTTGGCATCATCACCATCGGTATCAAACAAGAAATTCTCAGGCTTAAGATCTCTATGCATAACCCCAAGAGAATGGCACCCCTCAACAACACTGACAATTGTCTTTATCAACTTTGCAGCCTCTCTCTCACTATAATGACCCTTTGCCACAATCCTGTCAAACAGCTCACCACCAGCACACAATTCCATCACCAAATGCACAAACACAGAATCCTCATACGTCCCTTTGATTTGCACCACGTTTGGATGCTCAGACAAATGATGCATGATCTGAATCTCCCTCCACACATCATCGTAATCCTCACGGCACAAAAGCTTCCTCTTTGGTATTGATTTGCATGCAAAATGAGCGTTTGTTGTCTTATGTATGCACAAATAAGTGGTTCCGAATTGCCCTTGTCCTAGTTTCTTCCCAAGCAAATAATGGTCCCTTAGTCTTGGCGTTTGATAAGGCAAAACTGTGTTTGCTGGCTTTGTTGAGCCTGATCCCGAACTCTGCTTCTTCATTTTTTTTTTTCTTTCAAAATTGTAAATATCCCAGATAGGATTTGTTTGTTTGTTTTTTGTGAATCCAAGAGTTGAAAAACACAAAAGGTGTTGATTGGGTGAAAAGAAAAATAATAAGAGAGAAATTTGAGGAGATCACAGTGGGGGCTCAGCGAAGAATGTCATTTGGATTCTCTGTTCATACTAAATATAATAAAAATCATCTATTTTTCACTTACAACAACGTCCTCATTACATCGACTTATTTTTAGTCAATTGTAGGATAGAGTAGGCTCCACCCCACGTTGCTAACTGTCTTTTTCTTATTTTCTTTCCCCTATTTTATGCAAATAATTTCACATATTTAGTATTTGTTTTTTAAATACACCAAGTGCATCAGTGCATGTGTCAGTACAGCCAACCAATAGAATCAGGCCTTTTAATTAAAGGATGTATTAACTATAATCTTCTTTATTAGCAAGTCGTGCACATATATACCTGCATGAGATATATTTGGATGAGCACACTGAGCGCTGAAAATATGAAAATGATAACTGATGCATAAAATGAGATTCGTTAATCGTAACATGTGAATCGTTAAATTGATAATCCATCTTTATGTGGCATAAAGAGAGAGAAGAAGTTTGAAGTCTTTAAGATAGATTAAGGGCAGAACGCGGGTGTCCACTTGCACATTAATAAAAGAAAAAAAAATCGATAAGAGAGATTTGCTATAACATTAACCAAGTAATGAAGATTCAATAGTCAATAAGCCAAGCCATGAAATGGAATAAACATTGTTATTGTGGTGTTGTACTTGGGAATTGTATTTTGACTCTGTGTAAAGAATAACAGAGGAAAAATTGTATTTCCCAAGAAAGACATTGCATTTGAATGAAGCGCAAACAAACAGAGAAGCTTTAAGAGCTCCTGGAAAAAAACAGAGCATATCGCATAACAAAAGTTACTTTTGGGGTCTGAAAGAGGTTCAAATATCTGTCTGTCGAAATTTCCATGTTAGACTTATGTTTACGAAAGCTCTAAAAGAACAGAGCATATGCATAACAGAAGTAACTTGAGAGGTTGAAAAGAAGTTAAAATTTGATTTCTTTTTTTTCTTTTTAAGTTATGCGTATATGTGATCACGTTACATGTACTATTAAACAGACTGGGATCATCGAATAAACCACTTGCTATCGTGTGAAACTCTGACCATGATGCATGTCTCCCAGCAAAAAAGTTGAAGGACAATTCTTTTGGCAGAAGTGAATTTTGAAAACTTTTCATTTCCTCTGAGGAAATATCAAGAAAAAGCTCAGATAAAGATGGCAAATAGCAATAGAGAATGACATGAAAACAACTCCATTTGCTCCATTCTTGGCTGATATTGCGTTAATGCATGCCACCTTTTTCACATCATTCAACTATCATTTTTGGGTTCCCACCTCACAAAAAAAGTTCCCTCAAATAATGCATCCTGCCAAGTGCCAACTGTCATTAAAACAATGCTGTGTAATTTTTGGTACTGTATCATTGTCTTGACGTGATAAAAATTTGCAAAAAGGATATTTAACCCCCAACGTTTAAGGAAAGGGATAAAAAATTTCTCAACGTTTTAAAATAGACTTATAACATCTTTTTCGTTAGCAAATACCGTTTATTTTAACAGTAAATTTATTTTTAATTTTTAATTACTATTATACCTTTATAATAAAAAAAATTAATATATTAATTTGAGATATATTACAATTAATAATTTTTTTAAAACTTAAAATTGAGATACAATTATTTTTTTACTAAAATTATTTATTATAAATTATACATTTCTAACAATAATAATATGATTTTGATTCCTCAAAGAAAAAGAATTTAATCAAATTTCGTTTTATTAGTAATAATCACATATGAAAGGTTTGATAATTAGAAATGTATGATTTATAGTAAATAATTTAGACAAAAATATAATTGTATCTCAATTTTTAATTTTAAAAAAATTATTATTTGTGACATGTCTCAAATCAATATATTAATTTATATTTATTATAAGGATATAATAGTAATTAAAAATTAAAAAAAATTACTGTTAAAACAAACGATGTTTATTAACGGAAAAAGGGGTTATAAGTCATTTTTGAAACGTTGAGAAATTTTTTACCATTTTCCTAAACATTGAGAGGTTGAATGTCCTTTTTCCTAAAAATTATTGTTTTATTATTTCTTAGTGGCTAAATTTTTATTTTTATTTAAACAGCAGTAGAATATCCATTTTATAAAATAATAAATAAAATCGATGTGCTATATAGGTATCATGATCGATTTACTCGATAGACATTTGATCTTTGCACTTCTAAAAACACCACAAAAAAGGAGCAGGAATATAGTAAAATATCATGTACAAATATAAATAAAGATGTCTGCATATATATATATATATATATAATTTATTAGGAAGATTATTTAGGTTATGCACTCGTCAAACACTGTATCATGAGTACATAGCTGTTTTATACAGAAGGAAAGTTCACTGTCTGATAGTGATAGATATTGCCCTTGGGTGCTTGTAATGATTTTAGCATGCTCCTAGTGCAGCTTCCCATGTCCGGAATGAAGCTGAAGTGTCCTGCTCGGAACAACTTGAAGAACACCGGGTTGTTCTGCCACAAAAGACAGATGTCAAAATTAAAGTTATACCCTCATCGTATAATACTAATAACATGAAGAAGAAGAAGAAGAAGAAGAAGAAATTAAATAAACCCAAGTATAAGACAAGAAGAAAAGGCCTTGAGAACTCAGTCAATGTACCAAAATCCATAGATTCCGGAGAAACATTCTAGGGACAACCATGAAAGCGAGGCATTCTATGACATTTCAATTAACATGGTATCAGTGCAATTTAGTAGGATTAACCCAAAGATCTTCACCAATGTTACATAGGCTACTTGTCAGTAAGAGAAAGAAATCAGATTTGATACATTCATTACGACATTGCGGAAGCAAAATCTTATCTGCGTGTTTGACACATAGAACTAGCACATACACCAAGAACTATCTGCTCAAACTTAGAAGAACAGCAGATATAGATAAAAGGCTTGTCATTTCAGATCACTGCTAGGCTCTAAGAAAAAGTAGACAAGATAACTTTGATCCAAAACCAACATCATTTTGCATCAACCCAGAGCACAGAGTCCGGGATATTATAACCAACAATGCTAATAATACTCATATCCATCCACAATCATATTCACCACTTTGTTTCATCAATAAAAATATTGCTATCAAACTAAATAGGGTTACCGGTATTTTAGCCAAATCTAAAGGGTGATCAATGCAATGTTACAAGAATTCCACAATTAAAAAACCAATAATTTCACCCCAAATAAAATTAAAAAAAAAAAGGAAAATCCTTACTGGAAATCTCATCAACTTGCTGAGGAGTAAGCTTAGCCGAGAATCCACTGGCAGCCGTCTTATAACTGTACAACAGAGCATCCTTTGCAGCCTCCTCACTGCATGCAGATCGAAGAACCAAACGAAACACCGTTAAAAGCAAACAATTACCAAATTGCCAACGATTCAAATCAAAATGCGATTGAATTAAATAAAAAACCTGCCGAGGACGGAGGAGAGGATACGGAGGTGGAAGGACTCGGGCTCCTCGTCCTGTGGCCTCTCCGTGTAAACAATCTGAACCGCCGATTCCGCTTGTGGTGGTGCCGTCGTCTCCGCCATTTCGATTATCAGAATCCACAAAATGACAGCTGATGATAACAAGTTTTTTCTGCTTCTTCCCTGCATCGATTCGTCTTTTATAACCCTCTCTGTCTCTGGAATTTACAACTCAGACGTGTCTTTGGTACTTAGCTATTAAGCAATCCATTACACGTTCCTTTATTTATTTATTTTTTTTTTTTGTGGGTCTTTGGTAATAATGTAAGAGGTAATAACATCTGAGTCCTTTATTTTTATTCAAATCACAAATTAGGGGCATGTTCGATGTTCCTTGGTATCCGTACAACATTTAATAACATGGTATGTATTTACATTATTACATACTCATTTATGTGAGGAGAGTAATTCTAGTTGCAAGGACTGAAATCTTTTGAGTGATATTACACATTTTTTATTTTTTATATTTTAAATCAAAATATAATTTTGTATCAATTAATTAGTGAGATGATATAATTAATTCATTTAAATTTTGTAAAGAATTAGTTATTGTTCCTAAATAACACATCATAGTTTATTGACTTATTAAGGAAACAAACCATCTTAGTTTTATTAATTTCGAGTTAGGAAGAAAATAGCAAACTATTTTACTTTGTAGTAATAAAAAGAACCCGCCATCTTTTGAGTTATGTTTGTTAATAAGAATCATCTTGAGAGTAATTTAACAAATTGCAAATGAAATTATTGGCCACTGTTTGAGAATTGAGAATTTATTATTTCCCCCGTATAAGCGTGGGATTATATATATTATCATCATTTATTTTGTATGGTTCGTTTTAAGTATTGATAAATTAGGCGGTTGTCTAATTCCTATTATTATATGAATGCCTCGTTATAGTTGTTTATGTCCATTATGGTATGAATCTTTTTTTTTTTTTGATATTTCCTTAATATACTATTAAAAGATTTTTAAAGTTACTTTTAATAGGAAAGTTTGTTTTTTTTTGCCTTTGTTTAATTAATAGTTATTCTACAATTTTAGAATTTTTATACAAATTATATATTTGATAACCTTAATGTTAAAGCGCTATAATCAACAGTATTTTCTAACCATTAATTCATTATTAGTTTTTTTCTAGAAAGAGATTAAATTCTTTATTTGTTTTAAAAAGACTTCATTATTTAGTATTATATAATTTCTTGCACTATTTTTTATAAAGAAAATTATTACATTTAATAGCTTACTTTTTAAGTAAAAATAAAAATATTTTCTTTAAATAATAGTTCTAAAGGAAATAAAAAAGACATTTTCTTTACTTTTTTAAAAATTTCTTACTATCTTACTAAATGTTTATATTTTAAAATTTCAAGCTACCGAATGTAAGGAGATTTCATTAAAAAAAAAATTGTCTAAAGCTCTCAGTACTTTAGAGACAGGCCTGTATATTCCTACTATTGATTTGATTGATTTAGTTAAAAAAGCAAAAATCTCATTAACTAACATAAAAAGGAAGAGATAATCATATGTATTTATGCTAGATCCAAAGACACTAAATTTGTTCATTAGCTTCGAAGGTTTTTATTAACAATCATAGCATGATTGAAGAATAGTAGAGGTTAATGTGGAAAAATTCCAAACTCTAATCTTATATGTAATTTAGTACCATGATGTTATTGTTATTATTATTATTATTTTAAGTTGTTGATTATGTGCTTTCTTATCTCTTTGGGATTGTCGTAAATTCATTCTCCTCTATTAATTAATTTGTTTGATTTTGGCCTGCAGACTCCTATCTTTCTATATTATGTTCATATATATTCAATAAATTATTTATTAAATCTCCCTATATTTTGATAAAATATTTTTTTGTCCTTTCATTTGTGAGGAGCTTAATGAAAGAAACTCTCATGTCCAATTCTGTAGTAGAGATAGCATTGAAAAGTAACCATTAATTATAACCCTAAAAGAACAAGAGCCTGAAACGTTCGTGAACATTACAGCAAATATGATTAAACATTAACAGCATGATATTTTTTATTTTTTTTTGGTGGGGGAAGGGATTAAAATAAAAATCGTCTCGGCTTTATTAATTTCGTATTAATAAAATAACAATTTAAAAAAAAAAAAACTCTGCTGATAATGAAAAGATAAATGATGTATAAAAATCATCTACAGTGTTAAATGATACACCACGTTGTCTTTTCGCAGTTAATATAAACAGAAAATTGAAATTTGTAAATTCAGAGCCGCAGCGGACAGAACCGTAATCGCAAAGACGCGAATGGAGCTTAATTTTGAACGAAAGAGAAAAACCTACACTAACCAAAGTGAAAGCTTAGAAGCAAAATAGAAACTTAAAAGAAGGTCACCCTGAAATACACATCAATGGAATAAGTGAATGATTTAAATTTCCAAATCTCCTGACATCATTTCCCCCATCAAATGTTAAAAGTGAACGACTTTTCTAGTCAGATGATAGAAAGCTTTTGAGGGTTGAGATCAGACAGTATAGCAGCCATTTTCTTACTGTGATGTCCACAATGCATGCATGGCTGGTAATTCACTTAACTCTGTAGACTTCAAGGACATTTTGTAAAGCTCCCTCAGCTTTCCGGCATCTGCAGACCGAACAGAAGGATTTGATTGCCCAATGGGAGACGATTTGTTTGTGCTTGTGGAGATTGTTGTGGCCAGCATTTTTTTCAAAAGGATTTGCAACTGGTTCCAAAATTTGGCACATACCTTGGAACCATTAGTTGACAAAGATTCAGAGCAACTTTCAGATATATGGCGTCCTTCAAGCAGGCAAGATAGAGCTGTTTCCAGCATCTGGAACAATACCAAATTATCAGAATCACCCGTAAAAATATAAATAATGAAAAAAAATGGTATACCTTACATGAATTGTAGTGATAAAATACTTATAATTGGTATACCTCAATGCATGAAAATTGTAAAGAATGAAAATCACTGAACAACAAACATTGTCTAAAAAGTTCAAATCAGCAAGCAACCGAACATCTGGATAAAAGTATGGATTTCCACAATACTAGAGAACAAGAGAGTGTGGAACATACCGCATTCGAGTGTAAGAAACATGAAAGCCTGAATGAAAGATCCGACCTCTCCATAAGAATAGTCAAGTACATGGTGGGATGTGACCTGGGACTATAAAAGTCCATAGCTTTTTGCCAGTTCCTCTCAGCCAAGGAAGCATATTGCTTGACCCTATGAACAAAGCTGTTTTCCCCTTTAGGCAAGTTATTTTTCTTATGATCTGATTCCAAGAACTTCAAACAGCAATCCCTCTGGTAGCAAGCAAGTTGAAAATAGGCATAAGCAGCCTCCTGCCTGCGTAAATCTCCCATTGATTCATACAAAGATAATGCCTCTCTAATTGCATCATTTGCTGATACCTCATGCTTTCTCAGTTCTTTCCTGGATCTTCCTTCACAAGGCACAGATATGTCCTCCCAGGCTCCAGTTTCATAAACTTCAGCAGTTGTATCCTCCCTTGCCAGAAGCATGCCAAGCCTCAAGTATGTATGAGCGAATTGTGTATGTACTTCCATCCTCAAGCTGTTTGACACTGAACCAGCTTCTTCCACAAGAGAATTAAGTTGCAACTTTGCAGCCCCATAATATCTGAGAGATTCAGAGTATTCCAATTTTGCAGTCTCAAGTGCTTGTTTATACATATTCTGGAAGATTGTATGTATTTTGAGACTTTCAACCTTTGACACCATCTCTTCAGCCAATGCTCGTCTGCCATGGCCCAAGTTACAGTTAATCAAAATAATATTAGTGTAGTCAGAAACTTCTTTGAATGCATTAATAGCATTTGCAAAAGCATGTTCGCCTTTTTCCATTTCTTTTCTTTCAAGCCTAATACGACCCATTTCGTTGCAAACCCATCCTTTCTTTTTTAGAACAGACTGTAGCTCTGCTGAAACAGTAGGAAGTCCACCCAATGCCTTTACAGCTTCTTCATAACAACTTAGGGCAGATGAGAGATTGTTTTCTGCATCCCCAACTACAGGATCCTCAAGGTATTTAAATATCCCACCATTTTTCACTTTGGGCTTATCTCTTGAAGCAAATTCCGCTTGTGTGGACACCTTGGACTCTACATCATGTGTTCCTGAAGTATGTTCTACTCTTTTAGAATTAGTAGCGTTCAAATCCTCAAGTTTCTCTGAAATAACATTGGAAGCTCCCATAAGTGTGCCATCACCCCTATTGAGTTGCAGATTTCCATTGTCAAGACTCTTTGTATTCTCATCCTTGCAATTAAGGAAGGAATCTGCAGGGTCTCCCTGAAGTGAGTATGAGGCACTCTTAGCATGTGATCTCTTATTGTGTTTTCTGCCATAAGCAATAGAAACCTTATCTCCACTGCTACTGCTAGCACTGCTGCCACTGCTGGCTCTGTCACTCTGGCAGCTGCAATTAACCAAGAAACATGAACTGCAGTTCTTATACTGACCGAGCTTCTTCTTAAGCCTTTGGACTTCTTTGACAACCTCAGAAGGCATTTTCAATTCTCTGGTAGAAGGTTTTCTCTCTGCTTGTATTGAGATTTCTTTACCCTTTATCATATGGAACTCAACATAAACATCTCCAACCAGTGTCCATGCCCTAGCCCAGAAGAGGTAAGCAGAAGATAATTGCTCGGAATTAAGACAACCATCATTAGAGCTTGAGTTAACTTCCTTCATATCACCAACAAATGACCTAGTCATTTTTCTTCTGTCGGTGAATACTATTGGAGATAATGAGCCTTTAGCCATTGAGGAAACAAACTTTGTGTCTTCACGGTGCTGAGGCATTGATCCATAAACAGAACAAGCTAATTCCACAGTCTTCAAAGCTTGATGCAACTGACCATCCTCCTTATAAGCTTGTCCAAGCGCCAAATAAGATTCTCCCAGAAGAAGAACAAGTTTCCACAACTTGTTGTCCAATTTCGATGTTGGAAGCCATTCTCGAATGTCACAAACTTCAATACAGTCAGCATCACCACAAGCACAAACAGAAAAGTTTGGAGATGGAAGCGTATCACCAACACCAATGTTCTGGTTGATAAACTCTGGTTCAGAGGTTTGTAGTTGGCGCTTCCATCTGAGAGATTTAATGGCTTGTGAAACATGGTGTACTGCAGCTAACTTAGAGGAGATTGGATCGGCAACAGTTTCAATCACATTGGTAGATGTTGGAGACATTCTACACACAGCAAAGCTTTCATCAGCACTGGAACTTGGAAGACCTCTTTCTTGATCTCTGAATTCTGGATCACCAGGGGCTATCAATTTCCTGGAAGTGGGAGCTGATACATTTTCATCCAGAGTCATCTTCATAGAAGCTTCTGATACTAAATCTTGCATTGCCATTCCTGCTTGACTTAATTCGTCTTCCACAATCAACAGGTCCTTGTCATGGACATCTGATTCAGAGAAGCTACTGAAAGGGTCCATGGATTCTTCTTCAGCATCAGTAACAGTTATTTTGCATTCTACAGGAAGAGATTCAGAAGTTAATTCCAGATCTTCCTCATAATTCAAAATAAGCCTTGCAAACTGTTCATGGGCAAACGCACGCATAACCTATTAAGCATCATACAGAGAGCATTAGTAACCATGTTACTAGCCATAGGTTAAAAGAATTGAAAGTACAACTTTCATATCAAACATCAATTTAGAAAACTATAGTACCAAATGATCGGGCTCATCCAGAAAATCCAAACATTTCTTTATGAACCTTGCACACTTTGCCCTATTATCAGATGCCTGCAACAAAGCAATCAACAATTAGCAGGAGGGAATCACAGATTCCAAGGTGATACACAAAATAGAATACTTATTATTGCACCACACCATTGAAAGCGAAAGTCTGTGAGCAATGCGGTACAGTAGAGTCCCCAATGAAAATAATGAATCACTTCTTCCTCTATGAATTTGTGGCAGGGAGCTAGTGCTGTCATCACAAGCACTTGAAGAATGATTCTTAGGAATAACAGAGAGATCAAAAAGTCGAATTACATCTTCGCCAGCACTTTTATATAGCTGTAAAATGTAATGTCAGATAACAGAAACAAAGTTTGCCTACATTAAACTTCATTAACATGGAAGTTCATGTTAAAAACAAACGAAATCAGTACCCAATAAGCACCAGGATCTTGCTTGCAGTTTTCTTGAAGAAACCTCAATACTGAAAGGCCACTTTGTTGGACAACATGAGGATGAAAAGCAGGAGTGCCATCATCAGAGACACCTTTTAGTAAGAATATGTCATCTGTTTTCAGAAGCTCATAGCCCTGAACAACACCATTCTCATGATAACAAATTGCCAACTCAGGCACACTTGCCATGAAATTATCAAGCCAGGCTTCAAGCCAAGTCAAAGGCGTGACCTGCCAAATGAAGGGATTTGAAACAGTAAAAAATTAAACAAACTAACAAGCTAATGAGAGGAGAAAGAGAAAGGGGGGGAAGGTAGTTGGCTGCAACCTGTCGTGCGACATCCCATAAATGCAAGCTCACAGCAACATATTTTTCATTACTGAAGAGAAGTAAGTCGCTACCCAGAAGCATCCGAAAATTGTGAAATTGCCAAAACAAAACCCTCAAAAATCCATCATTACCAACTCTTCTATGTTTTTCAGACTCTTGAATCGAGCATCTAGGCTTTTCGCCAACATGTGAGGCCTTTTTAACAGGATCATGATTTTTATTTCTCTTATTCTTCCTACTTTCCCAAATGGAGCTATCCTGTTGGACCTTTGGGTACTCTGAAAAATGTCCTGATCCTTCCTTTCTAGCAACATCTTCAGTCTGTCCCACAAAATTGGATGGATCTCTCCCAGGAAGAACAGATGAGTTTGTTTGCCTCTCAGATGGAGATTGGTGAGTTGGTGGGCAGTCACAAGCCTCCATTCTAACTGAATGCATTGCAAAGTTCAAAAATAAAGATTGATCTGCACATTTTGATTGATTTCCATGTCTTCTGAACAATTTCTCTCCTTCTTCAACATCAGCCCTGCAATTTGGCAAAAACTCAATCAGTTAAAACACTTCTATGGAATAATAAACAAAGAAGCAACATGTAGATACAAACCCATAATTCAGCACAAGAGTCTGTCCAACACGGTGAACTGAAATTGATAATCGAGCCTTGGAATATGGTATTTTAAAGATTTGCTTCAAAATGTCAGTTGGAGCAATCACATCTATGTCATCCCCATATTCGACCAGACCAGATACGGCGAGGGCTTCACATTTCCTACTAAGATTAGATGCAATAGCACCACCTTCCCAACTTGGATCTGCCATTTATGAACATCAAATTTTTATAAAAGCAGATGTTACGACTTCAAGAAAGCAGAATGGAGTTATTATATCCTCTACTTTTGTCTTTAGTACTCAACTAGTCACTACAGCATTTCCATTTGATCATTGCATCATTGCATGCATTGGATAATACAAAGCAGCAGATAATCCTAAAAAATATTCTGCAGAAAACTAACTCCTAATGCAAAATTCAAGCAGCAGATAGAAACTCTGATCCTGGAGCCCAACAGAGCCCAAAAATTTCTCAAACCTCGAGCACACATGTCCACAATGACAAAAACCATGCCAACAAAGTCTACGAGTACTTTAAGTTAGGTATGTCTATATACATCTTTGTGCTGCCAGTCATCTCAGAACTGTTTAATAGTACACATTTCCAAAATGATCAGTTTTCATGCATGCATATCAGATTCAAATGACTGGATTATCAGAGTCATACTTAGGCTCATATCTTTATATTTTAGTATGAGGATCATAACATACAAACAATCTAATGCCAATCACTCTTTATGTAGCAAAAGCTACGGTACCATGATACCAAAGAAAATGGCTTCTCTATAATATATGAAGGCTATGTTAGGGATTAAGGAATCCACAAATGTTTATCACAAGCAGTCAAATATACGTGAGTAGTGGTTGGTGAGCATTAGCTGTAAAGTAACACTCAGAGTTTAACAAACACTTTAGCTTCTGGACTTTCAAAATTTCAATCTCACGCATATGGTATTATGCTATTTTGCGTTGACAGCATGCAGCATCAGACTGTAACGAAGGCAATATAGAAAGGGGACTACTAAATATTCAATTAACAAAGCAATTTACCTCCAGTTGCCTTGGACTGTACGGAACCAATAGGAAGCACCTTTTCCGGAAGGTTCGGCACAAGCGGCAGCCTATTAAGGTCCGTCTCCGTTGGCAGCATCCGATACCGAGGAGCACTCACACTAAAAAAAAACACGAAGAAATTCAAATAAAGAATTATAAATTAACAAATAAAAATAAATATTTACTTACGTGTCGGAAGAGGGCACGAGGGCGGAGTTAAAGGCGGCGTCGTGAAAAGATTTGTCCGTCGGTACCGGAATTGAACCGCAGAGAAAGCCTACGGGTTTCGGCTGTACGATTTCCAATCTTCCCACGCACTGCAGCTCTCTCGAGCTAGATTGTGACGGCGGCGCCAGTGACGGTTGTTTTTCCATGGTCGGCTCACTTAGTTGCTCTCCTTCGATCAATCTCGAACCTTTTTCTTTTTTTTTAAAAAAAAAGAAGTAAATTCTTATTCTAGTTGCTTCATTTCTTCTTTCTGTGAAAATATAGATCAAATTAAACGTGGTCTGGAATTGGAAATATTTCCTAGAAAATTCAAAATTTTTCCCCCAAGAGAAAGTATTTGTATTGTTATTTTCAATGGAAATATTTTTAATAAATAGAATCACCACTCGTCAATTATGCGTGACGTGGCAGCCATCTATAAGTGGGTACATGATAATCGAATGCTATTGCCTACATATTGTTCAAAACGTAAACTCAAATTTCCACCTAGCCGATTCTGGCGTTCTGAACAATCGCCCATCATCTTCTCAACACATCGTCCAGTCGTCTGCCGCCTCCGGCACTTCCATCTGTCTCCGTTAGCCCACTGGAATCGTTCAACTTAGGTTGGTCAGTTTTACTTTTTTATTTTTTTATCATAATTAATGCTGTTACTGTATACTAATTACTTGATGTACTCTTGTTAGAAAGTATAGTTTTTTTTCTCTCTTAGTATGCCAAAAAAAATTGCTAAGATTGGATTTTAGATTAAAATTTTAATCTGATGGATTTTCTTGTACTATAAAATTTTACAAGTTTCATAATTTACTTTTCAGTCTCTGTATTGATTAGGACACTGTTAATCCCTCCTCAATTGAAAGTGGTGTTTACTCATGTTATGGAATGGAATCACTGGTTGCTAAGTATAAGCAGATGGCTGATTGGTAAATCTAAGAATAAACAGGGATTTTATCAAACACTTTATTCGTTTTGCTTTTAAAATTAAGCAGAGTTTAGCAATTTCAAAGGTATCTCTAGTCTTTGAGCCCAACTTCTTGTTGGGTTGGTTGTTATTTTTTATTTTTTGGTGTCCTTGTATGTGTAAGTGAGAGAGACATAGAGACTATGTTCTTCAATTTGATTGTTCTGTTGTGGGACTATGGCTTATGGAATAGAAAAGAAAAGAACAATGCTCGATCATTGCAAGGGTGGGGGCAACATATCCTTACCAAGGATATGCAATGTGAATGATAGAGTATGTGTAACCCAGCCATGTTGTTTCCTCCCTAATATAAATCCACTACAGAAGAACAGATACAGCCATTGATGATACTGTCCTTGTCTACATGTTTAGAAGTCGAAGTCTAGCTAACAGCATAGTTGATGGCAGACTTCACAGTGTGTGTTAAGTATCATCCTTGTCAAGTTGGCCTGCCTGAACTTAAGATTTCCATCCTTCTATAGCTGACTGGCTTCATGAGTTGAGATGCTTGTTACCACTCTTCTTGCCGGTTACCAACCTCAAGACTAATAGCAGCTTTCCTCATAATGTCACCTTAAATACTTGGCAACGTAAATATTCCCCCCACTCAAATACCCCCCCTTCCCCTCCCTCTCTTCTGTGATGAGATTTCATTGGAGTTCAGATTTTTGACAGCAATGAAAGAAAGATCCAATTGACCACATAAGTAACCTAGATAAGTTTTTGTTTATTAGCTCTACTACAATTGCTGCATCCTGCATCAATGAATGCTGTGTGATGTTATCAATATAATGCTATTGCCTGATCAGGTTTATCAGGTCTTTTTAATTCACTTATACAGGTGCATAATCTGTTGGGGGTTAATAGCCAAACTAACCCAGCAAAGGAGAGAGAGTGAGGATAAAATGAGTTCAAGAATAACACTTAAGACTAAAGGCAAGACCGTGAAGGGAGCAAAAGATTCAGAGAAATCAAGAGCAGATTGTTTGAAAGAGTGGAGCACTTGGGGCATGAAAAAGGCTAAAGTCATCACTCACTATGGCTTTATTCCTCTTGTCATCATCATCGGCATGAATTCTGACCCCAAGCCCCAGCTCTATCAGCTCCTCAGCCCCGTGTGATCTTAACTTTTTCCTCTTTTTTTTTTTATAAGAACTTTTAATTAAATAAAAAGGTGGTTAGTATCATGATAAAACTTCCTATTTGTTGAATCTATGCGACTTGGAGGATTTAGGAGTTCTAGTTTTATGTGATTGGACATACTGCTTTGCTATGTAAGCTTATAGATCAACTCTGCCTGGTGTAATACGTCCGGAGTTTGAACTCTCTATCTCTTCATTGAATCTAAGACTTCTCTTCCTTCTTGACAATTTCTGTGTACTTACTTATCATTAGTTTCTTTCTTTCCCTTGGATGAATATCATCACCTTCTTACTATAGGTATAGAGGGGGAGGTTATAAGCATCTATACCGTAAAATTGATTTTTGACGGAATGAAAAAAACCATATATGGTAGAATCATACGCATAGAATACAACCTTAATTAAAATCGTAACCATAT
The DNA here is from genome assembly GCA_002013955.2 of Citrus medica. Classification (NCBI taxonomy): domain Eukaryota; kingdom Viridiplantae; phylum Streptophyta; class Magnoliopsida; order Sapindales; family Rutaceae; genus Citrus; species Citrus medica. The sequence continues at coordinate 738,724 of MKYO02025837.1, forward strand.
AATACAACCCTAATTGGAATGCATACATTAAATACTGAGTAGCATAGTAGGTAGTAATAAAATTCAGTAAAATAGTTAAGTAAATAGCAAGAGAATTAACAGAGGAATAATAATATGCATTTACATAATCAGAATGTGAACAACAATGATCTTTTGTTCCTTTTACATACATACGCCTGCATCAACCACCAATTTTACTTCGATGGTCAATTTCAATTACAGTTAGTGTGACTCTAATTGCCCTAACAACTCGAAGCGGCTCCGATTATCAGAACCCTGAACAAATTTCAAGCTTTAAGGCGCCTCAAAGCAAGATAAGCCAGTAACCTATAGCCCACAAACATCGACAAGAAGGCACCAATGCTTACCAAAGGGCTAATTTGCCCCACAATATCTTCTTCAACAAACTTGCAGCTTGCATCTCTGCTGCTTCCATGACGATCAAAGCAGCCCAAAAGATATGAAATCTTCTTGCCATCTCCGTATTGAACATTAATCAGCAGCCTGTAGTTGTAATATGTAGAAGAAATATATTTGATCCAGGCTATACAAGAAGGCATTTTATGCACATAATATCCTCCCGTTAGGACAAACGCAAGCATTGTAACTGTCACAATTGTTGATGCTTGTTTAGCATCCATGATGATTGCTCCTAGAGCTAGGCCAAGCCCTTGAGAGACAAGCACGTAGCCAAGTAAAACCAAAAGTGTTTGAACAAATGCAATGAATTCAGGCTTAAATCCGGTCATCCAGTAAATGATAATGAGGAACACAGTAGGAAGAATGAGCTCCACGGGCAAGTCTCCGATGATTCGAGACATGAAATATGAAGAGAGAGTGTACATACCAGAAGCCCTTTCTTTCATGAAGATTGCACGTTCTTGAGGAAATGCGAAAACAGCATTAACGGATGGCAGGACTCCCCAGAAGACTGAGATGAAGAAGAAAAGGCCTAACCTATCTTGAACTTCTCGAAAATCTGAATGCCACCACATGATACCAGATAAAAGTGATGCAGCAATTACTTGAAAGACTCGGAGGGTGTTTAAGGATTCATGCTTTCTTTCTTTGAGGCTTCTATGAAGGAGAATGCTGAATTGGTTTAACCAAGTGGCAAAGCCAATAACGTTGTTGTTGTGGCTTCTCGTGTGTTCTTCAAAAGAATGGCTACTGCTGCTGCTTCCTGTTAGAAGTGCTTCTCTCCTTGGAAGAGTCGTGGCTTCCATGCAAGCAGCTCTTACTTTTGGTGCCAACAATGTATTGTATGAAGCAACTATGGAGGATTTCACATTTGGCTTTTCTCTTTCACTAACTCCATCAAGATGGTACACACCTAGAAAACGCAAGAAATATGAATCAACATCATATAATTTTATTCAAATAGTAATATTTATTTGAGCATACAGAGATTATCTAGTGAGTAACGTCAATTTCCCATCTTACGGAGCACAATTGATCACCTAAAACTGTTCTATAATATAAGTACCCATAATACAAGTAATAGCCCAGTAGATAATTAATCTTTAAACATATATAATAAGTTCTTTTATTACTTTGTACATGACCATGCATTTACTTTATTTACTCTATGACTAAAGAAAATTATTTGAATTTAAATTAAGTGCAAATAATAAGGCATAAGCGTAATTCAATGGCAATCACCAATCCTTCAAGTAGCTTTTAAACAGTTTTATGTAGTTGGTCACATTAATTTGAATCTTGAAGAGGTAAGAGTTTAAAATGTAATTTGGGCTTTACGCCTCCCACCTTTATAAAGAAATCCAAACAAAAAATATAAGAAGTTACTTAAATTCGGATACTTCAAAGTCTTAATTTATCATTAGAACCCTTAAGTTTGAACCTTAGTAATCATGGACTAGGTTACAAATGTGAAGAAATATGAGTGGCAAATATTCTAATAATGCTAATGATCTTGAAACTGTATGGGGCAAGCAAACACTTCAAAAAACAAAACCGTTAGACCAATACAAAGTTTAAAGACAAATTTAAGTGGGCTGTCGGTAACGGGAAGAGTTTCGTTCATTCAAAACAGGTAGAGGATCACATAAACAACAATATCTTAAAATCAATTGATTCCTTTTGAGTAAGTTTGCATTTTATTAAATACAGACGTCCGAATCTAAGCATAAATATAATATTGCTACGCTTTTAGATTGAAAATGGTCAAGAAAGTTTAGAGGTTGATTAATTTAGTAGTGCTAAACCCTAGTGACATGAATTGAGATTAAATAGATTATTATGAGCAGGAAAGAAAGTTGAAAGCAAAAGCTGACCGGTGCTGGTGGCAAAGGTGGGAGTCCACTAGCGTTTGTGCTGCGAGTATTAGTTAAGCAACCACTTAATACTTTTATTAAAAGTAACCCTCCAAAGCTAATGATTTTGATGACTTTGGTGGGAAGAATGTGCTAGATGCGTGCTGTTGAAATTTAAATTCAACCCAACACGTGTTGCTTAACTAATATATACTAAGTTAGAGATTTGGGCAAAAGTAAGCAGGAAAATAACTTTAGCAAGGATTAAGAAAAAGTGGGTTCGACCAAAATTAGATGAAGTTCAGGTCAAAGTTTTGGCATCTGCAATGATGAATATGTGAGACAACAGCTGATAAGGAGATTGATTGATTCATTAATTTGAAGTAGAAAGGATGGGATTATTTTCTATGTTGAATCGGGAAATTATCTTTAAGGAAATCATTTTGTTCACCACTATAAACTTAAGGGTTAGAAAGAAATATATGTTATCTTGGTCAAAAAGCTCACATCACCATTCAAATCAGAAATTAAACAGCACTCACGAACAAAGAAATTACTATTTCAAAAAAAAAACATTCTTAATTTTTTTATATATCATGATTTGAACTCAAGATTAGTAATGAATGTTAGATTCGATGACGCTTAATTAAAAATTAACCAAAAATAGTAAATAAAAAAGGCAACATATAATTAATTAAAAAGACTTAAAAATTTCATAAAGGCGTGACTACAGTGAAGAACAATTATCAAGGGATACAGATGCGATGTGCCACTTTCCAAATGCTCTTACCCATAAAAAAATAAATAAATAAATAAAAGATGCTTGATCACGAAATCAATGTCGTCATCAACCTCTATAATCCTGACTAGAATCATGGTGTCTCAGAATAAATTAATTAAAAAATAATTTTAAAAAAAAACAAGGAAAAAGTGGATCAAGAAATTAACAATTATCTCGACCTCTCTCTCCATGTCTTTTTCTTATTTTGATAATCTTTATTGTTCCATTATGCCCATAAACAATGGTCCAAAAATACACCTAGTAAAATTGCACTGCGACTTTGACCTATTTGAATATGAGCTCGTTTAGGCAGTTTACCTGGTGACATATATAAAAATGCCACACCAAACACCAATATTCTTTTCCTAAAATAACCAAATATTAATTTTTTGAAAAATATATTTAAAATCACTTGTCGTGAGAATGTTAAACTTCAATTCAAACTTACCTAGGCTGCCAGGCAATTTAATACAAAAAATAACAATAAAGAAACAAGCTTGTGTCTTCATAGTGGCATGAAACCTAATCTTAATGGACTAATTAGATGTCAACAGTATCTAAATCGCTACACTAAACAAATAATTTCAGATGATCTAATTCTCATTACTTAAAAGTAAAACAAAAAGGTAAAACAAATCATTACAGGGGGATAAACAAAACTCTGTAAGAATATTTTAACCCTAGTTTTATCCTACGGGTGAAGTCACTGTCGTTCGCTAAGTACGCCACAATCCTTTGAATGATATCAATCATGGCCCTCCCCACAAAATGCGAAGAAACATATGATAATATAAGCATCTAACTTGGGGGAATCCTAAAAGAGAAGCATGACTGGTCAGTGCCCAAATCGATACCCCAACGAAAATAAGTCAACTCTATGGTACAAACCCAAATAATTAATTTCGCTCAATAATTGTTCGTTGTTTTGTTCATATCACAACAAGAGTTACTTGATGAGAATTGACCTTGATGCGATCCTTTTCAACCCATGAGATAAAGAATTTCTGTAGGAAAGGATGTGTGATTGAAGGGTCCCATTTTCCCATACCGTATACTATCTCTTCAATATCTTTTACAGAATTAAATTGGGATTTGTATTGGGGATCCATACTCCATCATAACAATGAGTAAAAATAAATAAATAAAAGAACCCATATCACGTCGGAAAATTGCTAGCTGCGTGCCTGTATTGTCTATGATTCTCAATCTACCTTATTAAATTGCTCCACCCAGTTCCAACACCTAAATATTTAATTAAAAAAAAAAACTACTTAAGACTTTTAGATATTGGATGGAATACTTTAATGTGAAATGTCAAACGTGAGAAACAATGGGTCAGATGTTGGCACGTGATAGGATTAAACATGAAATTTTAATTTTGGTATCAAAATTTCGGAATGTTAAAAAAAAAAAATTAAATCCAGAATTGATACGTAAAAATTTCGATATTACTACTAGAGGTAAGTCAGAACGATTCAAAGGAGAAATTGAAATTCTTGATAGAATAGAATAGAAGGGGCAGCTAGCTAACATGTCGTCTCCCTTAGTTAGGGCAGATTGTTGATAAATCTAGCTACTATTAAAAGACAATCGAACACGTCACTGAGCGCGAGTGGACATAGTTGGTTTCAACCAAAGAGGGAGAAAAGGGTGGGAAAAAAGAGAGAAAAAATCGGAGACGAAATAAAGCATGAACTATGAAGAGTCGTATAAAAGGGTTGGCTGGCTAAAAGTAAGCAGGATATAAAAAAGGAAATAAATAAAAGAATAATAACAATTTCAAAAAATAAAAAAAGCAAAGACACAAGACCGCCGAAGCCAAGCAAACATGACACGTTTCCATAAAAAAAAGAATAAATTTATTAATTTCTCCCTAATAGTCTAATCTAGAACAGAACTCTCTCTCTCTCTCTCTCTCTCTTTTCTTTTCCACTTTCTTTTCTAAAATCAAAACCCCGCACGTATCTAATCGATTTTACCCATTATAGTGGCGCTCTTCCTTCCTGAAAAAAGCTGTCAACTTTACATTTCATTCAAAATAATAAGATAATTTTTAAATAATATTTTAACCCCTCCCCCCATTACCAACACCAATCCACCACTAACATGCTACAATCCTTTTCTCTGTCCTGTTATTACTTTTCTTGTGTTTTTAGCCCCCAAAAACAAAAGGTCATATAAATATATAATTAACCAGATCTAATGTTGTGGCAGAAATAATTAAATGCAGATGCTCTAGGGGACATACCCATTTTGACTGTATGAGATGAGTATGGCCCCATAACTTAGGTGTTTGACTAAGTGAACATGAAGGTGGCAATGGGTTGTGATCGATCATTATGAACTTGTAAAACAGTTGTTTGTATCCTTGTGGCCACTCAATTTTTCGAAATCTTTCAATTGATACTCATTCAAAAACTCTTAATTTAAATTTAATGAGTATAACGAAAAGTTTAATGCAGTCTACGTCGATGATTCAACATCGAGTTAAGACGATGGACCCACATAGATATGACATAGGACTGGAGAACTGTACATAGTGTGTGCGCGGTGTGCCATATGTTCTTGTCCTAACAATGACGCCCCCGTCAGTACTTGTTTGGACCACCTAACTGGTTCCGTAACTTATGATTCTTGAAACTCAATCTCTTTAATAATTGACACACTCTGAGAGAAATTAACACTTCAGAAATGACAAGAAAAAGACACGAGAATTATAGGATAAAAAGACATTCAACGAATTAAAGATTACGTACCATTAGCGAGATCAAGGAGAAAATCAGCAGGATTCATAGGAAAAGATGGCGAGAATCCAACGGACTCAAAATAACTCATAGCCTCACTCCCTTTGCCAAAGTACAAACACCTCCCTTCGCTCAACACCATCACTTTATCAAACATTTGATAAACTCTGCTCGACGGTTGGTGCATGGAGGTCACTATGGTCTTTCCCCTCTGAACCAACGAACCCAGCGTCGATACCAACCGATAGGCCGCCGTCGAGTCCAAACCCGACGTGGGTTCGTCCAGAATCAGCAAGCTAGGGTTTATCAGCATCTCATGACCTATGCTCACTCTCTTTCTCTCACCACCCGAGATTCCGCGAATAAAGCTGTTACCGATGATTGTGTTCTCACATTTTGTTAACCCTAACTCCGCCATAACTGCTTCCGCTATCGAAGTCTTCTCTTTCGTGGACAATGTTCTCGGCAAGCGAAGCAGAGAACAGAAGGTTAGGGTTTCGCGAACTGTCAGGTGAGGATAAAGAATATCATCTTGGGTGACAAATCCAGTGCGTTTTGATATGTGTTTAGTTGGTTTCTTGTTATTAGCGAGAATTGTTCCCGTTAAGCCGTGACCTTGTTGAAGTCTACCAGCTAACACATTGAGCATCGTCGATTTGCCGCTGCCGGAAGGGCCAAGGATGGCCAGGATTTCTCCTGCTGACACCATGCCTGTTATTCCATTCAATATCGTTCTCTCCTGAATCTTAGCGGTTGATCCTTGATCATCAGTCGAAGATGTTGATCCACGGTTGAAAATACGTCTGAAGCTGCTTCCTTCTTTGCTCTTGTTCTCGATCTTGATCCGGTAACAGACGTCAATAAACTGCATGCGTCAATAAAAGAAAGAAATGGTAAATATAGTCAAAATTGAAAGTGTCAACAGTGAGTTTTGACTCTTGAAATAAAAAAGAAAAAGAAAAGAACCCGACACCTCTCTCGTTCCCCAGTGAACATTAATTATACCTTGAGAGTGATGGGGTAACAAGAAGACATTAACGAAGGTAGCTGATGAAGCAAATCTCGTGCCGGGGAGCAATCTTTGGATTGATACGGGCAGTCCGTTAAGTCTCCATTGGGAGTTTCTACACTATCAAACCCTGGCATTAGTGTTACTAGGTTGTTGTTAACTTTCTCGTGAGAATGAGTGAGAAAATGAAGGAAAAGATAGCGAGTTGAGTTTTGTTTGCGTATGTGTTTGTTGTGATGGGAAAATGAAAATGAGAAGGGGGTTTCGAATTTGAAGAAAGAACAAATGGGTGCAATTTGGAGGGGGTATTTATTTAGAAAAAAATACGGTAGCGAGTGGATGCCACGTCAAAGGGAAATGGCCATAGGAAAAGGTGCAACGTGGCCTTATAGAGTGCCAGTTGGCAGCTTCTCAAGAGGGTTTATGAGAAAGTGCTTTTACCAAGCGCCGTTCGGCTTTCTAATATCTTTTCTGCTTCGTTCATTTCTCTTTCTTAGGTCAGAAGTTGTGCACATAACATGTATAAAAGTGCTTTTGTAATGAGTGTGTGGACTTGAATTGAAGTGCGAGCCATTCATACGACTTTTGGGATTGTATACAACAAGTTCAACAATTAATTCATAACCTTTAACAAGTTCAATAACATGGGGGTGTCTACCACCAACGAAAATTTGATACAAATACATTGAATTTTATGAATACTAATAGATAAGTTTGCAATTTTGCGTAAGGCTAAATTTTTTTACCTAATTTGGTGAACTAATTAAAGTGTTAACTAGTTTTGGGTGATCATATATGCCAGAGGTCTAGAATTCATATCTTGTTCAAATTGGATTTGTGAGATGCTTTTAATTTTTTTGTTTAATACTCGAAAAAAAATTTAACTAAATGATTTGAAATATAGAGACAATAAATTTAGATGAAACCTCTTAGATGCTTATGTCTGCACTTTATACAAACTGTTCTATAGTAAATTAACAACCTTGATTAATATATCATTATTAATAATAGGGATATAAAATTTTGTATAAATTAATATGCCAATATGCTATTACTGTAAAACTTCTCGATAGTCATATATTGGAACCAACAAATTTTATTACTATAAAGAGGTTATAATTTAGTAGAGATTTAGTTCAAAAACTATTATTTTGACTTAGTTACCCTTAGTATAAGTAATATAGAAGCAAATACATTAATAATTAATTAATGGAGCAAATGAATTTCATGAAACTCTGGACATGTTTGATAAGCTAGAAGGTGTCCATACTAGTGAGTTTTTATATACTCGCAAGTTCAAAGATGTAGTAACAACTCTAAAGAGTATACTGTTGTCTCAAACAATTTTAGAAAAATATTTTTTTCTATGTTAAGCCTTTAATGTAACATATATATTTTTACAATATACAAATAATTACAACTATATGAAGACAAGTTACTTGAGACGGGTTTTGAAAAACTTATAACTTATTAGAGTTTATTCTTATTTATAACTAACTTAAATTAAGATTATAATTTTTAATTATATAAAGATTATTCTTGTATAAGATTATCACACTATAGAGAAATTTTATTATAATTAGATGATTTTGCATAGACCTCAATTAGTTCTGTTTTTTTAATCTAACGCTTCAACGCGTCAATTTATTATACAGAAAAAAAAATTGTTCAAAATTCATATTCCAATCCTTAATGTATTATTAAATTGTGAATGTTAAGAAAAAAAAGAGACTCTAAATTAATTGTTAGTAGTCAAACTGGGGGAAAGAGAGAGTGACGCAGAGGAAGTGGGTGGCGAAGCAATTAATTGTACATTCATGATCAACTACATATGTTCAGTTCCTTGAATACGAGTAGTTTAAATTCGCAAAAAATCATGTTATATATATACATAAATAAAAGAGGGTAACAGCTGTTCTATTAATTAAAAATGTTGAAACCTCAGATATTTATATTTGGTTTTTAATAAAGAGCTCAGGTGCCAATAACACAACTCCAATTGTTACCATTCTGTAGTTACTGACATTAGTGGGAGGCTGTATTGATCAAGAATCACTGCGTAAGTTAAAAGATTTTTTTCCCCACCTTAAAATTGAAGAATGGTCATCTGATTCTGAGCATATGAACACCACAATTCACAAGAGCATTCATGAAAAGCCTAATTTAATTTTGTTCTCTGTAAATGCTTTTTTTTATTTATATGAAAAATTGAAGAGTAAAAAATAAGTTATCTCTCAAAATACTCTTTAAATAATAATAAATGTATATTATTTTAGTTAAATTGTTCTCTCCTTAATTTTAATTGTCTCTATTTTTTCAATAATATAGTTATAGTACTTCTCTTTCTTGAATAATAATAATAATAATACTATTTGAAAAAAGAGAAGTCACTCTTAAATATTAAAGAAAGAGAGGGAATCTCATTTAAAGAGTTTTTTTAAAACTCTTTTTGGTAATTTGCCTCTTCAAACAATATTTAACTTTTTTTTGTGATATTTCAAATAGTTTATGATGAAATAGATATGATAAAATTATATTTAAAGATATGAATAAAATTGATAATTGATTTTGGTAATAGCAGTTTTCAAGAAATTTTCTTTGATTGACCATTCAAGTTGGAAATTTAGATTTCATTCACCACTATTTTTTTAAATACTAATTATACATCAAATAACCTTCACAGACGAAGAATATCTCTGTTCCACTGGCATTTCGCAAGAAAGAAAATTAATTCCATACAATTTTTACTTTAATTGAAGGAGGTTGATTCCATGGAACTCGAACCACTACCCTCATAACATGCTTAACTTTGAGAGCAATGGTTCACCACATGGTCTTCGGTCAAGTGACTCCACCACTGCTTTTTTAAAAACATAACCAAAGACATGTTCCCTCGACATTGTATCATTCACTAAATTGATATATTTATATCAATTCAATGTGATCTCCTTCGTCTTGCATCACATCGTGTCATCCTATAATAAAGATTTTTTTTGGATTAAATGGAAATATGAATCATAGGAATCGCATATTAATATGCTTCCCAATCGTTGCATATCGATTCCGGCCAAAATTGAATTGAAACAGACTAAGGTAGCGTTTGTTTTTTTGTTTGAAATCTAAATGGGTATGAATTTTTCTAAAGTTTGAATGGGTCTGTTTACTAAAATATGAATGACAAGTTTATTTTTTTTTAAATATCTGAATATAAGTGGCATCATGTTTGTTTTTACAATAAAAAATATCTTAAATTTGATTATTTGACATTTATGTCCTTGTAAATTAAACAAAAAAAGAAGAAGATTAGACCTGATAGTTTAGGAAATAAATTATTTTATAGAGATATTTTTAGAATATAATATTTACTTGTCATTCAGACATTTTTCCATTCAAATAAAAGTCACAAAATTTTATTTTTATATTCAAATGTAAATGTCTGAAAATCAGACATAAGTTCCAAAAAATAAACAAGCATATTTTGTAAAAGGTCTGAAATTAATAAAATTTCATATTTAAGACATTTAACAAACAACCTCTAACATAGCCCTTTATGATGCGTTGCATTATCTTGACTGCATTTGATTTATACGATTTATCTTTTAACTCTTTTATTTAACAAAAAAGAATTAAAAAATATCTCTCTCTCTCTCTCTTTGTTTTTTTCTCCATTCAAAGATGTGTATTAATCAGTTCCTCCCTGTTTTTTTAATTAAAATTTTGATTTATTATCTCGTCATTTATATTCTACAATGTTGTGTTTATTTTATAGAGTGTGAGTGAGAAGTGTGGATTCCTCCCACTCCAGTGTTTACTTCACTAAATTGGAGAGGGATTGGGATTCCCACTCCGTGGGCCCCACCCATTTTGGAGTCGGACTCCTATTGGGGGAGGTGGGAGTGGATCTCCCTTTTCTACCTTTTTTTTAATAATTTAATTCAATTTAATATTTTGTAATTACTAAAATAAAATAAATAATATTATATTTATTTGAATAGTATTATTATATTTAACTAAATAATAATTTACATTGATTATAAGTTAAAATTATTTAAAAATAATATTATTATATTAATAGAGAATTAATGAATATAATATTATTATATTTATTTTAAAAATAATAGTACTATATTTATTTAATATTAATAATTAATAATAATAAATAGTTTATTATAAGANTAATTTTGTACTAAATAATATTATATTATTATTTTATATAATAATAAATTTAATATAATTATATTAAATAAAATAAAATAGTGTTTCATTTTATATTAAAATTAAAATTAATAAAAAATGTGATGTTCATAATTAAGAATATTAATAATTATTATAAATTTACAAATTTAATCAAATAAATATTTATTCATTAAATATATTTTTTATTAACTTTGTAATTAATAACTATAATTATTTAAATAAGGATAAAATTGTAATTTCAACTTATTTACTCTGAATACAAGATAAAATAAACACATAAATTGGATTATGATATTCATTTCATGCTTCTATTCTAGTATAAATAAACAACATACTCTCACTCTCATTCCACACATCTAATTTTAATATTACCACTCAAATTCAAAAAGTAAACAATATCTAAAATCAGAAGTTTGCCAATTCAATTCATAGCAAATAAAACATCCCATAAAGCAAACCGGAATTGTTACTTTTCCCGGTTGTGCCTTACGGCTTGCAGAACGACACGTCGCCCACCACTTATCTAACGCAACAGCCGTACTTAATTGACTGTGACGTACCACCTTACGTGTCCTAAGTCTGTTCCGACAATTGAACGGTCCGTCAACAGTGGCCCTCACCCTTTTCTCTTTTCTTAGTGGTCTGTCACGAGAAAAAGGCTGCCACACACCGTGGGTGTAAACCTTCTCCTGGCGTTTTGGCCGGGTCCCGCTGTGAAGGTGGCGACGCGTGTCGAGCAGACGAAGCCGCTGGCACGTGATTCCCACTTAAAGAATCTCTCTCCAGTCCTCCCCCCACTTCGTTTTGTTTTCTTCCATTCGATTATATTTTTATTATTGCTCTGAAAATGGAAAAAGCTCTTTTAACTTTTGCCACCCGCACTTTCACTTCGCGTGCAGGCGCGTGGAGATAAGAGGTTTCGATCATTCGAACACCGTGGGTATGGAGGTGAAATTTTGTCCCTCTCCTGTTGGACCACAAAATCCACTTAACTTTTATGGTGGCCCATTTCGCACACACACCCCCTTCTTTTTTTTGTTTTTTGGGTGTTAGTCCTGATATTCTCAACGCAATTTAACTCTTTTTTTTTCCTTCTTTTTTTAAAGATTATTGTACGCATGTTCTGTAATAATTTTTCAAGCTTAAAAGAAAATCAAGTTCCACAAAATATGAGGGAGGGATCTCGCACCCTAATCCTTCCTCGAGAACGAAATAAAAAAGGTATTAAACAGTGGGGGGGGGGGAGATGAAACGGAACTGAGAAAGTTTCAAAAAATTAACAAGTCTAAATATATATATACAGACTTCGTAGCCTTCTTTTGTAAATATACTATTATTTGTACTATTATATTGATTTATTGCTTTGCCAACCTTTTGTTGATCTCAGCTCTATAAAATATTCAATTGTGCATAATTATGTATGTGCATGAGCAAACTTGTAGTGACGTAGAAGTTGGCAAAAAAAGTTAGGAATTATAATGGCATCATGTCCAATCTTTCAACTTTCCATTACGGTCACTAACAAAATGCCATTAATTTGGATAATTCAGTCTCTTTATTTTATAAGGATAAAATAGTTAAATTAATTTAAGTTAAAATGACATTAGTGATCAACAATAGTCAAGAGACTTATGCCATTTTAACTTAAATTAATTTAACTATTTTATCCTTATAAAATAAAGAGACTGAATTATCCAAATTATATGTTTTTGTGCCATAAATTTAACCAATTAATGAGGATTTAATTGGTTAATTGTTAACTTTCTTCTTTATTTGAAATTGTTAAAAATTAAATGAATTTTTTATGATTATTTTTTTTTAAAGTGGTGTGAGCGAGTTTTACACAATTTCATGAGTGGAAATATCGCCACTCAATTTTAAATAGTCTCTTTCTTTCTATTTTTTTTAATAATATATTTTGATTCTTTATTCTTTTTGTTGGTTTTCGGGCTATATATACATTATGAAAGAATGCTACCTTTTTCTCTTATAACTTTCTTTTCATTGGGTATAAATGTGATATGTTCCAATTTTATTATGAATTTTTGTTGTGATTTGTCGATCAAGCAAAGGTTTATTTGGGATTTGCACAATGCCAGAAATATTTCAAATACATTCTTATTTGAAATATTTCAATAGCAATAGTGTTAGGGATTTTAATATTTGAATTTCATATTGGTCCAAATGTCATGTGCCACTTATCCATTAAATGATGAACTATATAACTTGTAATATTATTTAACCACTGCCACATCAATTGAGATTGAAATTAAAACTTAAATGTTGGGATGCGTAATATTACTTTTTCCATAATTATCTTATTCTTAGAGAGTAGTTTTCATATTTTTTTACTAAGAACCATGACTTATAAGTTGAATAGAATTGTGTTGGTATCGCCACTCATTATTGAGTTTAAAGCCCAGCAAGGTCTTATAAATTTGGGCTTCCAGGTAACCCAGACCCAAAATATCCGAAGCTTGTAGTTGTAGGCCTGTTGGCAAGCATAGATATCATAGATCAAGCTCGATTGGCATACGTTGAAAATTGAAATTGGTCTATTTGTATATAAGACAAATATAAACCGATCACATGATGTTTCACATGTTATTATATTATAGCAATCCACGTGAAGTTTACAAAGTATAACATTATTTTTTTCATTTTTCCGATAATATTGTTAGAAGATTTAATAGAATATTGATAGAATAACTATTTTACTCATGAATGTAAAAAAAAAAAAACAAAAACTATTTAATCATAGCTAATTGATAAAAAATAAATTTCATTTTGTTGTGGTAGCTATCAATAATGGATAATAAAAATAGTTATATAAACTCATCATACTTACTACTTTAAAAATATAAAATCATCAAAATAAACAATATAGCTAAAATTTTAATTTGGGGTTACTGAAATATATTACAAACTAGTATTTTAAGGAAATTGGGGGTTGTCTCGGAAAATAAGATAGGGGTCATTTTAAAAACTTTAATTTTTTACTTTACTTTCTAAAAGTTTTCAAAAAGACAACCCCACGTGAACGCTGTTCCGTCCCTGGGTTCAATCCTCTGCATTGCTCAGAGGCAGATAAATTTTTAGGGATGAGCATGTGGTCGGTTCAGACCAAACTGAACTATATTATAATGTTTCCGGTCGATTCAGTCCGGGTAGTAAAAATTAGGGGTGGGCACGGGTCGGATTGGGTCGGGTTGATAGCCAATCCGACCCAACCCGCATATAGAACGGGTTGAAAAAATTCAACCCAACCCAACCCATTACATTTTTCAATCCAACCCGACCCAATCCGCAACTCTGCGGGTTGGGTCGGGTTGGGTTGATTGGGTTGGGCTTTTGAAAAAATTCATTTTTATTGTCTAACTAAAAATTAAAAAATAATTAAAAGAAACACAAATACTAAAATTCTTACAACAAATCCAATATTTCAAAATTTAACAATCAAATTATTAGTACATAACTAATGAAAAAAAAGTACATAAATTTAAAATCTTGTTTAATACAAAACATTAAAGTCCAAAGAGTGAAATTATAAGTCTTCCATACATAGGAAGAGAGTTTTCCCGAAACCATTGCTACACCAACCAATAGGAGTGTAATGAAGATCAGTCCAATAACATCAAAATCCAGATCAATCCAAATTAATGACATCAAAATCTGATGCCAATCTTGAATCTATATAACAATAAAAATAAAAATATTAGGCATATATGTTATAACAATAAATAAATATGATTAAAATAATTTTATGAAAAAAAAATCCATCGGAGATAGAATACATATGTGAATTTGAGAGCATGACTAGTTAATAGTAATACTGAATATATTTCTGCAGAACAATGCCCAGGAGATGTTTGTCGAAAAGCTTTTTCCCTAAGATTGTAATAATAATAATTATTTTATTTATGTTAATCCGATTGTTGATTAAGCTTGACACCATCATAACAACCAAAATTTGACCAACTTTTATCAATAAAAAAATATTATAAAGCACCAAATCATGAAATCAAATGACCAACTTGTTTCAAAATAATAATAAATTAGTAAAATAGAAAGAAGAAAGAACCTAAGCATGTGACGATGTGTAGTTTGAGCAATTTGAGCAGCTTTTCAAGAAACGTTGAGTTGTGATGTTGTTGTGTTCTATGCGCGAGCAGATGAGCAGCTGCAGCTGTTCTTTAAACAAGAAAATTTGAGTTTAGGGTTAAGAGAAGTTGCTAAATATATATTCATATATACGGGTTGACGGGTCGGGTTGGGTTAAAAATTTACAACCCGACCCAACCCGCAAACAGTGCGGGTTGAAAATTTAACAACCCAACCCGACCCGTAAATTTTATCAACCCAACCCAACCCGTAAAAATTCATACGGGTTGGGCGGGTTGGTGCCCACCCCTAGTAAAAATAATATGGTTCACAAATCTCTGAACCAGTTAGTTTTTTTTTGTTTGATTTTACTGACCAAGACCAAAAAATAAGCAATTTGGAGAGGAAAAAAATTAAAAATTAAAAATTAAAATAGATTTTATAAAATACAAGTAATTTTTTATGTGATAGTATACACTCTATTTTTATTTTTTAAATTGTTGGTTTTGGCTCACTTTATGATAGTGTAGGTATTTTAGGTGTGAATGTGTGTGTTGGTAATTTAATATAAAGTTCTAATATTGTTATTTGTGATTTTGCGTTGTTACTTTCTTATTTATTTATTACTGTGGATTAAAAAATTTATAATGGATTTCTAGACTATTTATGTTGGATTTTATTATATGAATTTATTCAACTTTAATATGTTTACATTTGTGGTTTTATAGACTCACGATTGTCGTTGTAGCAATAGTATATTATATTATTTTTTATTGAATGCACATAATAAAATTACTTGAACCAAAGAAAAAAAATACTAAACCATAGATCGAACTGATCTTAGCTGAATTAATTTGATTCAATTCATATTTAGTTCATAGTTTGTGAATCAATTAATTTTGATTCGATTTGTATATGAACCAAAATCAAATCAAACCGAACCGAACCAAATAATACTCAATCTTACAAACTTTTGTCATTACAATGAGATTTTCAAACTTCGCTATCATATAGACTTGTCAAAATAAATTCTCAATTTATTTCGCCCTTTCTAAAGCAAATCATACACTTCGGTGTGTTTAGCATCACAAAATTTAATTAGGTAAAGTCTCTCGATCATCAGTGCTTTTATTACCAGAATTTCAAATCTTGGATCACCAAAATTAATTTAGATAGTGCTGAGGGATAACTACCCATCTATCTTTTCTTTTTCTTTTTTTTCTTGAGAAAAAGAAAGAAAAAAAAAACAATTGCTTTCAAGACAGAAGGAGCGCACTCACCGACTCACATGCATGCGAGTAACAAGTAACAAACAAGAAAGCGATCGCATGCACATGAATGATATTATACGGGTGTCAGAAAATGGGACTCATCCAAAAAGAAGCAGCACGAGGCTCACTCTTTTGTTCCGTTCCTATCTTTGTTAATAGCATAATCCCGTGCTAAATATAACACTTTGGAATGCCGGAAGTTATCCAATGCAAAATTACTAATTTGTAAAGGGTAAATTGGGTAAGAAGTATTGTGATTCGACAATTTTTTGTCATTCAATTCAAGTTCGGACACAAAAATTCCTAAAGATTGTGAGCAAAATAATTATAACACCAATACAAAATGAGACGGCTTTCAAAATAATTTAGGGTAAATTTCTTACTTTTATATCAATTTTTTTTTTCTTTTATTTTCCTCCCCCTTCGAAACAAGCTCACTTTCTTTTAAATGATTATTAACGAACCCCCAACAACCTATCAATTACTTGTTCTATTAACACGTCAACAATTCAACTGCAGAATTAAAAACAGCAATTTCACATGTTTATATAATTTTCAAATTTCATCACACAAATCAAAATCATTCCAATAGTATTTGAAAGCTACCACTCACACCATTTGCGTCAAGAATCTTCTCCGATGGAAATTCATTTTGCCTGTATCTTACTTTTTCACATAAATGAGATTTTTTTAAGTGTGAATGTTAATCTATTATCCTTTTTGCTCGCCTTTTTTTTGTATTTTTTTCTTTTTATCTATATAAATAGTTATGTATTTGTTAATTAAAATCTTTTGTTATCATCCAATTAAAATAGATTACAAACCTCCATTTATAATACATAAAATTAATGTTTGATAAGAAACGCATTATCATGTATCTTTTTCATTAATATATTTTTTAATAAGTTATGTTTAACATAATTAATGCATATTATTATTTTCTAAAAAAATTCATTAGGACAATCTACTTGTCAACAATTTCATTATCCATTTTAGTAAGGAAGCCTCTACGTATAAGTAATAAGAATAAGATTTCTAAAATCGAAATGAATACATCGTTTACTTGCAAAATAAAGACTTAAAATTAGAATGAAATTTCTGTGGAGCCTACAATTTTCAAAAAATCATTACTAGAATTCCGATTCCAAAGAGAAGGAAACTAGGCATCAGAACCCCATTCATTGACAAAAATACTTGGATTCAAATTTTTAAATTTCCACTTTGTCCTTTTTAATCCATGAAATTATAAAATAAAAAATAAAAACAAAAACCGAGACGCCACGGAAACATGCAGCAACATAGATCTAAACCAGCACTATAGCACCTACCATCGCCGATCGTGCAGCTGCTGATGGCCAGCCATCAATCCGGCATTGAGTAGCAGCACTTGCCATTGTTAGCACATCAAAGCATCAGCTCCCTAATTCGTCGAACCAGCAGCACCTGCCATTGCCAGAAACAGTAGCTACCGATGCGTTGCCAGCCGATCTCGATGGAAATAGCTACCTGCTGTGGATCTCGCATGGAGGAAGCAGCTTCACCTTGCAAATATGATGATGATGATGATTTTGATTATTGTTATTTTTTTTCTTTTTTCATCATATATTATTATTGTTGTGTTTATCGTCATCACGTCATGTTTATTACTAGCAGTTCTATTAATTTTACCATTACTATTATCATTTTTATTATTATTTGTTATGATTATTAACAATATGTTTTTGGAATAATTACAATAAATAATATGACAAATATTGTAATAAATAATAATTGTTACAATATCAAATTATGGACTTTTAATAATTTGTAATAATTCATCCTGATTCTAAATTTTTAATAAAAAAGTAAATTATTAATGACAATACAATTTATTTTAATTCTGATTTTTATATCTCAAACAAATATTTCTCTTTCTCATTTCAATCTAATTATTGATTAGTGCCTGCAGTATAAAGGTCTTAGTTGTCATTTTCATGTAATTAATTTAAAAAATGTCTTAATCATGCCTAGCTAGCTACGTGTTGTAAATTATTATTAACCTTGATTGTGTAGTCCAACATCCTAAATTAATGTTCTTTTTCACTCCCCTATTGTTTGATTTTTCAGCAATAATGTTTTATCAAATAATATTGAGTTATAATTAAAAATTAACCTTGAAAATCGACTAAGAAAACAAGAGCACGCAATGAGTTTTCTTGTAGTGATTTAGAAAATCAATTGAAGTGTTTGTAGCCACAAGCAAAAGTTGTCTTCGTCTTCACATTCGCAATAAATATATATATTTTGGATTAAGAATATGGAAGATAAATGGGTCCCCATTGCCTTATCAAAATCTTTATTAGGTAGAATTATTGGGCTACTCTCTCTCTCTTTTTTTATTTTTTTTTTATTTTCCCACTTGTTTACTACTAATTGACCCAACAGATAGTCCAAAGTAGTGGATTAAATAAAATGTAACCTACTAATTTCAATTATGAAAGGAAGAATCTTGATTTTGGAATTGAAATTAACTGTATAATGTTGACCAATTGAAGGAGGGCCCAAAAAAAAAAAAAAAAAAACCAATCATCGCAAGCTGAACTGAAAACATATTCAACTACATCCATGAATGATTTTCTTAGAATTTTGTTTATACAAATATCATTATAGAATCAAAATCTCAGTTTATGGTCAAGCATGAGTTTCATGCAAGTTTACAAATGAAGAGACACTTAAATTACTTTGTATTCTAAATTTATTGGACATTATACGCTCTGTTTCATGTGTAATATAAAGGAAAGTTTTCATTGACATATCTTGAAATTGATAAAATCCCGATCAGTTTGTTTTGTTAATTATTATTGGAAAATAATCAGAAATCTTCTTTACAATTTTGATCAAATTAATACTGATTAGTTTAGCAACTATCCAAAAATCCTCTTTAAGGCCAAATCTGCATTTACCTTGTGTGGACGACCATCCTTATAAAAAAAGTTACTTTTCATGGTTGATTTTTTTTTTGGGAAAAGCACATTAGAGAAATTTCATACAATATTTTTGTGCCAGGTAAGTCGATTGTTTTTTTTTATTTCTTTCAAAAAAAAAAAAGATAGAAAAGTCAATTGCTATGATAAACAAAAGCTGCACTCAAGGGAAAGCTTTATTTAATTAGTTATGACCTCACATAGTTAATTAATTTGGATTGTCCATGAAGTAACCAAATAACAAATATTAAGGTCCCTAACTCAAATCTTAATCATAATCCCAAAGGCTTAATAAGGGTCCAAATTTTGTCATTATCTTCCTCTATGAGTTCTTTCCAAGTGAAATTTGTTCCATTCTGCAAAGAAGCCGCACATCATCTCGCTAAATTAGTTCTCCGTTATTCCATCGAGAAAGTTTAGATAGAAAAATTTTGAACTGAAATCACAGCTTATATATATAAAGATAAGAATTATGTTATGGTGCTACAATTGCACCTAAAATTTCTCCAAAAGATAAATTCTCTTCTATTAATAAAATTTTAATTAAAAAAAAGATTGACAATCATTTTACACAGACACGCAAACGCCCGTTTGAGATTGCTTTTAGGAGGCTTAAAAGTGATTTTAAAAATTTAAAAGTTAGTTTTAGTGTTTGGTAAAAAAAAATCAAAATCACTTCTGTCAAAATCAGCCCCTCCTACAGCTGATTTTGAAAAACAGTGAATGAGTAGCTTTTAGATTCTGATTTTGGGAATCAATTTTATCATTTAATACAATTCCATAAATATCCTTAAAATTATTACCTAAACCCAAAATTATCCTTATTCAAATTGGAAACAAAATAAATATTTTAATAAATTTGTATTATAATTCATCAATATAAATTTATTACTATTAATTTGTTGGTTGAATTATTATTAAATTTGTTTCACTATATTATTAATTTAATTATCAATTGATTTAAGATAAAAAAAATAAAAAAGTAAAATCAATATATTATAAATTTTATTTTTAATAAAAATTATTATAATACACAATTAAAAATATTATATGTACATATTTTTATATGTATAAATAAATTTTATCTTATATTATGTATATTTTAGTCATTTATTTTCTCTTAACAGTTTAACAGTAAAATTTACCAAATGTCCATAACTGCTTTCAAAACTCACAGTACTTCTTAAAACAAAATTTACCAAACACTTAACTGATTCTCTTCACAGCTGATTATTTCTACAGCACAGCTAATAGCAATTATTTTAAAAGCTACAGCATTTCCAAACTGGCCCGAAGTGTATGGAGCTTCTCATATGTTGAAAAGCGAATGGCCAAGTGGCGCTTGGCTAACTAGAGAGTTCGGACACAAAAATTACTAAAAAATGTACGCAATTTTGGGTAAATATCTTACTTTTCTATTAATTTTTTTTTCTTTTATTTCCCCCCCCCCCTCTTCGGAACAAGCTCACTTTCTTTTAAATGATTATTAACGAACCCCCAACAACCTATCAATTACTTGTTTCATTAACACGTCAACAATTCAACTGCATAATTAAAAACAACAATTTCACATGTTTATATAATTTTCAAATTTCATCACACAAATCAAAATCATTCTAATAATATTTGAAAGCTACCACTCACACCATTTGTGCCAAGAATCTTCTCCGATGGAAATTCATTTTGCTTGTATCTTACTTTTTCACATAAATGAGATTTTTTAAAGTGTGAATATTCATATATTATGCTTTTTGCTCGCCTTTTTTTAATTTATATAAATGGTTATACACTTGTTAATTCAAATAGATTATAGACCTCCATTTATAATATGGACAATTAATGTTTGATAAGAAATGTGTTATTATGTATTTTTTTCATTAATCTATTCCTTAATAAGTTATATTTAACATTATGCATAAGATTATTTTCTTAAATAATTCATTAGGACAATCTACTTGTCAATAATTTTATTGTCTATTTAGTTAAGGGAGTCTTTACGTACAAGTAATAAGAATGGAATTTATGAAATTGAAATGAATAAATTGTTTACTTGCAAAATAAAAACTTAGAATTGGAATGAAATTTTTGTTTGGAATTGGAATCAAATTTTAGTGGAATTTCGATCCCAAATAGAAGGAGACTGAACATCACTTGCCATTGTTAGCACATGGAAGCAGCGACTCTCTAATTCGTCGAACCAGCAGCACTTGCCATTGCCGGAAACAGCAGCTACTGATGTAAGGTGCGTTTGGGATTGAAGTTGGGCAGCTGTAGCTTAAAAGTTACAACACTAAAGTGTTTGGTAAACACTAGTTGTTGTAACTTTTAACCTATGTTGATATAATTTTTCACTTGTATAATATAAAATTTATTATATCTTTAATAATTTTGATAAAATTTATATTTACTATATATTATTAACTTTTATTTCATAATTATAGTTTTTTTTTCACAGCAGCTGTAGCTTAAAAGCTACAGCAGCTCAATCTCAAACGCACCCGTAATCATTCTCAGCTACGTGTTGTAAATTATTATTAACCTTGATTGCGTGGTCCAACATCATAAAATAAATGTTCTCTTCTACTCTCCTATTGTTTTGATTTTTCATCAATAATATTTTATCGAATAATATAGAGTTATAATTAAAAATTAATCTTGAAAAATCGACTAAGAAAACAAGAGCACGCAATAAGTTTTTTTTTTTGGTAGTGATTTATAAAATTAATTGAGAGGTTTGCAGCCACAAGCATAAGTAAAGTTGCCTCGTCTTCGTATTCACAATAAACGCATATTTTGGATTAAAAATATGGAAGATAAATGGTCCCTGTTGCCTTATCAAAATCTTTGTTAGGTAGAATTATTGAGCTACTCCCTCTCTCTCACCTTTTTTTCCCCCCTCCATTGATCCAATAGACAGTCCAAAGTAGTGGATTAAAAGAAAATGCAACCTACTAATTTTAATTATGAATGAAAGAATCTTGATTTTGGTAATGAAATTAATT
Source organism: Citrus medica (assembly GCA_002013955.2). Classification (NCBI taxonomy): domain Eukaryota; kingdom Viridiplantae; phylum Streptophyta; class Magnoliopsida; order Sapindales; family Rutaceae; genus Citrus; species Citrus medica. Next base: position 761,065 of record MKYO02025837.1, read on the forward strand.
ATACAATCTTGACCAATTGAAGGATAGGCTAATTTTTTTTTCCCCTACTAAAATTAAACTGAAAACATCGAAAAATATTCAACTATATCCATGAATGATTTTCTTTTAATTTTGTATCTGTAAATATCATTATCGAATCAAAATATTAGTTTATGGTCAAGCATGGGTTTCGTGCAAGTTAACAAATAAAAAGACACTTAAATTACTTTGTATTCTAAATTTATTGGACATTATCGGCTCTGCATCATGGATAATTTAAAGGAAAGCTTTCGTTGACATGCTATTTTAAGGTCAAATCAGCATTTACCATGTGATGGACGACCATCCTTATATAAAAAAAGTTATATTTCATAGTGGATTTTTTATTTTATTTTTTTTGAAAAGCACATTAGAGAAATTTCATACACTAGTAAGATCCAACCTCGGAGATCAACATCCATGAAATGCTTCCTATTTGAAATCTCTATCTATATTTTTGTACCAGATAAGTCAATTGCGTGGATAAACAAAAGCTGTACTTAAGAGAAAGTTTTATTTAATTAGTTACGACCTCAAATAGTTAATTAATTTGGATTGTCCATGAAGCAACTAAATAACAAATATTAAAGTCCCAAACTCTTAATCGCGAAGGCCTAATAAGGCTCCAAATTTTATCCTTGTCTCACTAAAATACAATCAATTAAATAATTCAAGGTTTAAGATTGACAATCATATCACACACACATACATACATTCATACAAGATACATACGTACACACACACATTATATAGTAAAATGTAAATGCAGCTAAAAAATAAGAAAAACATATATTTCAATATATTTTTAAAGTCAAGAATAAGTTAAAATATAAAAAAAAAATACAAACTACAATACAATATATTTTGTCTTGTGATATATTAAAATATGTATTTTATTTATTTTTTAATTTATCTTAAATTTTAATATAGTCATAAATCTTTAATTGGAATTTGTTACGTATATATCCTTTATTTAATATTATTCTTGTTTCTGAAAATTTTGCAAAATTTTGACACCACGTTATCAATTGAGAATATCAAAAGACAGTTTTATTTTTATTATTCCTGTTATCCTGTACCACGTACGTACAAACGTTGGTCTGACATCAATGGAGAATCAATTATGTAACAAAGCCCTTTAATTTGTCGTTACCTCCTTACCGTGTTTTCAGAATTTTCTTTTTTTTTTTTCATTTTATCTTCAATAAATTCCTTCGCGTAGTTTCCTTTTAAAAAATAAATTAAAAAAAAAAAAAACACACACACACACAGTCAGTGACCCTGTTTAAATTGGAAAAGAAAAAATTCACTCATTTGAATTTTCTTTAACTTTTAAGATCCAGTATTGACGCTTTAGAGTAATCTTTTATTATTTTTATTTTATCACCACTCATATTATTCGTATCCATGTTTATTAGAAGAAATGACGTTCAAATGAGTAGAGAATTTCTGGTTGTTAAAGCTGCGTACACCCATAATAATGCTGCTGGTTTTATTTTTGGCCTTATTCAAGTAATAAGTTCTAAAGCTCCTGGAATTTAGCTAAGAGCCCAATCATTGTAGGAGGATTTATTATTTCTTCACTAAATAAAGGATAATGATAAATATTTTAAATGTCATATTAAATGATGTGTTATTTATTAAATAATTGATAATTTTTTTACAAAATTTAAGTAAATTAATTATATTATTTCATTAAATAATTTATAAATATTACTATTTGAAATAATATTTTAAAATAAAAATTTTGAAATATCTAACGATACTCCTACATAAAATATAATAACTTTCAAATAGAAAGTGTAATTATAATACAGGCTTCGCTAAGAAACATACCATAAATACAAGTGATATTATTAATCAAAAATTGAAGGGGAGTCGATGAAACTGTCCCGAAACAATATTGAATTGAACCTGATTAATTATTTCCAATATTGCATCATCAACTCCATGTGATTCTGCTGTTCCCTAACAGCTCCTTCATAGTTTATCGCCTAGTAAAAGGTGGCTTTTTAAGTCCAAAGAAAATAAAAATAAAAGGTTGCTGTATCACCGCCACCACCACCATCACTGTTTATTTCCCTCTTTCTCCCCCGGTCCTTTTCTCTAACCTATATCCTCTGTCATCAATGCAATGGGGTCCTTGTCTTAGTTAATTATATTTACTTTTTTTTCTTTTTCTTCTTTCACTTTGCATGTCCCAAAAATCAATGATTCTTCATCAACACATCACACACACTCTCTCTATTATATATAAATACAAGCAAAGAACAAACAAAGCAGAAAAGCTAACACAGAAATTGAAAATTCTGATCTACTTCTCTGTCTAAAGTTATGGATTCTTCAACGACTCCTAGTGGCCGTGTCCAAATTGTCCCAAAACAATGTGACAACAACATTTTTCAGGGCAAACAAAATTCCCCTACCCGCCGAACGCCTTCCTTTTCATCTCTTTCTTCATCTTCGCTCTCTTCGTGCTCTTCCTCTCTCCGATCTTTATATTTTCCCGACGAATCCCCTCTCAGTCCGCCCACCCCACGCAAGTTTTCGGGGGTACCATTTTCTTGGGAAACTTTACCCGGAATTCCCAAGAAACATACTCACAGCAGGAAAAAATCTTTACTAAAACAACTTCCCCTCCCGCCTACGTCCACCCCTCCATACTCGAAAAAATCTCATTTCCAGGAACTTGAAACTAGGAAGAAATTTTCTCCCGAAAATTTAAAGAAAGATCCTTTCGTTGCTGCATTAGTCGAATGCTCGAAAGACGATGACAACGGTGACGATGATCGAGATTCAACTTCAAGAAACAACTTCTTCAGTAGAGCAAAGGTCACGAAGAGTATTAGCGACAGGCTTGGGCTTATAAATGCTTACGCTTCTTGTAAAACAACTAGTGCAGTCTCGGAGTCATTGGTTTATCTTCCAAGGCCTACAAGAACCCCATATGATTTATTTCTTCATCATCATCGCCGCCGCCACCCTCACTGAAATTTAATCTTATGTGATGATCAGAAATCATATTTGTATCCAGGGTTCTATAAGATGATAATGATGGCCGTATTTGTTTGATTGTTTTTTTTTTAATTTTAATTTTAATTTTATGTGGGAGGACAAAGCATATAATGTCCCCAAAAGACTTATTGTAAGTTATTTCTAATTTGTTAATATAAAATAGAGGTTCAGTACTGAAGCTGGCATGCTTTAATTTTAATTATAATGAATGATTTTGCAGAAATTATTTAATTATTTCTTATGTGTTTGATATGGTTGCTGTATTTCATGTGATGTTAACGAGACTATGAGTGAAGCTTCAGGACCCCATGTGGGAGCAAAGTAATTAATGGACCACATTATAGAAAATGACAAATTAACTCAATTATAATTTAACTTTGATTCTCTTAGTTCTATCAAATTTTGTGTGGTAAGATTTATTTTTTCAAGAGATCTAGAGAGAGAGAGAGAGTTGAGAATTCAATTTATATTATTTTGTATTCTCACCTTAATTACTGATTAAATTCTCAACCTTTTTTTTTCCTTTTATCCTTGATTGCAAGAATTGATGGCCGAGTGAAAGCATTGTTCAATTACAAATAAAGAATTGTTATAAACAAAAATAGTTAATTAATTTTCCTTATCCTTAATATAATTTAAGATGTTCATTTACCTAAACTTATTTAGCAATTTTTTTGCAACAACTTATAGAGTGGGGGTGAATGACGGTGAGTGGACTCAGTGACTTCCGCCCTACCTTGGTTTGTGTTGTATCTGAGTTATTTTATTTAAAATGAATTTAATTTTTATATCCACGAACATCTGTATTTCATAAATGTAAATTTGAGTGAAATTAATGTTTTTAAAAAAATGTTACTTAATTTCATATTTTATAAAGTATAAACATTGGAATTTATGACTTAATAATTCTGATATCGCTGAAAAAAAGAGAGAGAGAGACCATATTCATTCAAAATTAATGCTAAAAACGAGTGAGAAAAATACTCTGGGGTTGTGTTGTACCTCTTAAGTGCAATTGCTTCAGAGAATTTGACACTTAGAAAATGATCACTTAGGGACCCAAAAATTTAATGCCTCCGACCCAAGAGATTTATGTGGAACTAACCTAGATTCAAGCACATTTTTCTTCACTGTAAAACACAACTTTTTGAAGTACATTGAAGAAGAAGAAGAAGAAGCCTTCCTCGAAATCAATAAATTAATGGTCTAAAAATGACCAACAATAATGGACTTCGACAATCTTGATGTAGAAGCTAAGGTCAATGGCCCCATTTAATTATTGCAAGCCGATGTTTGAGTTATGTATGTCTGTGTGTGTGTGTGTATCGACTTAAAATTAAATTCCCAACTTTAACAAGCTTTCGTTGCATTGATTTTATATTTATATTTTTGCATTACTTTATAAATGCATTCTTATGGCCCCTCTTTAATTTTCTCTCAGCCATTCATTCGAAATTCTATTCTTTTCACAAGTTTCTTCAAAGGAACTTTGGGATCCTTGTTCAAGATGTTTGAAGTATATATAGTAAAAATGATCTCAGAGATGTTTCTGGATTTTTGACCGTCCCCCTTTTTTCCTTTAAATTTATTAGGAATTGTCAATGCCTAAAAAGTAAACAAGGAATGATGAACGACGAGAGGGACCCCCATTTGTACTCATCAAATTGCAAGTGTGAATTATTTGGCCTGCAAACTGATCATTTTATATAAACATAAAGATCGTACTAAACATTCCAAAAGCAAGTGCAACGGATCATTGTACAAATCTAACGTTGTCAAACTAATGCGAGCGAATTCAATGCACTCGTGCAATGTAAATTCTTGATTTATCATTATCTATTTAACTTTAGAATTGACGATTAATAATAACCGGCCAGCCTCATTATGAAGTATGCATGAACCATGAAACAAGAAAATTAACACTAATTACTAACGAGCACTTTAAATACTAAGATGGATATGTATGCTGAGAGTTGCGGGTTGTCCTTTTGCTGAGAGTTGCAAGCGAATTGTAGCATATAATATATTAACGAATGCTAACCAAAGTACGTATCCATCAAAATTAGAAAGAAAAAAAAAACAATGTATATGCATGACAATCCAGAAAAAAAACATATTAAACTTTGAAGCCTTAAATTTTTAATATAAAACTCTTACAACTTAAATGTCAATAACTCATAACCTAAAACGTTTTAACTTATGTACAACCTGAAATGTAAGATTTAATGTATACACAAAGTTTTGCTTTAATGGGAAGCATTGAGCACTTATAAATGGGGAATGAGCTGTAATTGTACCAGTAGAAAGCTCATAATTGTTGTTACTAGGGGCGTGGGTGTAGTGGGAGACAGGGGACCAAAATATGCGTGTGGTAATCGATAACGATGACTTTCAACTTTTATTTTACTTTAATTATCAATTTCGTATATATTGTTTAATTATCTAATTAAAAGACTACTTCTTTTATACATATTGCGTTTTGTTCATAATTAATTAGATGCCTCCTCGTTCGTGCTAGCTCCTCACTTCTCTAGCTCGTGTGTGTGTGTGTGTGTGGTCACTCTTTGACGAACGTAATATTAAACAAACGGATATTGATTCTCTCTTTCACCCACTTTCTTTTTATATATATACATATATAATTTGAAGAAAATGAGAGAAAGCAGAAAAAAAATTGTATTCCTCTAGGCTTAGTTTGTGAAGAGATACAGTTTATAACAAATGGAAATAAAAGAAAAATAATCAACTGCTAACAATTTTAAAATATACTTTGTATATATTTATATGCATATAATGGTCATGATTATCTACAAAATATACTTTTCTAGTGAATAAAATGCAAGCGCATGATAATACCTGGTTATTAATTATGACTAGCGAATAAGCATAAAAAAAATTAATAACACCAATGAAAAAAACGTTAAGTACGGATATTTATACTTTATAAAATATAAATCTGGACAATAAACTATCAATTTATATTGTCTGTCGCATCCATAACATTAACAGCATCCCTCATTGGATCATTAGTTTTTTTTTAAAAAAATTTTCATCGCGATCTTAGAAGTGAATACACTGAAGAATTATACAAGCAGTAAGTAAGCCGACCCGACCACTCACGGACAGATAATTAAAATGGATGTGGAGAATTATCGCATGAGGCCACAAATACTGCGGCCATGTCTTTCAATGCTGTTGCTTGAGTAGAAAGATATAAGCACATGTACGGGGACTTAGTCCCTTTATTTTATTTTAAACAAATAAGCAGGGGTAGATTTTGTTTATTCTAAACTCAAATAATCGAATGCTTTTACTTAATTTTAAAAAGATGATAACTAATGTGTTTGGTAGATTGGGATCTTCTCCTGTTTGTATTTTAGTGTTCTTATATGATTAGAATTTAATTATTTTAATTTTTTACTTTATTAACCATCAATTATTTAAGATGATCTTGATCAGTATTTGGTAAAGTTTAATTATTTTAATTATTATATTTTTGAATTGTTAAAGTTTGCTTCATTTGGACAAAACCTAATTTTTCAGATCACACGCTTGAACAGGCATGCATGCATAAGCGTTGAGTTATTTAGTATCAGGATCAGATTTGATTTCTTCGGAATCAAGTTTGCCGACACCAGGCTTAGTTTATTAAGATCTAATTAACTCCAGTCAGTCCTCAAAACGAAAAATTCGAACCATACATTTCATGTTTCCACAGGAAGAAGCTCCCAAAATCTTACAGCAACGAAGTTTGAAGATTCACAGAAAACTAAAAAGTGAAAAGAGATTTGTTATTTTAGCAAAAGGGTCCCTATACTTATACATGGCAGCACGTGTACGAGATATTTTCAATCTAAAATGTGAAATTTTGCATTAATTAATACGAGCATGCATTATAGAATAAACTCTTGTTCCTTTACACGAAAACGTCTACTTGAAGATTTTTGGAGGTTCTCTGAATACCAAGTTTGTTTCATAATAGATTTGTAAATTTATTTCTTTATCCTCTTTTTTTTTTTTTAATAAAACTTCGCAGCGTTCATATAGAAAAAAAAAAGAAAAAAAAAGGGCTTTGAGTACGAGATCTAGGTTTTAAATCATAAATACTTTTACCCGTAACAGCAAGTTAGCAGTGCGCCGAATTTACTTTTCTGGTAAGTTTGGTACTTCCTACAAGGATAAAGAATCAGTTGTACAATTGCTTGAAGCTTTTAATAATACGAAGGTGGACCCGTAGTGGAAGAGAAGAGGAATTTGAAGAGACAAAAGCCAGTGTCATCACGTCTGCTTGCCATAAACAGAATAGTTGGGTGAATTAATAACTACTGAAAATTACTCCTACACAAGAGATTGGAAAACCTGTACCTATTTGGGGGCCTTTTTTCTTTATATAGGATAAGGTAGGATTTGAGAGAGAGGGGGGAATCATGAAAATTCTTATAAACAATGTTACCTACTTGTAAATTTAAATATTTAATGACCATTTTATTTTTATTTTTTGAGATCAAACAGTGAATTTGAGAGAATATAACATTATTATCTGGCTATTTATTTGACATTGTTTCTATCTAGATTAGTTAGCCTTAAATCTAAATTCCAGAAAGGGCAAACATGCATGCACATGCAAAAATGACTCCTTATCCGTGTCCGTATATATTAAATGCACCCATTTTATTCTTTCTTGGCAATATAACGCTGATATTGCACGTTCATTATTCATGCAATTAAGCGTAACATCTCTATGAAGCGCAGATACATATATTATTTGCCGACAAATGCAATAATTTTGAGCTAAGCAATCGCTATTGCTTGAAGTTGAAGACGTGCAATGTTGGATCCACGTTATTTAATCCAAATTTTGTTGCAACCTCACGTACAAATTCATAGACAATCTTGTCTTCCCTTGATGAAGAAACTACACCCATTTAAATAATAAAACTAGATTTTTTTTTTCCTTTTTGTCTTTCGGGGTTGGATTTTCATGGAATTTAAAATTTATATGCATGGCAGTTGGTGGATTAATTGCTCTTTTAATCCTTATAATTTGAGTCAATTACTTAATTGGTCTCTATATTTTACTCAAAATGTCATTGTATTTAATTATCATTTACTTTTAACATATTACCTATCAAATATTCTTGAATTTTAATTTATATCAAACACAAGTTTTAAAGCATTTGGTAGATGCTTGTGATGACATTTATATTTGATTATTATTATTATTACCATTCTAATTTTTTGAGATTTTAAGGCGTTTGGATTCTATGTGATTACGTTTAAAGTTTTGGGTTTATGTCAAGCCCATATGTGGCTTATTAACTATTGGGCTTCCACATTGTTACATCACTATTGGGCTCAACAAACAGAATTGGACTGGGTTAATATATAAATTTTCTTAATAACTAATTTTCAACAATTTTTTTGGTAGAGTTATATATAGTTCTATTAAAACGTAATTTGTACTAATTAATGTAACATACCAGAACATTTCTCCAGTCAATTACTTGCATTTCTGAAAGCATGATAAGAGAATTAAAGTTTGCATCCAGCTGATAGGAGCGCTGGTGAGGGTTGAAACTATATTTATATAACATCTATTCAAAGAAATTGCGATTATGTTTGTGTGATATTTAAAACAAGAGTAATTTTTTTTTCATAATTTTTTTTTTGTCTGTGTGATATAAGTACATATAATAGTTGTAATTTTCTCCATGTGTTCGTATGATATATAGTAAATCAAATAACTTTGGTCCTATTTAAAATTGAGATTGAACAACTGTAATTTAAAAATTATAACACTAAAGTGTTTGGTAAATAATAATTATTGTAATTTTGAAGATAAGTTATTTAATTTTATACTTTTATGTTATCTAATTTTTATTTTATATGAACTAATGAAATTTATTGTATTACATTGTAGTAACTTCTTGTGCGCTTTACGAGCAACAAGCTAGCCCCAACCCCGGAGAATAAAAAGGTTGTGGTAGTTTTTAGCTCCAATATTGCGGGATAAAAATTATAACTATAAAATAAAAATCAATAATATATAGTAAATAATAATTTTAATAAAATTAATAAAATATAATAGATTTATCATTAATAAAATTAATGAAAGTAAGGATTATTTAAAAAAAAGGAGTGAACAAAGTCCAAACATATTTTTTAATCTCTTACTTTCATTAAGATTCAAACTCTAAATGTCTAAATAAATAAAATTACTTGAAAAACACTTGGCCACACCTTAAAGATAAATGAAGGATTAATTTTGATTTACGAGTCACTTAAACTTGATTATATAGATGTCGTGAAGAAAGATATTATATCATTCAAATTCGAGTAACGAATTAAAAACGGGATAGAAAGGACAATTGAAACATCAACTCAAATTTCACAAGTCCCAATCTTAGATTTTGACCATTTCCAAAGTATGTACCGTACATAATTCAAATCAAACATAAATAAAGTTTTGTGGATTTATGAAGACGATCTTATAAGATAAAGATTGGTTTAGTCAACTTAACGAATTATGTTTGACAGTGAACTGAAGTGAAATGGTGGTGAAATGATCAACTGTGTGAAATGTTATTTTTGTTGCGTTGTGTAATGTATTAGCTTAGATTACACTTCTAAGTTAAATATTATGACATCTTAAATTTAGTCCCTCAATAATTTAACATCTTATTAATTGTCACTGACAACCTTTTTTTTTTTAATGCTAAGGTATTTTTTTCCCCTTAAAAAGTGATAAAAATACAACTTTATAAATAGACATTTAGATCAAATTAAAAAGTAATTTATCACAATATATGATTGGACAAATTAATAAAACATAGTAATACACAAAGAAAGATTACAATAGATTGAGATATCTAAATGATACCTTCATACAACTTACACGATAGTACCTAAGACATAGGCTTAAATTAACTAGTACAACTTTTTCATATTTGAATTATAAAGCCATTTTTAGTTCATAATAAACATATTTAATAATAAAAAATGACTCATGTCAAAACCACTACAAGATCAAAGGGGTGAGAAAGAAGCCCCCATAAATGATTAAAGTTCTCATTTTATTATTAATCAATCATTCATACACCTTACTAATTTACTCAATCATGTTATAATTGTAAATATTATGTTTGTTAATAATTTTATATTTATTTGTAGATATTAAAGACCTATATTCCAAATTAGTTAGTATAATACCATATTAAGCTGACTCAAAGATATTTGAGGCCTTATGTGAATTTTGGGTTGTTTGAAAATTTAAAATTGATAATTTACTAATCATATGCTACATCAATATAAAATTAATTAAATCAGTAAAAGAATAGGAATGATACTGTTGAAAAATAAAATAATTAAAAATGATGGCACGATGATGGCTAATTATTATGTCATTTATTGAGGTAAAATTTTCATAATTCTAATCAAAATTTTTTTGATTCTAACTTAATTTTTCTATTAGGTATACATGTTAGTACTCGTTAAGTATACACATTATTGTTCACTTTAAGTATACATGTTAATTTTCACTATCAGTATAATAATTATGAGTTTCTATAGCCTACTATAAATAAAATCTTTGAAATGTTATATTATCTATTTAGGTAGTTAGATTTTCTATAAATTAAGATTTTCCTTAAATGTGAGGTTATAAACAATATCTTAATTTATTTAGTAGTCAAACTGTCTCTAATACTTTATAAAAATATTCTGATAAAAAATATCTAACCATATAAAATTAAGAATAAATTAATAAACAGACTCTGATACACTATATTTTATCCCGTAATAAATAAAAATGTGTGTTTTATTGGAAACACACTCTAATATAATATATAATGTAGGGAAAAAGACATAGAGACCCCTAACGTTTAGATAAAGTACACAAAATCTCCTATTGTTTAAAAAAAGACACTCAAACCCCATCTACTAACAAAAAACGTTACGTTAAATCATTAAAATGCTAATATCGTAATTGCAAATTAATAACAAATGAAATGACCAAAACCCCACAGACACTTCACACACACGCACGCACACTTAACACACACGAACAAAACAGACGAACAAAACAAACACACGAACAAAACAAAAACACACACACTGCTCGCAGATTTGGAAAAATTCTTACACACACACGGTTTGCCGGAAACTGCTTGGGCTGCTGGAAGTTGTTGGAACTGCTCGTGCTGCCACAAGCTGCTGGAACTGCTCATGATCGAGGAAGCTGCTGGAACTGCTGCTCGTGTGTCGATCGAGACTGCGTCTGGTTGCTGGAACAGCTCGCGATCGAGGAAGCTGCTGGAACTGTTGCTTGTGCATCGATTGAGACCGCATATGGTTGCTGGAACTGCTCGTGATCCAGGAACCCGCTATTGTGTTCCTCGTGCATCGATCAAGACCGCGTCTGGCTGTTGGAACTGCTTGCGATCGGGGAGTTGCTCGTGCGTGGCCACTGCTCGTTCGTCTGATTGCTGCTCTTGCTTGTGGAACCCAGGGTTCAATTCCGTTAAAACTAATTTTTCTCTCCTTAATTTTTTTTACTAAATTAACTTTGAGAAAAAAATTTGGTGCTCTTGCTTTTGAGATTTGAGAAAAAAATTCTAATTGATTTAAAGTGGTATAAAAAATTTCTGGCATGTTTGATGCATATGTGATGCATATGCGAGAATATAAATAAATGATGACGAGAATTTTTTTTTTTATGAATATTTGATGAATAGAGTTCTTAATTTGGCTGGCTTATTGGAGAATTCTTGCTAGTTGCTTTTGTTGTTTCTTTTTTTGATAAATTTTTAGATGTGCATGGAATAAATAAATCAATTTTATTTTGTTATATGTAATCAATTGGGTTAGAATGCTAACGTAGGTGGGATATTATGCATTTTTCTTTTTTTAATGGTCATGAAGCATGTGAATTTTTTACTTAATTTATTAATGAAAAGCGTATACTGGTTTGGAGATGGTAACAAATGATGATATGCTCTCAGATAATACTACAAAGACAGCCCAATAAGAATCATTTCAAGATGAGGTTGATCAGTCGTCCCAAAACCTGAATACTAACCCACTTTATTGTTTTGAACAAGAAGATGATGAAGCATATTGGTCAAATGATGATAATGAAGACATAATACATGTGGATGATGAAAGTGGATTAAATTGGGATGATGGAGCTCACAAGCTAGTAGTCAGAGTTGTCATACAAATTTGTAAACATTATTTTTTTTAAAAAAAATATTATGGTTATTGTTGTAATGTTTTATCAGTATCAATTTGATACAATATCATGATATAAGAATTTTTTGTTATGTTTATTGGACTGGTAGTTTTTATGTTTATTCGATATGTTATTTAGTACAGTTAATATTTTGTAATTATTGTTGTAACTAATTTTTTTTTGGTTGATTATACAAGTTTAAATGATTGACATATGGAGAATTGTTGTTCTTGTGGTATTAATAATTAATTTTATTTATTTTTATTCTTGAGTAATGGATTAAATTTATTTGGTTTAAAGAGAATTTGATAAAAAAATTAAATAGAGGAATTGGGTAATGAGGGTATATTTATAATTTTATTAATAATATAGGAACAAATTGAATAATAAACAATTATTTTTTAATGTATTAGAAGGGTATAACGATAATTATATGTTAAATTTATAATTTATGTTAAGATTAACATTTTCCGTTAGTAAATGGGGGTCTGAGTGTCTTTTTTAAAAAAATAGAAAATTTTGTGCTCTTAATCTAAACATTAGGGGTTTCTGTGTTATTTTCCCTATAATATAATAGGGAGGACAAAATAAAATCTGTCGGCTGTATACTGACGTAATTTCCACTCAGATAAATCCAATGATATGTAGGAGAGAGAAGATGGCCTTTCTAGGCAAACTCAAGTGGCCTACTTGTCCATATATATATATATAATATTTTGATTTATCCAGGTCCTACTAGTTTAGTTTAAATACGATTAAGTTTAAAAGTTTTTATAAATTTTACCAATAATCACATAAATGATAAACTCTAACATGTTATATTTTTTGTGATCTAGTTTTGTACACCCAAAAACCCCCTTGATATTTCTTATTATAATCACCATGTTCTCAAACTTCAAATAGATGAGTATGCCTAAAACCAGATATATTATGTATAGGACTTATGTGAAAAAGTTTAAAATATTTGGATGTATTCATATTTAATGTGGACATGTCATGTAATATATTTTGCACAAAAGTGAAAGAGACATGAAGCCTAAGAACCGCCTTGGTGGTTGGCACAGCAGGAGGGTGGCCAAATATCTAAATTAATAAAAAGATGTTTGTCTAACTGGCGGTAAAGATAATAATATCAATATCAATCATACAACCGAACAATAAATAATTAAAATAAAAAGTTTATTTATCGTTCAATATTTCTATTCAAAAATCAATTATTACAAAAAAATAGAAACTTTTTTACACTAACAATTTTCCCATTTGCGTTTGCATAAGAATCCCCCAAGAGAAAGTCGAATATACTTCCAATTGTTTATATCCATTTTTTTTTCTCATGGAAGCCGATGTTTCAATTTATTTTGTTTCAAAACCCTAATTTCTCCCCTCCGTTAGAGAAATTACAAAACCTTAATAGAAGTTAAAAAAAATTCTAAATTAGGGTTTATGTAATTGGAACGACGGTGATGAATCTGTCGGTGGTGTATTTGTTGTGTGTTTTGTTAATTTGTCGATTGGCTTCAGCTAATGTGGTGTTGATTGGGAACAACGTTACTCTTTCTTTCGACGATATCGAAGCTAATTTCGGTTTGTGCTTTTTTCTTTTGACTTTCTGTTGGGTGCTGTGAAAGTGCGGGAAAATGCGGCAATTTTTTTTTCCTTTAATTGATATTTTAATGGAAAGTAGTGGTTGTATTCAGCCGAGCTTTCGAATTGAAAAAGAGTTTTTTTTTTTCCCGTTTGGCAATGAAATAAGTGTTCATTTTTGTGACAAAATGAAATAATCTCTATTTGGTTGCTGAGAAAGTGCGGAAAGTATAGTTTTCTATTGATATTATCCAGGGAAGTAGTAGCTTTGTTTACCTGAGCTTTAGAATTGGGAGAAAGTGATTATCTTTCAATGAAATAAGTGATCTTTCTTGCAAAGATATTGAAATAATTATGGTTTCTGTCTTGCAATGATATTGAAATAATTATGGTTAACTTTTTTTTTTTTAACTTTGTTTTGAATTTGTTGACTTTCTGTTTGGTTTCTCAGAAAGTGTGGGAAAACTGAAGAAATTTGAAAAGTATTTGGTCTAATGGTTAAATATTGATTATTTCAGCTCCAGCGATCAGGGGTTCGGGAGACTGCGGGGTATTGTACGTAGCAGAGCCTCTTGATGCATGTTCGAATTTGACTAGTAAAGTTGAAAAAGTTTCGAATATGAGTTCCGCATTTGTGTTGACTATTAGAGGAGGGTGTAGCTTTGAAGATAAAGTGAGGAATGCACAGAAAGCAGGATTTGAAGCGGCTATTGTCTATGACAATGAAGATGATGGTGTCTTGGTTGCAAGTAACAACCTTTCTTCATGTCCTTTTTAACGTTGGTGTGTTTTAAGTGATTCTTAATAGGTAGTCCACTTGCCCATTAGGGTATGATGTAATTGCTATTTTTATGATGAATTTATTCAGTTTGGCCAGGGGTGTGCTAATAATTCTGCTACAGATGTTGCCATCAATCTCATTTCTTGTGACCTTTAATAACAAAACATTTTTTCTGAATCATAAGCTTCTAGTGGGACCGGCATGGGGCACTGACCTTGATGATTGACTTATGTGTCATGTATGGCTGTGCTTGTTTACAATAATCTGTTTCCATTTAAGAGAGGAAATTCTATGTGAACAGTCCCTACATCAAGCTTATTTATTCTATGTTCATTTGTTTTATTTACTTTTTTTTTTAATTTGTAATGGTAGTTAAATATTTTGTCACTATGAGAACCTCTAACTAATTCAAACTCTTGTCAAAATTCAGTGGCGGGAAATTCAGCTGGTATTAAAATACATGCCGTGTTCGTGTCCAAAGCTTCTGGTGAAAAACTGAAACAGTATGCTGGTTCAACCGACATGGAGATTTGGATAATCCCAAGCTTTGAAAACTCAGCATGGTCAATCATGGCAATCTCTTTTATTTCTCTTCTTGCCATGTCTGCAGTGCTGGCTACTTGCTTCTTTGTACGCAGGCATCGTATAAGACGAGAAGCTCCTCGGGCATCTCGTGCCCGGGAATTTCATGGGATGAGCAGGCGTTTGGTTAAAGCAATGCCAAGCCTGATATTTACTGCCGTTGTAGAGGATAATTGTACCTCAAGAACATGTGCTATATGCCTTGAGGACTATAGTGTTGGAGAGAAACTCAGAATTCTGCCATGTCGTCACAGTAAGTCTTTCTTCCTATATTAGAGAATGTGGTAGTTAGGAAAACACTTAAGGAAATTGAGCAAGTAAAATTATGCTGATGGGTCTCTCTGCTTGGTAATGTTGAATGCTGTTAATTCAAGATCTTGGCTGTGTTTGGCAGATCAACATGTAGGCAAATGCTACATGGTATTTCTGGTCGTAACACTGATGTGATAATTCATTTTTGTTGCTTTCTTTGAGAGAACTAATTTTGACTGCTGCACCTAATATTTGTAGACATGCAGAATTTTTTTTTAACACAAATTCTCGTTACTTATATTATTGTATTGTTGGTGTGCTGACATATAGTTGATGCCTGATAACTTGCATAGATTGCCGTCAATCTTCTTGTTGAGCCTGTACTGCAATGCTCTATATTTTGAGCTTCTGTGACTGTAGTTACATTTTCTGTCACGTAATGTGTAAACTTGTGTTTACATAAATGATGCATTTGGCCTCTTGAGCTTACTAAAGAACTGAGCATTGCTTTGAGTGACTGAGTTTGAGGTTGAGATTCTTGTTGCCAAGCAGATTATATGATAGTTGGTATTCTTTCCATGTGAGTTATAAGTAATCTTATGTCTGTTCCCCACTTCCCTCGGGGATCTGGTTAGAATAATTTATTCATAATTCATTTCAATTTGCATGTCTAATGTTGTCTCTTGAATTTCAACAGAATTTCATGCTTTCTGTGTGGATTCTTGGCTTACATCATGGAGAACATTTTGCCCGGTTTGCAAGCGGGATGCTAGGACTAGCACAGGTGAACCCCCGGCATCAGAGTCTACACCATTGCTTTCATCTAGCCCAGCTTCCTCCTCTATGCTTTCATCTATAAGATCTTCACTAGCATCATCTTCAGCCTTACATATACCCCCATCAATGTCACATTCACCTTCTGTCTCTCACATTCACTCTGTTGCTTCTACTCCTTATATTCCACAATCTCTTAGGTCCTACTGTCAATCTCCTCCCATAAGTGTTAGTCGAAGCTCTCTAGATCTCAGACATGCTTCTTCCCAAAGATCTCATGGTTCTTATATCATGTCATCTCACTCCATTGGGTACCCATCTATATCACCTCTTAACTCAAGATACATGTCTCCATACCTTCCAAGCCCAAGCAATGCATCACCAAGTTTAGTCGGTTCTTCCAGTCATCAGCAGCATCCACTGCACTATAGTGAATCTGCCACAAGTTTCTCTCCTTTTGCCTCTGCTCAATCTCTTCCTGAATGTGAATGCAACATTTGATATGTTATAGAGAGCAATTGAGTAGGTATGGGTATGCCACTATAGCTCAGAGTGATGCAAACTTATATACTGTTCAAGTCTTTTTGACCTCTACTTCATTTCTTGCTGCATCATGTCACTTTGAGTTCTATCTGATGCGTGATTGGATTGCTTTGTCATTCCATGTTAGAAACGTATGCTGTTGCATGATTGTACATTGTAGCATAAGACTGTGATTTGTTTTAGATTTCATAAGTGAGAGTTGTGATTCTTGAAGTTGAAGTTTTACAAAAGTTTGTACACAAAAAGAGCGAGTGTATCAGTATGATGCTGTGTTGTATTTTGTCAACAATGACGTTTTGATGATCTTAATTGGTGAGTACAGTGATAACTAACCATTAACTTTTTTTGAAATTTGTAGTTCGAGAGACTTGTGCCTAATGTTTTTATTACTTTCTGGTGATATAATTGATTCTGGTATTTTTCATTTCAAGAGTTACGTATTAGTGAATATTTTTTGTTTTACTGCATGTCAAGAGGTCGTTTTTTGTTTTTAAAATTAAAAATGAGAAAAATATGTTTTATGAGGTATTTTTTAGCATCTTAAAGAAAAGATTGAAATACCAAATTGCTATATTAGGTATATTTTTCTCTTTGTTTATCAACGTCATGTCTTCAAACGTTCGATCAAACGTATTTTTTTTCCCATTTTGATATTTAGATCAACATTCTGAAAACATAAATACAACTTTCAATCCAGAAAGACTAAATCTAAAGCATCATTCTCATTGGAGAAATAATTTCAAGACAGTAAACAAGTGTGATTGCACGAGTTTTCTTGGTTCAAAGCTTGTAAGTTTTGGCTTTGGTAGTAATCAATTTAGAACTACATATTATGACCCTAGCAGTTTATTTTGATTTCTTGCTTATTTTGGATTGTTTTTTTTTTTTCTTTTTTTTTGTTATTGCAATCATAATTGTGGATTTTAATTCGATTAAAATTAGAATTGTATTGAATTATTGGAAATAATTGGTTCTCATTATGTTTTTTAGCGATCAATAATAAATTCAATGTCAATTCTTGTTAATTATTTTCTCTTTCCTTTAAAATTTTAAATTCTTTATCTCTTTTTTCTCGAATTCTCTGATGGAAATTCTAAATTCTTCATCTCTTTACTCTTGGATTCTGTAATCAAAACCCTAAAACTCTTAACATTAAGAAATCGAAATTAAAAGATTGAGGTTTTGGATACAAAAGCAAGGATCAGGCTATGGTGCAACTGTGGTATTGTATTACAGTTACATTTAGCCGTTGGATGCACTTGAATTAATAGGGTCTACTGACATTCAATAACTGGATATAATTATGTTACGGTATCACAGTTGCACCTAAGGTTTCCCCCAAAAGTAAATTAAACTTGACTTTGACATAATTTAAGGGGATTTTGGTTTCTCGAAACGATTTCAACACGTATAAATTGTCGAACCAACTGAATCTACGTGCTACAGCTTTCTTCAGGGAAAAAAAAGGCGCGGCAACTCCAGCACTGACGTAGTTGTATACTTCCCGTTTTTTCCCCCCAATTACAGACAGCTTTCTTCGAATGTTGGATGTTAATCTTCTAAAATTTAGAAATATTGGTTAGTTGATTACACGCGTACCAAGTCCCGTCTCATACAAGATTTGAATCATTCATCTCTCGAGTCTCGAGTATTCAAATTCTAAGGAAAACAAAGATTAAGAAGAAGCCAGCAGCAATGACGTAAAATCCTCATTAAGGAAATCTTTACACACCTCTACTTAAACCAATAGGTTTTTTATTTTAAAGGGAAATGTAGGCGTGAAACTATTCTCTACAAAAGCAAGGAAAACCGAGATAGGAATTAAATCTGTAACGCTTCTACCCATGATATAACATGGTATCAAAATGACACTTTAATTTTGCCATAGCCCAAGCAGAAGCCTCATCTAATCTTCCTTTTCTCCAGATCTATACTCATCGTTTTCAGCCCTGGAGACTGTGCTCCTAGCATGCTCACTCTGGTCCGAAGTGCCAACCCTGGGAGGCTCTTCATCGTCTTTACCAAGAGTTCTGAGAAGCATCAGCATTGCAACCATAAATACAATGATATACACAGATCTAATTCCAATAAGTGAATTGATGAAGCCAAATATTGATGGACCAGCAACCTTTTTCTGTTCGGTCCGTCCTTCTCTATATCCTTCAAGGAAACGAGATATTTGAGAACCCTGATCTTCCTCATCAATGCTTTCTGAACCAATAACCTGCGGTAAAAGACAGTATATTAGTACACATTTCATTCTAATTACAGTAAAATAAACTCCCTGCACCGATGAAGGAAAACATATCTCATTTAGCAATGATGAATAGCACAATTCAATGAACGAAAAATAGTGTGAACAACACCAGCTCACTTGCAAAGCAGGTCCAGAATGTAGAATGGCACCAATATTGTTGTAACCCATTTCTAAAAGTGAGGATATATGTTATATTTCAGAGTATTTGGAAAACAATAAACGATTAAAGTCAGCCATCCTATTCCTATTTGAGGCTCTGAAAATATATAAACTTATGAACTGTTTTTCATCATCACAAAAGAACTGGTATATAACCAATGCAAATGAGAGGAAGAGGAATTTAAGGGTTGAGGGTCGGGTTTCCTCATGTTGCGTAGCTGATAACCAAATGAGTCCCACTGAACCAATGAGGAAAAAGAATGTACTGATGACAACTATGCTACATATGAGACTACATCAAGTGTAGGATAGACGAAATATGGTTTTAACAATTCTTTTTCAATAAGGATTCTCTCTCAATTCTATAACATAACAGTAGATGTTTCGATAACACAAAAATCAGGAATTGGGACCACCAAAAAAAAAAAAAAAAGTTCCGCTTCTTCTACATCTCTATTTTAGATGAATGAATAACCCATATCATTAAGAAAATTGTAGCAAAGTTAGCATGAAGAAACAAACTCTAGTTTTCAATACATTAATACTTACAGTTAGGTAATTCTCATTGCCATCCCAAACCACCATCTTTGGCAATTTTGACTTCTTATTGGCCTCAAATGTATCCGCAAAGTCTGCAAACTGTTTAATCCCAACATAGCAAAAAACTAAGTCACGATTTGCAGATGCAGCAGCCTTCAGTGTTGTGAGCAATTTCTGCGACTTCTCCTCAGTCTCATCCTCCACAATGGCAAGGACAATTTTCCTTTTATCATCTTTCAAAAGATTCAGTGTGTCTTGGTTAATAGGCACAGACAGAGGAAGGAAGTTTTGTTTTACAAACTCCTCCAAAAACTCCTCTGCATATTCAGAACAAATGGTAAAAATGCTTTTGCTTTATGCAGCCAACAAAAGTTTGACAAAAAGATAAATCAAAGTACTCATAAGACTATAAATTGTAGAAGCGATAAAATCTAGAAAATAAGGCTAGATTAAAGAAATTAATTAATCAATGAAGGTGCCAGGAAAAGGTCTTTTTAATATAATTTGAATTATATATAAGTATTCATACTTACATTAATAATTATATCACATTAATAATTATATCTTATCAGCATTTGGACAACAAATTAGTGTAAACACAACTTTATTGTTCACTAAGGATCAGGATTTTGTCCTGATCTGATCATGTTACTGAGCAGATAATTCAATTGCTGACTAGTAGTTAATAAATAAAAAAATAAAAAAGCTAAATTGTACCCATACACTACTAATAAAAGACGCATAGCAGAAGATCTTTCAAAACTCAATATGTCTCAGATCAGGAAAGGATCCTATTCCATCCACTAAACCAAATGTATGCAAATCAAAATCCGAAAATCAAGAATGTGGTCATATTAAACCATTAAAAAAAACTACATTAATATGAAAAAAATTTATCAAATGACTAGATATAACTGTGCAAACTTACCATCAAAGGGGCCATAAAAAATGTTGTGCTCATTGTAACTCGGCTGAAGAGCAACCAAAGCCGGAACTTTGTCAAAATCATACAACACCATGGTGTCCTCAGAGAAATCCTTAGCGACAGCAAACCAGGCCTTTTTCTTATACTTCAAAGCTAAGTTTGACATGACTGATTCATCCAACCCAAAACCAATAAATAGGGGAAAGAAAGTACCAGCATTTTCAACAAAGTCAGAAACTTCCGCATCTGAATTAAGAATGGAGACATCAGGGGCAACAAATTTCTTAAGATAACGGACAAGCAATTCTGCTTTTCTAGGTCCATAATATTCCGTAGGAATCCCATGCATAAATATCTTCAATGTAGGAAATGCACTGTATCAATCAGACACATAAAAAACAAAACCATTCATTAGCAGGAATTCCATCACAAACCATTCGTTAACAGGAATTCCATCACAAACATACAAATAACAATATTCATCTTACTTAATGTTTTACTGAGTGCGTATTTGTAACTACTATGATTCTACTTAATTTTGAAAGCACAACAACTAAAGTGTTTGATAAGCAACTACATTTATTTACTTGGCAGTTACCGTTTACCAACCACTCACCCATTTATACTTGACTGTTAAGTGATTTCAAATATGTTTAGAATTAAGATGCTATGAATGAATCCTTAGCTGTTGTTAAATGAAATCATTATTAGCTATCAAGTATAAATGAGCAGGTGATTGATAAGTAAAATTCACCAAAGTAAAATGTTTATCAAATATTTACTCGTTGTGCTTTCAATGTTAAGCAGAAGCACAACAGTTACAAACACACCCCCAATATTCCACTGCAGCAAGAGGAATACGAGCACATTTAATTTTGATAAAATCAAAGGAACAACCTTTTTTGTTTTATTAAAAAAAAAGAACTAAGAAAAAATTTGAAGAAAGCACGAGGCGAATTTTTAAAAGTACGTACTCAATCTCTTGCTTACTAGCAAGACGGCTGTACTTGTCAGCGTCTACTTTTGCTATTACAATTGGCTCTTTCAATTTAGCAAGTATCGGAGCAGCTTCGTCTAACTACAAAAAAAAAAAAGCATAATCAGGCGACTCCAATCAGAGAAATGATTGCAAAATAAATAATTCAAAGAATACGACGTCGAGCGACCAGTAAAACAATTAAGAGTTGAAGTAAAACTCAATCGAGTTGGGAGAAGATTTAGAATGGACCTGAGGAGCGAGGCGCTTGCAGTGGCCGCACCAAGGAGCGTAAAAATCGACTAAAATGTAATCAAAAGACGAGATTGCAGAATCGAAGTTGGATTCGTCAAGTTCTATTACTTTCCCGTCAATTTTGAATTTTGTTTCTTCTTCCGAAGACAAGCCTCTTCCTGTTAATAACAACAGACACAATAAGATCCATATTCTACCTTTACTCATCCCTCGCATCTTCAATTTCGATGTGATTTGTTTTCAGTTTCGCTTTGAGCAAAATGGAATGAAATCGATTGCTCGGTGCACTCTCTCGCTTTCTTTTTATATATATATATATATGTAACTTAGAGCACCTCCACTGTAGCAATCCCCTTTATGTAAACCAAGTATATTACCAACGCCCAAAGTAAACTGTTGTTTGTTTGCATAATTATTTTTTATTTACTTAATTATATTTCAAGAGCCAATTGTACCTTAATCTTCAT
Source organism: Citrus medica (assembly GCA_002013955.2). Taxonomy (NCBI): domain Eukaryota; kingdom Viridiplantae; phylum Streptophyta; class Magnoliopsida; order Sapindales; family Rutaceae; genus Citrus; species Citrus medica. Next base: position 783,422 of record MKYO02025837.1, read on the forward strand.
ATATTTTGTTGTATTATGGTATCGCTATTTTGGTACCCTACTATACAAACAGTTTGACAACTAAACTACATTTACATTATTGGCATAACCCTTCTTTCATGTCTGCTGCACTCCCAGATTTACTTATTTTTCATCAACGATCCTATTTTGACAAATAATAATAATAATAATAATAATAATAATAATAATCAAGTTACTAAATTCTGATAAAATATATCTAAAGATTAAAATGTTTAAATAGTTGCATACAACTTGAAATAAAATAAAAGGCAATTTAGTCTTTTCATATATTTTATAAATTTTTGTAACTCAAATTTATTTATATTTTCATTCAAAAATAAAAATTATTTATATATTGTTTTCACATTGATGATATATTTGTTTGTAATTGTGATAAAATATATTTAGCATATTTATTATTTGCCTTTTTATTAAAAAAAAAAAACAGGAAAGTTAAATGTTAACATGGTACACAGCTGCTAGCTGATAGAATGTAGAATCAAACGAGATCGATAATCTAAATTTAGAGTGTCGAACGATACAAAAAAGTATGAACGAGAGCTTAAAATGGTGTAATCATCAAAATATTGTGCAACCATATTCGACCTCCAGGAGGAATTACAATGCTGAACCCATTCCCAGGAGGAATTACAAGCAAGCAAACCTATTCCCTGATTCCCATTCCATTGCTGATTAGTAAACATATCATTGAGTCACTATAGACTACAAAAATTCGGCTTCCTAATACAAGCTATATAGACAGATTTACAAAATCGCTAATTGGAGCATTGACTAAAAAATTTCTTCTTTCTTTGACTTTCCTCCTATCAATAATTCCTAGCTAATCCGGCTGCAAATGCAGGTTTGGAGCATTTTCATGGAAGAATATTAGCATCCGGAACTCCAACTATGTTCCTAGCTGTAAGATAAGTAAACCGCTGGGGGTGGGTGAGGGGGGGTGGGGGGGCTATTGGGGAATTAGTTTAGACGAATCTGCTAGTTACTGAAGCTTTATACGCTTCAAGTGGGTTTCCTTCATCCAGTCAATGCATTCCTCTGCAGTTCCAGAAGGATGGGCAAGCTGCCATGCTAGAAGCTTTTGTTGCTGCAATTGAAAAAAAAAATACCTATTTTGACAAATAATAATAATAATAATAATAATAATAATAATAATCAAGTTACTAAATTCTGATAAAATATATCTAAAGATTAAAATGTTTAAATAGTTGCATACAACTTGAAATAAAATAAAAGGCAATTTAGTCTTTTCATATATTTTATAAATTTTTGTAACTCAAATTTATTTATATTTTCATTCAAAAATAAAAATTATTTATATATTGTTTTCACATTGATGATATATTTGTTTGTAATTGTGATAAAATATATTTAGCATATTTATTATTTGCCTTTTTATTAAAAAAAAAAACAGGAAAGTTAAATGTTAACATGGTACACAGCTGCTAGCTGATAGAATGTAGAATCAAACGAGATCGATAATCTAAATTTAGAGTGTCGAACGATACAAAAAAGTATGAACGAGAGCTTAAAATGGTGTAATCATCAAAATATTGTGCAACCATATTCGACCTCCAGGAGGAATTACAATGCTGAACCCATTCCCAGGAGGAATTACAAGCAAGCAAACCTATTCCCTGATTCCCATTCCATTGCTGATTAGTAAACATATCATTGAGTCACTATAGACTACAAAAATTCGGCTTCCTAATACAAGCTATATAGACAGATTTACAAAATCGCTAATTGGAGCATTGACTAAAAAATTTCTTCTTTCTTTGACTTTCCTCCTATCAATAATTCCTAGCTAATCCGGCTGCAAATGCAGGTTTGGAGCATTTTCATGGAAGAATATTAGCATCCGGAACTCCAACTATGTTCCTAGCTGTAAGATAAGTAAACCGCTGGGGGTGGGTGAGGGGGGGTGGGGGGGCTATTGGGGAATTAGTTTAGACGAATCTGCTAGTTACTGAAGCTTTATACGCTTCAAGTGGGTTTCCTTCATCCAGTCAATGCATTCCTCTGCAGTTCCAGAAGGATGGGCAAGCTGCCATGCTAGAAGCTTTTGTTGCTGCAATTGAAAAAAAAAATGAATTAGCAATTGAAATCTGCAATGTTAACCGTTTTTCTTTAAAGTTCAGAATTAGAATCAGCCGCGACAGAGATCACTGAAGATAGAAAGAGAGAACGTGCTGTATCGTGCTAAGATACACGAAGGAAGGCATTATTATTACCCATTCCCTAACAAGTGGCCCTCCAGATTTAAGCTGCAAAACATTCATAATATCTTTCCCATTGACCAGTGGTTTTAAATCCCACACTCCATCAAGACCTGCATGTCAACAACATCTAATTAAACATAACACAAACTTGGCTGTAACATTTACAATTGTTTGGCAGATCAAAGTTGAATATCAGTATTTATAACTGGATTCAGATCTTAAGGACCGGCATCGAGTGCAGCCGGTTTACCTTCCTAAACCAGGCTATGCTTAAAAGGAACCAACAAGGACATGTCTAAATTAACGTTGAACTAAATCAAATATAGGAAGAAGATGCTGACCGCACCTAATTTAGTAATGGCCTTCTCGGCTGCCACAAACAAATCTTGCTTACTGTCCAGTTGAAAATGCTGGTTTAACATATCTTCCGTGTGATCAACATGGGTGGGATATAACAAGGTAGAGATCAGCAAGGCAACTCTCCAAAAATTTTTGATTTCTCGGAGAAGAAATCCTAAACATGTAAAGAATAAAAGTCAGCAACCACTAATCTGTGCAACTCAAGGCAGCATGCTATCTTCCCAACTCAGCTGTCTTACATTTTAAAACCAAATTCTAACAAAAGTTGTCCATATTCATTCATATGCTTGAGCGACTTATAATCACTTTTAGTTTTCCTTGAGCATTCATATATGAACACCATACACTAAAAAGCAGGACTCCATTGGCCCAATCAAATATGAATACAAAATGACTTGAGAATAAAAAGGATGCAAAGGGGGTTCATAAACCAATTCAAGAAATATGATGCATCAAAATGGCCACAGTACACTTAATTTAAGAAATATTGCATCAGGCAAAAAACATTAAACCTGTCAACACGCGCAGTTTTGAAGCATCTGGGACATCAACCAATTCTTTACTCCATTGACCATCATTCACTTTAACGTCCTCAGCAGAAACAAGAGAAGGAATCAAGGATAGGAACTTCTCCAACACCCTGTGGATGTTCATTACCTAGACAAAAGAGAAATATGTAATAAATAATAAGGCTGCACGTTCAATACAAACAAGTCCACTAAGGGCACTATATCCGATAAACATGCAAACTTTATAAATAAGAAGTAGGTTTGAACTTACTGTTTCAGCATCACTGGCTTTTCGCTTAAGAGAGTCTCTGAAAATGTAGTTGACAACAGGTATCTGGAGTGAAGGACTCAATTAGTTAGCAGATAAAAGAACTTTGATATTCACATTGAGATGTAAAAGCACAGAAATCGTGATTAACATTCTATGCCTATCCCCTCATCACAAATGACAACTGTAGAAGACAAAATAAGCAGAAAATGAAAGTGTCACGCACTTGAATTTGCCTGAGCTGACATGGAAGTTTATAGTTAAAAGCCATGCACAATATTACAACAATACCTTTTTCCCTTTGTTATCCTTATATGTGGTGTTTCTGAATGGGAGAAACAAAGCTGCATACCGGGAAAGCCTTCTTTGGTCATCCTAGGTTCAGATGTTACAAGAATAAATTAATTCAAAGCCTCATGCACAAAGTACTGACCAATGCATAACTGTCAACAAAAAGAAGCCAGTGAAAAAAACGAAGGGAAACTACCACTCACATTGAAGGTAGAAGATCCGATTAATTGAGTTAGATCCCAAGCAGCATCCAAGTAAGCAGAGCAAAACCTATAAAAATCTAGGAAAGATTAGAAGTATGATACACAATATTCTAGAAAATAGCTTGGCAACATGCCGTAAATTTATCATGGCCTAATAGCACTGATACGTAGGAGAATTCTATGTAAATTTTATTGGCCTGTAATGTTGATATATACCATCAGTGCTTGATAATTCCAGAATACTGAAAGTAAATACCATAAACTTTTTAACTTCCCACTCAGAAAATATATAAAACAGCTAACTGAACCTAGAAAGTGCATTATCGCTGCTAAGATGCAGACTGAACTTGAGGCAAAAGCTTAAGCAGAGGTAAAATTTGTATTTCATTCAAAAGAATTGTTGACGGTTGATAAATACAGTCTTCTTAAAGGAAGTAAATAAAAGATATATGTTGGCTTCCAGGAAGTATGAAAAACATAACAGATATTATGTACTAATCATACATTTCACATCCTTCCAATACTTCGGGCTCAACTTGCGGAGGAAGCTTAAAGACAATCCAAAATAGCGTCAAACCACAAATATGGGTCATAGCTTTAACAGGTTGATTACCAGAAACCATGAGATCAATCTGCACAAAGAATAAACAACAAAGAAATGAATAAATAATTAAGGACAGTACATCTGAAACCAAAAATACCACATGATCTCCACAAACTTGCAATCTCATAAATCAGATAATAATCCTAGCAATCCATCTGAAGATTGATTTTTAAAATAATGAACATACTTCAGTTCCGACACGCTCTCTGCTAATTTTGGCTGCAAGAGCTGCTTTAACCTCATCAGAAGCTGCAGCTTTCTTCAGCTCCTCGTCTAGTATGAAATCAAACCTCGCACCTAAAAAGATAATAGATGATCAAAAGATGTTGTAGGAAGCAACTATTGATACAAATACATAATTAATAAGCTTCAAAAAGTAAAAATCATTTAGTCAATTTTAAATAGCAGGATGGTGATAGGTATACCAATAACCCTATACTCCTTTCCATGATCAGAAAAAAAGTTGAAAGGCTAAACAACGACAGGCATTGAAAAGCAATTATTACAATAGTCTGAATTAAGACCCACCCCCTTTCATTAGCAACAGAAAGGAAGCTAAGTTAGAATAACTAGAAATTTGAGTATTCATGAAGTCCGTACCCCTTTCTTTTCTTTCATTTTTTCCCCTCTTTTTTTTCACTTTTAAGTGTGTATTAACGTGCGCCCAGTGTGCCTCTATGTGGAGTAAACTAAATAAAAGCTAAACAGCAAAAGTGTATACATAGACGTAGTCAAGAAGAGTGAAAAGGTCTCAGAGGGATAAAAAAAATAAAAAGCCACTGAGCTCAATACTACAGAATGTCAAACAGTCATGACCTGCAGAGACAAATTTGGCAATTAAGATTTAGAATTTTCGACAGATACAAATACAATTCAACAAAAAATGAGGATCAACAGAAACTCTCTTTCCATTATATATTGGAATAATGTAAAAATGAGAATAAGGGAAACCAGAAATCAAGGTACCAAAACGAATTGCTCTGAGAACGCGAAGAGGATCATCCAAAAATGTAGCTTTTGGAGGCAATGGAGTCACAATTTTGCCATGTTTTAAATCCGCAATTCCTAAATTATAGAAAAAGAAAAGAAACAAAAACAGAGGTAAACTTATAACTTTGAGGAAAGTAGTCCCTGAGTAGAAACCGTTAAACAAAACCTATTCCAACCTCTTCCAGTAAGATCTTCAACAGAGCTAGTGTTGATATTGTAGAACAAGCTGTTAAAAGAAAAGAAATTCGCAATTTTACCATAACCTTGTTCAATCAAGGATATCCAATTATCTTTAAAGAACGTACAAAGACAATGCCAATAAACTGTATACAAATAAACACATGATTTACAATACACAAAATCTTAAGCATTGAACAAGCTATACCAAGCAAAAGAAAAAACAAGAAGATTTTATTAGATTTCAAAACCAACATAACTATGATTCCTGTAAATTTTCATTTTGAGATTTTGTAGCCTATTCTACATGGCAAAATAAGATACCTATTGATGGTTAAATCCCTTCGGTATGCATCTTCTTCTGCAGTACCAAATCTCTGCAGTGAAACAGAGTAACCTAATAATAAGAGAAAATGGAAAAATTTTCACAAAAAATATTTAATACACTTCATCCTCATCTAAACACTCATGGAATGGAAGTAAGAAAACTAAATTGATGAGTAATGTAGTGAAATAAAAACCATCTAGGCAAAATATTGATAAACTGCTGGAAACCAAATTCATTTACCATTGTTGGAATACGGCTATTCTCACTGTAGTGTTCACATCTTAAGTTCACAAAATCAATCCATAAATCATAAAGCTTCATTGTTGCCGTCTCTAAGTGTTTTGACTGATCAGGATTACTGAAACATAAATTAAAATCACAAACCATAAAAATTACCGAAAAACTAAACATTAGCTCTGCTATGCTATCAAAACAAAATGTAAGCGAAAATACTAAATGAATAAGAATAAGTAACCTTCATGAATTATAATCGCCTACCTTGGAATAACTCCGAAACCGGACGGCGCCGTTTCACCGGTGGCCGACAAATACTCAGCCACCTTAGTAGCAAATTCACTTCCCATCATGTTGTCCAGCGCTATATCAATGTCATAACAGTCTTTTCCAAGCAACTACAAAAATAATAAAGTAACATTAATTTCCAAATTCATCATTAATATAGTATTTAACTAATTAGTTACACGACCTTATCGCGGACCCAGCCTCCGGCGACGCGAAGTACTGTTTCGAGATTGAAGTGGCGGAGAGTGTTGAGAAGGCAACTGAAAATCTTCGTCTCGGTGTCGGTCAACTCGATCTTGTCCCTCACTTGAACCACCACCGGCCGCGGTGGTTCCTCCTCCGACATTGTTGCTTTGCAGCGCAAAAACCCTAGGTTTCTGGTAGTGTTAACGGTAAAGATATTTCGAAACGATACCGTTTTGGTCGGAGGACGATAGAGAAATGAAGAGATGGTGAGGAGCAATGGATTTTGCTTTATAGTTGAAGCTAGTGCTACTCTCATCGTCCCCTTTCTTCTCTCAGTGAAGTAAATAAAGCGATTTCTTCGTTAAATTTCCTCGTTAATTCTTTGATTAAATCCTCGTCGTTGATGTTCATTACTCAACGGTTCAGATATGGCCAGCTCAGTCAGTACGGCCCTATTGTATTCCATTTTTTTTTGGTGCAAAAGCCCAATGGTGTTCCTTGGTTCGCAAGTTTCGTTATTATCATCACTCTTTTTCGATTAAAGTTGGTTACTGTGAGTAGTAAGATATTTTCATTCTTTAAGAGAAGTTAGGTATTTAAGTCATATTTTTATATAGAGTATTTTTTATCGGCCGATCGATATGAGTGGAGATTAATTTAAATTATGGTATGAATTTAAAAATATCTCCTATAATTAAAGTCCATTCAAGACCACTTCACAGTTCACTCTTTTTCGATTATATATTATTTCGACGTTTAGTAAGTGGTTCGAGTGTTTTATTCGATTTTGATAGAATTTTTTTAATATCTAAAATTAAATTGGATACATTTTGAATTTAGATATATTTGTAAATATATGTATATTAATCATGTAATATGAAATTGAAAAAAAAATTAATTGGATGAACAAACTTGAGTTAATGCATCATTATAATTCCTGTAGTGTCAATCTCTTTCCTCACCACTTTTAAGTAACAATCTGCAATATTGAAATTACACTTAAACCCACGAGAGTTTCACATTTTGCAATTATAATAAAGTGAATTTCATTGAAACCTTTAGGATTTGTCAAAAAAAAACTGAAGAGTGAAAAAAAATAATCATAAAACTATCGTTAAGATCACTAACTTTAATAATAAACAGAAAAATATTTAAACCATTCATTAACGCTATCTAATAATAAAATAAAGAGTCTCGAATAGATGATCTTTTCCCGCTTATATGATATTTAAACAAATTTTAAGGATCCCAATAAAATTTTGATTATGATAATTCATTGAACATATCGACACAGGTGGGGCTTTCAAAACAAAATGAAGTTTTAAGGCTCTAAAACAATTAATTTTGGCCTTAACCATAGAACCAAATATCCATTTACCATTTCTTAACCATATATCAAATAACATTAATTCTTCTTATTAATATTCGTTGAAAAAAAAAAAGATCAATCAAACCTCTAATGTCGAGAAGAAATGTTGATGCGAATGTATCTGAAAGTTCAAAGGTATAGTGCATTTTATTATTCTTACGAATTATTATTTTATTTATTCTATTTGTTAATCATAATTTAGTTATAATTTATCTGAATATATCATGAAGACTTGATCAGGAGATACGTATACATCCATATTGATCTCTTTGACAATGAATTTCATACATAGACATATAATTTTTTTTCCTGTGAAAGCAAAACTATATCCTAATGAACGATATTATATATTCATTTTATTGTATTAGGCCTATTAATTTATTTGTGAGCAAGAGAGCTTTTGAAAATTATGAGTACATGTTTGATAGAAGGCAAATTACAATGTAGTTTATGTAAATTAAAATGTGGTACAATTTTGGGCTTTGTTTCAAAACCTGAATTCCTATAATTTCCAAAATATTGAGAGTTTTTTTTTTCTTTTCTGTTTCTTTTCCTTTTCTTTTTTTAATTATTTACCAGTTTATCAATCCGTAATACCATTATAAAATCACCAAAATTTCATAAATGACATATTCTGCTCATGCTAATGTTTTCTTGATGTAATCAGATCACAAATATTCATGATATAATTTTTTTGGATAAGTTAAAAATAAAGACGCATAATTTATTTTTAACCTAATCTAGTTTTAAATTATGTTCTAGTAGTTCATGTAAGTGTAGTGTTTGGCAGTGAGCAAATGTCTAGATAACAAGTTTCTTCTGTTTGTATACATAACCTACTTATAAATGTACGGATATAAATGCGTATATTATGATGTACGTACGTTCGTTTATTATTATTATTATTATTATTATTATTATTATTATTATTATTATTATTAATATTAATAATATTATTATTATTTTTTTTTTTTTATTACTGTCATCAGCATTTTCAGCGTCTTTAGCTAATTAGTTGATTTACTTAATTTCAATCAATTAGATTTTGTTATACCGTCTGTATATTTTCGTCTTATATATTATAAGCAAATGACGGATGCTAACAAGGAAGGGAAGAAGATGAAAAATAAGATAGAGTTAAAGCCAAGGACTCTTTCACTGGAGGAGAAGAATGAACTTGCCAAAAACGAAGAAAAGGAATTGGAAAAACAAATACAAGATCTCAAAACTTGGGTAATTTTTCTCATTTAATTTATTTCTTACTTCTTCCCAGTTTTTCAAAGTTGGTGTAGCTTTATTTCTAATCCTTTTACTGGGTTTTTGTTGAGGATTGAATATATATATATATTGGGTTTATTTATTTTGTGTTTACTTAACAGACAGATGAGATAGCTGCCATGAATGATGAGCAATTGGTAGAATATCTCAAGAATAGGCCACCAGAGTTGAAGACCGTGAAGATCCAAAGCAGCCAACCCAAGGAAAAGCTAGTGTCTTTTTTTTTTTAAATGCATTTTTTTTTTTAGAAAGTAAAATTTTGATCAAAGAACATATGTTTCCCAAAACTGTAGCATGAAAAAAAAAACTGTAATTAATTATTTTCAAGTGATTTTTTAGAATCACATCCTCATTTTTTTATTTTCGAAAAAGAAAATATCAGTTTGTTTTTGTTTAATCTAGATATATATGGGAGGTTTGACTTGCTGTCTTTATTTGTTTTTGTTGATTTACAGGTTCAAAGGGTTCGCAAGTCAAAACCTCCAAAATATACAGGAGCATTGGCATCGGTAATGAAGTTCCACAAAGATGATGACGAGGAGAGTTCTGCAAAACCTGATGCTTGAGAAATTGTAGTTGCAAAGCGCTGGAAACTTTAGATGCTTTTTAATTCTGAAATTTCAATTATTTTATATGTAATAGCAGTTTTTGACAAAATCATGTACCTACTAACTTTACATTTGCCTTTTGTTTCAATTATATGCGACAACCATAATCCCATTTCTGTCAACATGATTAATCTATACCATCATGTGTTAAAAATGTTTGGTAAAAGCATTGTTTTTTTTTAATTGATTAAGCATAAGTTTACTGTATTATACAAATATTTACAATTGATATGACAATATATCATTACATTAATATTTACAATAAGATATATAACTGAGACTTATATTATTATATTTTTAATTTTATAAAGTACATATCCAGACAAATAACTTTCACGAAAAGGAATGTTGCTACTCCATTTTCATTTCATAAAGAAAAAAGATTTTACAAATTATCTCCACACAATTATATTTAATTAAAAGAGATTAAATCTATGAGAATCAAATCATTACCCTCATACTTGCCCTTATACTTACACTTAACTTTAAGGACAATGACTCGCCACTGGACTTTAGCCCAAGTGGCGGTAAAAGCATTGTTAATTATTGGAGAGAAAGCCCTTAAAATGCTTATAAATTAACTGCAAATGAATGCAGTGTGTTTGGTAATTAATTGTTTGTATCTCTATTATTACTAGCTATTTGTAGCTGTATTGTTATTGACCAACTTGTACAGATATGCATATACAAACAGACATTACATAAAGAAATTGATTGTATAAAACCATTTTGGGCCTATATAATTAAAAAAATTAATTATAATTACCTTTTAACTAATCTCTTCGCATCGTATCAATTTATAGACGTCCATATTGTCAAACAGTTTGTAGCTCTACACTTTAAATAAAATATGACGGCGTCTCTCTCACTGACAGAAACTATAAAAATCTGAAGTTATTTGTATTTCTTTTTTAATATAACCTGTCAGAATTTAGCTTGTATACACCTTTCATCGTCCCCATTGAATTATAACACAAAATCTAACCAATATCTCCACTAACAGAAGCAAATCAATTAAAAATGCCTAACAAAAGGAGAGGAGAGGGAAAAAAAAAGAATAAATCACCTAGCTTTTGCTTTTCTTCCACCTTTTCTACTAACAGCCTCACACAACCGGCAAGGCAGCGTGTCGAGGCTCACTGAACGGGTCTTTCCATAGTTACCCAACACGCCACATCTTCTCCATGCATGGTACTCTGCATAAGCAACAGGGTCATCCGCAAGGGCCTTGACAAAAGAAGCTAATTCTTTCATGGAGCCAAATTTAGTCCCATCTATTATTGAATGTGGTGGAACAAAATCCCAAACATTAGGGGCACCAAAATAGATGGGAACTGCACCAGAATCGAGTGCATAGAAGAGTTTTTCCGTCACATAACTCTCGGTCATGGTGTTTTCAATAGCAAGTACAAACTTGTAGTGAGACATGGCACAATGTAAATGATCCCACCATTTCGGTGTGACACTGGGATCATTTGCGCACTCAGGATAGAAAGAAAGGGCCATGTCTAGACCACCAACATTGTTTAGGCACTTTCCAAACGAATGGTAGGGCAACAAGTTGAGGAGACTTTTGGCCAGCTGATTTCTACCAGGAAGACAGCGTGAGGACGACCAATAAACAAGTGTATCCTTCAAATTAAGATACAAGTCAGGTCACAAATACAATAGGTAGAAAAGAAAAATCAGTAGAGAATGTTAAAATGAAGCAGATCACTATTAGCTCAACACTTACATTGTTCTTATAAGAGGACACATGATAATTTCGACCATTGTGAAACAACGCACCAGCATAAGTCGACTGAACGTCATCTTCAGCATGATAACTAATAAATATATCCTCACGACCTGACCGCTTCCGACCAGCCTCAAGTTCCATGTAAACACGAAGTGGATCTCCATTGCGTCTCTAGAAAACTCAAGGAAAATTAGGATGATTTGTAAAGCAAAGATCACCATGTACAAATCAGGAGCTTTTGAAATACGATTGGAGGCAATAACCGCAGATAGAATGTGAAGATGATAATGACCGGAGTATTCTAAAATAAGACGTTGTCAAGATGCCAGGTTAGTGGCTATATTCAAGCTCTGCCCAGGTGCTCTTTACGACTATGTTACCTTATCTCTAACATTTGCCAAAATTTTCATCAATCATACATTTCAAACCACTGAAAGGAAGATGATGTAGATCATTCTAATCATTAAAACTTGTTTAGAGAGTGTCTCACGACAAGATGAAGAATACAAGGATGAGGGATTCTTTATTTGATGAGTCAAAAATATGCATCAGCAATACCTAAAGCATCTAAAACTCATTATCTTCAAGTAAACACAAATATCCCCAACACTAGACAACCACCAAAAAAAGAAAAAAGGGTTGCAAGAAGCAAGGCAATTAAAAATACAGATGTGAACAATAAAATTCATTCACTGAGCATGAACAAGCCATATCAAAAAATGGAATTATGGCCAAGGAAATGATTCAGACATCCACTTAAATGCACGTGTCTCTATACAACCACAGCCATATCCATGTCTAGACAACACACATGCAACATGCTAATGAGTGGAGAAAGAGTTCACAGCCAATTCAAATAACTTCTCTTTTCCTCGATTTTCAGGCATCCCAGCTCTCTTCATGCCCAGCACTGTTTTATTACTTATATGCTAATGGTCAATAACAATTAGAAAATTTTCTGTACACATTGCTGTCCACACTATCCCCTAAATCAATTGAATTGTTTGATTCAAAATTCCTCGTCCATATTAAGCAGATTACACATACATCATAGACTATAAATTTATATCTCAAACCCCATTTCAGCATTCAGATTTCAAAAAATTGATGCAATTAAAAATTAAGTCTGGCGGAAATTCTGAGGAACCAAAGCTTAAGAATTGGCTAAAAGCATCATTTTCGATACCTGAAGGGGAGGCGTAGAGGACTCAAACAACAAAGCATCAGGATGATCAGCAAGGACTGAAGATTTAGTCCACAAACAACTAATCCCACATCGACAAGAATACAAGTTATCCAAATTATCAGGAATCCAAGTCCACCCTTTAACCAAAACACTCACATGCTCCATTTTCAACTCCCCACAATCCCCACTGAATTCCTGCAACGAACCAGACCCATTAGTCTTTACCCCATTATTGATCAAGCCCTTGTGCTTGTCTCTGAACTGGGCACAACCCACTTCAGAATCCCACCTCTTGAACGCGGCCAACAGATTTGTGAAGGGTTCTGGCTTGGATTCGGTAATTATGGGTAGTTTTGAACTAGGGTTTATGGATTGTTGTTGTTGTTGATGTTGTTGTTGTTGCTGGGGGATTATTGAAGAGGAAATTGAGGGGAATTCGAGAAAGCCGGTGAAGAAGAGGATTATGAATGTGATAAATAACATGATTGTGGTTGTGTATGTGTTTAAGGGCTTCAATTGCATGATGGATTCTCTCTCTTTCTCTCTCTCTCTCTCTCTCTTTGAATCCAGAGAGATATCAGGGATTTTGACTTTGCGAGTTGATTGCAGCTTTGATTTCGTCTTACATTTTTGTTTTGATCTAAAATTTTGGTCGGGTGAAGACGAAAGAACCGATCTAGAAGTTTAACTGGGGAAAATGAGTTGGTGTGTAATTAAATAACATTATAGTCCTGTCAAGGGAAAACTATGGTCCATGTATGGGATAATAACATTTAGCTCCCTGTTTTTTAATATAATTACAAATTTAAACTATAGTTTGCTGTATGTTTCATGTGCAGTAATCTGCATGTCTTTTGATTAATTTTCTCCAATTTATCTCCTTTTCTTTTTATGCAAACGCCTGGTGGCAAATTAGCAATTTATTTCCAATGCATTACTTTTCCAATTTCCCAATATTTTTCACCTATCAATAGCTGAAAAGTACATTAACAGAAGAAATGAATATTAAACTCCACAAAACAGCCGTAATTACTGTTTACATAAATTCTTTAGCCTAAAAGATCATAGAAATGTTTGATGTTTGTAAGTCGTAAATGTTGTGCAATTATGTTTGATTATATAGCGGTTCAAACCATACGTTGAAACATTTAATAAAAAGTAGCACTCTTTAGTCTGCATTTAACGTGTACTAATTATCCATCAACTTCAATGTGCCAATTCGTGATTCCATTAAAAAAATTAGCAACTGTGAATTAAAACTGGTAAACTTTATATATGTTCTTGTAGCACGTATGTGGAGTGATTGTCATTGAGTTTTACGATGGATTGTTGGAGTCTTGAAGACTTATCGACTCCCATGTGCAAGCAGATTTATTTTAGCTCGACAAAACTCTCCCTCTCTCTCATCCGCCGTCAATACTCCATGTATCGTCATAGTTCATCCCTTTTCTTTCACGTCATGGAGGGCACGATCTCTAATTCGGTGCCATTTCTTCCAATTATTGTGTGTGTGTGTATTAATTTTTTGTCACAACTCTAATTTTTGAGTCCCACAAACTAAGTTAAGACTTGGTACGTGGATTTATAAGAATTTCAAGCATTCTCTCACCTTACTAGTACATTTTTTTTTTTAGGATGAATTGTATTCTATATAGTTAGATTGTAAGACGTTAACTAAGTTTGATATGTTAAGTTAAATCTCGATAGAGAGTTATATAGGCACTCAACTCATTACTTCTTACTAATCAATTTTTAATAATGAGTTCTACTCATATGTACGTTATATTATTATCTTATTAGATAACATACCCAATTAATATCCGTATAGGTAATTTGAGAGGTCAAAATTATTAATTCATATTTAAAAGGTATGTATTGATTCGGATAGAAAATTTTTAACTCATAAATATGGAGAGACTTGATCTTGAGCGTCCATCTCTTATAGATGAAAGGGAGAAGTGTCAACCAATTCAAGTAACAAGTTGTTGCCAACTGCTTATTACTTGGATTCTTTGAAATTTGAATATTAAAGAGTATGATGTATCCACGGTCTGATTTTGGTCCCCCTTATTAACTAGTTGAATAAATGTGCTTTTGATATATAGTGGGGTTGTGAAGATGATGAAACTTGTTGTCTTTGCAGCTTTAACTTCACTAGTCTGAATTTCTAGGGTCCCCAATCTAATGTCTAGAGTTGGACTCTAAACTTGTTGACTCCAAGTACTTCCAAACTGATAATTAAGTTCATCTTCTTATTCTACCTTCTTTCAACGTGCCTAAATACATCTTCATTCTTGGGGCATTTCATTGACAGAATTAAATAGAATTTGAAGCAAGCTGGACAGCACTGTATAGTTAATTAACTACTACTACCTCATTTGTATTTCAAAGTCTGCAAACATTTGCACTTTGCGCACTGATGTCGAATATTTAATAATTTGTTCTTTCTAATTACAAGAAAATGTGTACATACAGTACCTAAAACTTCTCGAATAATTATGGATGGAAAAAATATAAAAGTGATTAAACTTTACTTAAAAGGCAAGTAATTAATCTAGCCAGCGTACTAATATTTGCTTCAGTCGCTTGCAACTAAATTATTGCTTTATGCTTTTTCTGTAGATTTTTGGGGCTTTGTCTGATCAACTCCATCATTTCTCTCTCTGTAGCTATATAGCATGATTAAATTTTGCATAGTATAGGGTATGGGACAAGTTTTGATTCAGTCTCTCGCTCAGAGCCTCATAATATGCATGCAACCAAATTCCACAACCTTCATTACTCAATACTCATTGGCTAGCTACCAACAGAAACGAAAAGAGTGACTGTCGAAATGATACGTGCCGAGCTTTCACATGGGGAATCATTATCCAGTGCGGACGTTTACAAGATTCAAATAAGAATTCTCATAGTTACAAAAATTCTGTACTTAAAGTTGACAAATTGGATTTGCAGTTTAAGCCGCCGCTAGACTTGGAATTTCGAACATTATAATCTAGAGAAGCATGTTTTAGACTTAAAAACCCAACACTTTAGACATATAAAATTGTAATTTGAACCGCACACGACAAGAAAGAAAAGGCATTGATGCTATATACAATCAAACGACTCCTCCTCGATTGTAGATGTGTAAACATGCATTTTAGTGTTTACATTGAAGACTAAACAACACTGTTTTGATTATTACAATATCTAAACTCAATTATGTATGTAATAATTATCCTCAATTACGTACGTGTTTTTATTATATGCGGACGTTCATACATCCTTGGAGAAGCGGTATAAGATCAACGACTAAAGAATTACCTCTCATGCTCAGTCTCAATCTCTCTGCATGTGCATGTGGTTGTATGTATGCACTTAGCATGTACGCAAGGACAGTACAAGTCCACATTAAGCTCAATCTTCTGCCAAATTTGCATGCATGCATGTTACTTTTTCTCTCTACATACCTTATCTCAAATCTCATGATAAAAAAAATTTAACGTCCCCAGCCTCTAGGGGCACACTTTCCAACCTCTATATATACATACTCTTACACAATCTCTTTCAAACTCAAATGCCTCGTCTCTCGATCGATCACTTCAAACACTTCCCTTGTAATAACTTTTATTCTGTCTTTTCGGCGACCATGCCGAAGAATAAAATTGTTAAAGATGAAGCAATAAGATCAAGAGCTCCAAAGGGTCACTTTGCGGTCTACGTGGGCACCGAAATGAAACGGTTTGTGGTTCCAACTTCTTATTTGAAGAATCCAATCTTTCAGTAATTGTTAGATAAAGCTGCCGAGGAGTATGGCTTTCATAATTAGCAGAATAAAATTATACTGCCTTGTGATGAATCTACATTCCAAAGGCTGTCAATTATTTTGTCCAAGCAATCTTAATTTATTAATTAAGTTGTTATGGTACGAGTTTTGTCATCGATGTTGTATTCGGTTTCAATTCTATCGAGGGTTAACTATGATTTCAGTATTTATATATTCTATAATTATTATATTATCCATATGGACGTATTTTCTATTTCTCTAACTAATTGACCAAGTTTAAGGTGCTAGGTGTTCGAGAATTATATAATCCTTTTTTGTTAATATGTTATAAAATTACTCCAGAGCAAAGATTTTACAACTGTGACTCGTTGTTAGTTTATTTAAATTTTTGTGACTTGTCCTCCAATTTTTAATTTGGATTAAAAATTCTACGACTATCCATTATCCTGTAAATTGTATAACGATATATCGGCTATATTTTTATAAAATTGTACGACATGTTGGTGTCTTCGGATTGCAAAATCAAATATGGTTTTAAAACATTGTAATATTTTTTAAATATTAAAATAAATAAAAATGGTTGGTACATCAATTAATTAAAATTTAATGTTACCCACTTATTGGCCCAAATTCAGCCCATCTTCGGCTTTGGTGGGCCGAATCTAGGTGTCGAATATCTCTGCTTGTAGTCGATCCCGCATTAGCCTAATTGCACCTTAGATCGCTTCCAATTGCATTTCGACATTCTAAAAAGTCCAAATTTTAAACCAATGTTTTAGAAACAAAAAAAAAAGTATTACGAATTAAGAACGAAGAAAAACCATAACGTACGTCTAAAAGCCATTTGTCCGAGTAGTTTTTTATGTGTAAATTTTTTTTTTACTTAAAATGTATTGAGGATTAATGTCATTAAGGTAAAATCCTCTTTCAAATATTTACAAGCAAATTTAATAAATTTTGAGGTCAACTGTCAACACAATAGGGGCATATTTAGAAGCTATACCATAGCAGCATAGCCATTTAAACAAGTCGTAATAAAAAATTTTTATTTTAATTATAATTTAGTTGTAACGCAATATTTGAAGAACAAAGAGAAACGAAAAATAAAACCATATATTATATAGATTTTGAGAGAAATTATTGATTGAACTGATTAGTACCCATACAAAATATATTCCTTTTTTTTAAATTATTTTATCTAAAATGCTTGGAGCTGTTATTGATCTTTTATGTTGAAGTTCAATTGTACATACAAGCAATAGCCTACCAACTCTTACCAAAATAATAAAACGTTGATGATGATGATGATAATAATAATGATAATGATAACAAAAACTACTAAAACAACAAACATATTGACATATATGAAAACTGAAAAGCCTCGTAGTCATAGATGATAGATTCCATGCTTTTTCTTTTTTCTTTTTTTTCTTTCGGGTGGATTGAAATTTCATAAAACTCTATACGTCATAAATGAAGAGTGTAAAGTCCTATGAAACACGGTGCTTTTTTCCCCTTAATAGAAGGCATCTCAAGGCTTTTAATATCAATCAAAGTGGATAAGATCTCCACTTCACCATTTACGTTGACCATTCAGATTTCAAAGACCAAGATGGAGACTCAGTGAAAAATGTTGGATAAATTCTTTAAACCAAAAAACTACAGCGTGGATCATGTCTCGTGTGGTCCGTTGGTTTGTTCTTCAAGGGAATTTTACGCCTGAATTTGTGTTAGATTATAGTTTCATTCACAAGCAAGCTTCTATTACACTCAATATCTTTTTTTTTTTTTTGAAGTCTGTTATACACAGATATTACTGACATTACATCAAATATTACAATTGATATTTACAATCATACTATATAACTGGGACTACCACCATACATTGACACACTGAAGTATATGCCCAGATATTTT
The DNA here is from genome assembly GCA_002013955.2 of Citrus medica. Taxonomy (NCBI): domain Eukaryota; kingdom Viridiplantae; phylum Streptophyta; class Magnoliopsida; order Sapindales; family Rutaceae; genus Citrus; species Citrus medica. The sequence goes on from MKYO02025837.1 coordinate 801,965, forward strand.
AAACCCTCTCTAATATTCGAGGGGTGCCTATCCACTCACATTTCGTAAGAGAGAGACTGTCTCCACTCAATTAAATGATAATTGAGAAAGAACTGAAACTAACCTCCATAATGCACTTATGGAGGCTCGAACCCTTGCACTCAACATTGTAAATGCAAAGCTTCTCACAATGGACCAAAGGCCCATTGGTCATTCAATTTCTTTTTACTACGTAAGGAACCAACACAAAAAAAAAAAAAAGAGGGATGGATGGTAAACCATCATTTTAAATATTTTGTACTAAATCAAATGAGTTTCATTAATATTATTTTAGTAACGTAATGAAAAAGGAGAACTTCAAAATTGACCCGACATGATCTACAAATAGACTCACGATGTTTTATATCTATGCACAAATATTTATATAAATTTAAAGTTTGACAATAGTGTGAAAGTCTTTTACAACATTGTGAAATGAACATATTGTTGTACAAAAATTTTATAACATAAAAAAAATTCATACTATTGTAAAAAAAATTATAAATCCAACAAAAAAAATTGTATAAATATTCACACTTCATATTTTTTACATTCACACGGCTGTCACTCACCGTTATAATTTATGTTTTTAGATTATTTGTAACAATAAATATATCTTTGAGTGTCTTTTTTTTTTTTTTCCTCTTTTCCCCCATTTTTTAGATCCACGCGATATTTAAATCAATTCCGTGAAAAAATGAATAACAGAGGAGTCGCGCGAATGACGGTCTAAAATGAAACGAAATTTATGTGTCTATTTTCGTGAAACATTAGATATCTACGCGTATTACAGAATAAACTTTAAAGTTGAACCTAAAAACATTGCACACACATTTTTAAAATGTCACCACGTGGAAATTCTTCTTCTTTTTTTTTTTCTATGCTCGTTCCTTTTCACTAGGCGATTCATTTCATAATCATTCGCACATTCGGCCTTTCGTACGTAAAACTCTTCGTATATAAAATAATATCACCTAGAAAGTTGCTCAAACCAAATAATTAAGCATTAATTATGATGCTAAATGGATTCCGAGGTAACTCAAATATGAATTTTTTAAGATTAAAGAATGATTAAGTTCATAGACAACACTATTTGAAGGTTAAATTCAAAATTTACAATGAGCATATGTTTATGTTAAATAAATAAATAAATAACTCTGCATGTGTGATATTTCAACAGTAACCTATAATGCATATTAATAACTCGTAACAGTATATAACGAAATTGTTTAAAGTGAATGACTGAATGTGTATATTATACGTGATAAAAATTTTGATGGATCTGATTCATTATGAACTCCGACATTTAAATTGTGCCATAACAAATATTATGTTTATTTAAATAGAGACTCAACCCTTTTTTTTTTTACTGCAAAAATTAAAAAATTTCAATACAATAATATTAATTATATATTTAATTTGCATATATCCGATAAATCATCTTTGTCCAAAATTGCCATATCCATTGGTGCTTTGATGGGACACCGGTAAATTCCTAGGAGCCGACAAATGACAACGAAGATTTTGCTGTAATAATCTTGATCTTAGGGAAGTCTCACGAGCGCACGAACTAGACTTTGACCTTACTCCATTCAAAACTCCATGAATGAAAATATATTTTATATTGTCTTAAAGATTTTGTTGTGCAAAGCTATGTCGGCAATGTACACTTGTATTTTCAAATGTGATTTAATGTTTTATTCTGGTTTAAAAAGTAGATAAAACAAAACTCTTGTCCAACTATAGTTCTAACTTCTAATAATTTATGTCATCCACATGAGTTGAAATTTACCATAAAATGTCAATAACTCAATGGTTTTGAGTAGAATATTTTTCATCTGAATCTTAATAAAGAATTTTGTTAAGTTATATAATTATGTAACATATATCAATTTAAAAATTACTACTAATAACATAAGTATAAATAATAAAAATTATATACATATTTTTAATAATAACTATTGGGTTGACGTAAGTTAAAAATTACGTAACTTAACAACTATCTTAATAAAATTTACACATTGAGTAAAATTAATTTATAATATTTTTTTCTTATAAAATATAAATAAAATATAAATATCAATCTCTTACCAGAATTATTTGTCTGAATAAATACTTAAAATTTTTTAATATATTATTATAATTTTAATTATATATCTAATCATAAATATTAATATAATTATCTGCTAAAAAAAAAAAAGCTAAGACATTGATTGGGAGGCTCAAAATGACTCGTGACATTACGTACAATTCATGCAAACATCAATTTTGCACAATAAAACATGTGTAGAGTCCATTGCAGTCAAAATTGTACAGCACGTTTATCAACAAAAATTTCTCACACCTTCGGTGTTTTTATTTTGGGAGAATGCTACGGTACAGAATCTGTACCTTACAGCACTCTCACAAAATGCTGTGGGCCCCACTTATGACAATTTTACTGTACAAGAGTGCCTGTACTGTAACTTAGCCACAGCCTTTATTTTGAGGCATTTGTCAGTCAAACATCGAAATATTGGATGGACACACACAACACGAACGAGAAGCTTCATCTGCTCTTAATAAATTCTCCGCGTTCGAGGTCTTTTTTTTTTATTATTATTATATGAGGTTATTGTTTAAATTATAGTTTGAATTACAACTCATATTATATGAGAGTATAAATTTTTAATCCTCTCAAATATTCGAGGGATGTCAAACTCTCATCCTGAGAGAAAAATTACCTTCACTCGAGCTCCTGAACTCTAAGGAATGATATTTAAATTAAATCCCTATAATACAGCATTTATAGAGACTTGAACTCCCTCCCTCACATTTGTGAGAGAGTGGCTCTAACTACTTAGGCTAAGCCTAAGTGATTCCGCGTTCATGGTCTTTATTGCTACAAGACAGGAAACTTTTGTTGATGCTCAAATTCGTTCGCTTTCTGACCGACCAGATTCCTTCACCAACGTTTGTGTTATCAGCTATTGCTCGGATCACTGGGGTGAAATCACATTCCTTTCCCTTGCTGGACGGGAAAACAATGGTGATGCGAGATTCTGGTTGTCCTCGTTCTACGACAAGGCTCTCTGCTCGATCAACTTCACCACGACCAGGATCTCTCCTCGTAGGGCTTCTTCTCCGGAGGTTCTTGCACACACACACAAGTCAGAGTACGCCGGTGGTTTTGCCGGCGTAAACCCTCCGATGCCTAAGTTAGAATAAGGTGTTTACGGGAAAACAATATAATTCGGGTTCAAGAAGGGTTTTTAACTTGTTTTGAAGTTTGTAAGAGAAAAGGTCTGATTGCAATTTGGCAGCGTTTTCCCTCTTAATTTTTCTCTCAATTCTTTATCGGTTTTTCCTCATTTTATAGTCTTTATTCCACATTCCCCTTCAGTCTCACCCCCTCCTTTTTTGGGTAGTGGTCTTTTATGGCTTTAACTGCTACATCATGGGTCATTGAATGTCTCGTAACGGTTCCAGGAAAAACGCAAACGCCATGAATATGTGGGATCGTGTTCCCGCTTTTTCAGGAGACGGGTATCTGCTCGGCATGTACCTCTGGTCGGAAATTCGTCTCTGGTCGGGCACTCATCTCTGGTCGGGCCACATTCGCCTCGACGCTCTGCTGGCACTATTTGGTTGAGGTGAGCCATACCATGACGAAAATAGTAGCGTGACCGACCTGATACTTTTACGTACTCAACAACTTTTGTAATTATTAAAAAAATATCGATAAATTCTACGGAATTAAGCAAATATAGCTTCGCGCATGTATTTTATTAAAATCTTACGTTTTTTCTTTCTTTCTTTCTTTCACGCACAGGGTAGCTTATCGTATCGTGCATTATGCTTCTTCTCTTGATTGATTAATTACTTGATCATTATTTCAACTCGTTCATAATCAAATCTTGCTCCTGGAATTCATGCCTCAAAAAAGGTAACCTTTTATTTATTTATTTTTCATTTTTTTAATCTCAATTATTGACTAATTAGATCCAATTGGATTCCTCTCATCCAAAATAATAATAATAATAATAATGATAATAATTTGGTCAATGTCTCAATGATACTGAAAATGATATAATTTTTTAGTATTAATTTAGCATGAAATTGACTAATGTTAGTGGGTTCATTGGGTTCTTTATGTTTGGAATTAGAAGCAATAAGTATCTTATATTATAAGATTATAATTAATTAATGGTTTGGTACGTACATGGGGTAACATAAAAAAGGACACAATGCACGCGTATCGGCTTTTAGATATTCCTCTAGAATTGGCCTTTATTTCAACTAAAATATACTCAATCATGTTTTGACGTGATAAATTGTCTAATCCAAGATTACCCAAACAGCATGCCTTAAAAGAATAAACTTTGAATGATGGCAATGGCACGTACGCTGTATAATACTTCTGGACGTTGGTGTGTTCATTCATCACACGTATTCAATTTCAGAATTTTTTTCTGAAACTTTCATTGCACAATTCATGCTTCCAATTGTTTATTATAAATATGAATCATTGCCCAGTCATTAAAAGCTTCTAGAATAATTTCTTGTTATTTTTTTTAATAACAAGTTATTGAATGGAGTACACCAACACGATCGAGTTAGATATCTTGTTGAAATTACGTTGATCATAACGTAATGATTTATATGAATTAAAATTATTAAGTACATTAAGATTTTAAGAATATTTGAAGACTAAAAATTGACTAAATAATCATGATTTTAAATATCAATGCAATTTTTAGAGTAATCAATTTGATTATGGTACGATATTATATACCAGCCATAGATTACAGATAATATAACTTAGCATTCATCTATTTTGTATTCCACCGCATTATTATTCAAAATTCGTTTATGACTAATAAATAGTTTAGTTTAATTTTTGTTTTATTAACAAAAATGTTATTCAGGCTATTTGTCATTGGTGTAGAAAGCAAATAGCCCACATTTTTTAGTAGAGCAATTATATGTGTAATTGAGTATAGGTATTAAATGAAAAAAAGAAGAAGATAACAATAGTTATTCAATTTGTTTTTTAAATTAAGACCTGTATAAATTATGTTGCAGCAACCGGATTCTTTGTGCTTTCTGTACAAGAAAATCTTCTTCAATCGAAGCATTTGAACGACTCAAACTTTATCTGAGACAAGTGGCTTATTACCCAGCTTTGTGAGTGGTTCATGTGGGTTATTCATTAAATGCTAATTAAAAATTGTTCAATTAACTGTAACCAAAAAAAAAAAAAATGGTTGGTTCAATTGGTGGTACATGATGCTTAGGACTTTAAAACCCCTCTCACATACCACATAATTATATATGAAATTTAGGAGTACGATATGAAAACTTTAATCATTATTATTTTTTTGATTAATAAATTTAGGGAGTAAATAATTATAGATAAAAGAAAAATCAATTAATTTCTTTATAAAGTTGGAATTACACAAATATTACAAGCGGCACACGAGCTTTTAGTACGCCGCTCATGTTTCTGACTTTATACTACAAAATCCTCTTTAATTTAATTTTTGTGTTGTTACTTGATCTTAGAAAAAAAAATGCAAATGACTGCATTTTACCTATGCAATTAATCTTTTACTTATTGAATAATTAAAGACTACAAATTTTTCCACCCATTAATCTTTAATGCTTGACTCTATGCACGTGACATTATTAAAGTTACGTTATCTTTTTTTGTTTTTTGGGGTCAGAAACATATAAATTGATTCTGACCATTACATGCAAGTTTTGAATGAATGCCTGTATCTTTATTATCTTATTGATCACAAGCATTATTTGCTTCCATTTTTGAACTATCATATCAACATTGTTTTTTTATATTCAATTTTAACTTTGTGCTCCTTTCCAATTAAGAATAACCTTTTGATTGTATTTAACGAATAATAATGAGGATCATGTTACGGTGCAATAGTGACATCGTACTACAGTTGTATCTAATCGTTGAATGCAGTTGAATTAGTGGGATCCATTGATATCCAACGGTTAAATACAGTTGTGGCACATTGCCACAGTTACACCTAAGGTTTATCCTAATAATGATATATTTTCTTAATTTTTTTTAATTTAAATTCTCAAGATATATATATATATATATATATATATATATATTTTGCCCATTTCACCTTGATTTGGGTTCATAACAATAAGCAATGCTTCTCTATTTCGACCAAACCCTAATCAACGGGAACGGCGAAATCAAATAATGTTTTATTTCATTCTCTGGAAAATTAGAATACGATCAAATCAATTAAAAAGAAAAACAGGAATTAAAACAAAAAGAAGAAAAGTCAATAAACGTGTTCCAACGCGTACGTAAAGTACACGCTCGCATGTTGGGTGGCGCATGCACCCACGCGTGAAACGAGCTGTAAGTTGAACGGTTGAACCAATGCCTTGGCTTTTGGCCTATCAACTTGCCTCTGAAAATAAGTACATGTGTAATCTTGTTCTCGATTTTGCAGAAATGAAAATGCCCTAAAAATAAGGCAAACAATAAAAACAAAAATAGAAAAGGGGGAGAACAAAAAAAAATGTCTTTTTGTATCGGTACGTGGGGATCATAATGTGGATTTGAGAAAGATTCTCTGAAGAAGGGTAATCTGGTCATTTAAACATAATCTTTTTCAACTCCAGATTCTTCCTCATGTTCTGGATTTTTGTTTATGAAGAATTAATGCTTTATTTAATAAACAAAACCCCCGCGGTATATTTTTTTTTGCATATCCCATAATATTGGATTAGTTAGTTTCTTTGTCCTAATTGTTTGGACCAACTGAAAGACACCCAAAAAAAAACAAAGGGGGGAGGAATTGTGGTTCCCTTGTTAACCCAAAACAAGTTAATGATTCCTTTGTTAAACGTAACACAAATTAACTTAGTGATTGGAGTTGAAGCTAGTTAAAAATTGAATGCAACGTTATAAACTTGAGCAAAAGGGTGGGAGATTTTAGATTCACACGTTCAATTATAACAAAGTCAAAAGCATCTTTTTTTTTTTATATGTTTTTCCCGACAAACAAAAGTGGAAAATATCAAATTAATTAATTAAATTAAAATCTCCCAAAACTTCGATCGCCTAAATTAAGCTGTCCACTGAATAAAATTTCAATTGAATCCCACAAAAGAATAAAAAATTCCCCACCTAACTCCTTACCATTATAAATCCAAAATCCAATTTTCATATTTTCTTTATAAACGGATAAAACAAGTTGCCTGTTCCCCGTTCAGACAGTCAAACCCGAAGGCAAATTTAATCAAACTTTTCCCGGAAACGCTGTCATCTTGTCCACGTGGACAGTACTCAAATTTCCCTCGTGCTCGCTCTCAAAGTGTCACCGGCTATTACCGGTAACTGCCTTACAACGTTTTAGATTTGGGGGAATTATAACGTTGCTTCGTTTTTGGTCTGGCTCTCTAACTATAAATATGGGCTCTCAAAGTCATGCTCTTTTTTTCTTCCTTTCTTCTTCTCTCTCTCTATTAATTTCATTTTTCTCCTATTCGCTTTCGCCGACCGTTCACCGGAAACATCGCCGGCGATTACTTCAACCGCCGGGGAAATTTTACTCTCTTTCTCCTTCGTTTTTCGCTATCTAAGGTTCGCTTCCTTAGTTTTTTATATTTATTTTTCTTTTGAGCTTTCAGATCTGAACCACACAGCAAAAGTTTTCATCAAGCTAAATAATTTGACCTTTGAAATTATAGATCCTGATCCATGTTCGTAATTTTTTTTATTGCTTTTTTCTTTTAGACTATAATGTACACAGCATTTGCATTTGCTGAAAAATTAACAAAAAGTTGTGGTTGTTTATTTTTTTAAATTGTTAATGTAAGTCTTATTTGTTGGTTGGTTAAAAAGTTTCTATTTTGGTGCTGACTGTTTCTTTTCTTTTTTTTTCCCCTTAATTTTTAATTTTAATTAATTACAAACAGGACAAATGAAATAGTCGCATCAGCTTGTAAATCTATAATTGTCATTTTGTGTTCAAATTGGCTCGAAGGCTTGCTCAATAAATGATTTATTATCTTTTATGTATTTTACTAAAACAGCAATATTGGTTGAATGGACAAAGAAAAAAAAAACTGTAATAGTGTTCTGTGCTTATAAGTCTTGTTTTAGATTAAGTTGGTTCATTTTTCACCTCTGGGGTGTATGCTTATGTTTTGTTCTTGAATTTTTTGCTCTGTAGATCTTTGATTTTGATACACAAAGACTGATTATTTGCAAAGTAAATCGAATTTGAAGGGAAAAGGGAAATGGATGGGACAAAAGAGGTGTTGGGTTTGAGAAATGTAAGCTCACATTGCTCAATCTCAGAAATGGATGACTATGATCTCTCTAAGCTTCTTGACAAGCCTAGGCTTAATATCGAGAGGCAGAGATCATTTGATGAGAGGTCGCTTAGTGAGCTCTCGATTGGTTTGACACGTGGAGGTGTTGATAACTATGAGAGCACTTATTCACCTGGCGGAAGGTCTGGGTTTGATACGCCAGTATCTTCAACTAGGAACTCGTTTGAGCCCCACCCCATGGTGGCAGAAGCGTGGGAGGCTCTGAGAAGGTCATTGGTGTATTTCAGGGGCCAGCCGGTCGGTACCATTGCTGCTTACGATCATGCCTCTGAGGAGGTTCTGAATTATGATCAGGTAAAATTTTTTGTTATGCATATAATGAACACTTGCTATGGTTTTGGAGGTGTTTGTTGGATTTGAGATTTGTATGAAATATGAGAGGAAACATTAATTTCCTTGAAGTTCAGGTGTATTTTATGGTGAGAAATGAAATGATAACTCCACAAAAACGAACGATATATTGAATTACGTAATCAGCACCAATTGAAATTCAGAAGATAGCCAAACTATCTAAGTTTTGATTGTTTTGTGTCCGAGTTAGTACTATAATATTTATATTGAATTCTGATTGCCCATTATTCTTTGCTTAATCATGTTACTCAAATTCTTAGTCTCAATTTAATATCTGTTTTTATTTAGGTCTTTGTCCGAGATTTTGTGCCCAGTGCTCTGGCATTTTTGATGAATGGCGAGCCTGATATAGTGAAGAACTTCCTCTTGAAGACTCTGCAGCTTCAGGGATGGGAAAAAAGAATAGACCGATTCAAGCTTGGCGAAGGGGCAATGCCTGCTAGCTTCAAAGTTCTTCACGATCCTGATCGGAAAACAGATACTATTATTGCAGATTTTGGTGAGAGTGCAATAGGAAGAGTTGCTCCAGTTGACTCTGGATTCTGGTGGATTATTCTGCTTCGTGCATATACAAAGTCTACTGGGGATCTATCTCTGGCAGAGACACCTGAGTGTCAGAAGGGAATGAGGCTCATATTGGCTCTCTGTCTGTCTGAAGGATTTGATACATTCCCAACCCTGCTCTGTGCTGATGGATGCTCAATGATTGATCGAAGAATGGTAATTTTACGTGATGATCTTGTTTAGCCTTGTGTCAGCTGCGCATGCACTCACTCGTGTTGCTGTTATTGGACCATCTACTATTGTTCTTTTTGTTCTAGAGCCAAGATGAAGTGAACTGGAATCAATTTAACTTTGCAAATCATTGCTTAGAGTTTCCTGACTAGAACTATGCTAGGTGCATTGACATAGGAAATGTGTGACTAATTAGTTAATGAGTGTATTCAATCACAAACTCACTGCTTATTCACGCTTTGAATTATGATATCAGGTCTGGATGTTCACGTCTCATGTGAGGACTTGGTATGATGGTAGTTCTGTGGCATTTTTTTTTTTTAATTTGAATCATGGTATGTCAAACTTAGGGTTGTTGAGTGGAGTATAAGTTATGAGTATTAGTGACCATTCCCCCTCCATGTTAATTGTGAGGGCAAAAGGATGCCCTAAAAATTTGTGGCTTTGCATGTGTTCCAACCAGCGGTGTTTATGTATCTAGTTCTCCTGTTATAAACCTAAAAGTCATTGCTAATTTTGCTTGTGTTCCAACTGGCAGTTATTACGTATCTAGTTCTCCTGTTATAAACATAAAAGTCATTGCTAATTTTTGGAAAGGTTTTTATCTAAACTGTTATAGTACTTTTAGTATTGCTTTTGACTTTAGGTCCCTCTTGATGAGCCCCCTTGTATCTTTTGAGGGGTCAAGAAATTTTACCTTCCCAAACGCTTTAATTTCATATATGTATTTTGCAGGGTATTTATGGTTATCCCATTGAAATTCAAGCACTTTTCTTTATGGCTCTAAGATGCGCTTTGTCATTGTTGAAACATGATGCTGAAGGAAAAGAATTTATTGAGAGAATAGTTAAACGTTTGCATGCCTTGAGTTATCATATGAGAAGTTACTTTTGGCTGGACTTCCAACAGCTAAATGACATATACAGATATAAAACAGAGGAGTACTCTCATACAGCGGTAAATAAATTTAATGTCATTCCTGATTCGATCCCTGATTGGGTTTTTGATTTTATGCCAATTCGTGGTGGCTATTTTATCGGCAATGTGAGTCCTGCAAGAATGGATTTTCGATGGTTTGCTTTAGGTAACTGTGTTGCAATTCTATCTTCTCTTGCAACTCCGGAACAATCAATGGCTATTATGGACCTTATTGAAGCACGATGGGAGGAACTAGTTGGTGAAATGCCTCTAAAAATTGCTTATCCTGCTATAGAAAGTCATGAATGGCGGATTGTAACTGGTTGTGATCCCAAGAATACAAGATGGAGTTACCATAATGGAGGTTCTTGGCCAGGTTTGTTACTTCTTCAAAAATTTAGTTGAATTGAAACTTCAATGCAAAGAGGAACAATTTTTGATAAAATGATGCAAAGAAAGCTCTTTCATTGTTTTCCATTTCAGTTCAGGTTATTTTTTTTCATAGAAATATGTGAAATTGAGGTATATTTTTATATGACAGCGAAGCTGGTGGGTAAATATCATTCAAAATACAGTGAAGTTGACTTTTAGAGTAACTAGTTTGGCTTTTGAGGACATAATGATTGGCTTTTGTAAATAGTCAGCAGTTGACATCGATCATTTAGATGATCCAGGAAGATAATTTGATTATTACTCCTTGTAAATTTCTGCAATTAACCTTTTTTCTGTTTAGCTACAGACTGATGTTGCCTAAGATTCTTGAAAGTATGATAAGAATTTATTGATGCTGTAAATCAAGCTGAGGAAAACACTGTTTCTCTTAGGTGACCCTTTTGTTTTCTTCTATTTGATGGTAACTAAATCTTTTTCCACGCTGAATGCAGTCCTTTTGTGGATGCTAACGGCTGCTTGCATTAAAACGGGACGTCCACAAATTGCAAGACGAGCAATTGACCTGGCTGAGGCCCGTATGCTAAAAGATTGCTGGCCTGAATATTACGATGGGAAACTTGGTAGATATATTGGTAAACAGGCTAGGAAATATCAGACATGGTCAATTGCTGGATATCTGGTGGCAAAGATGATGTTGGAGGATCCCTCACACTTGGGTATGATTTCCCTGGAGGAGGACAAACAGATGAAGCCAGTGATCAGAAGATCATCTTCTTGGAATTGCTGAAAAGGGCAAGCGAGCAAGCAAAATGTAGCTGAAAATGGATAGGGAGAAGGAAAAACATCGGTAAGACAACAGATCATCTTCAAAATTTTCATTATAATACCACTATTCTTTGGTGTCCATCCGCATAGGTCTGATTGAATATATATATATATTTTTTTACTTGTACAATAGCATCTGATAAGACTGAGTCTTGCTCGTCAAAAATAAAAGATGCATTTTGCTGGTTGTTTAAAATTTTGAAATGGCATCTTGTTGATGCCATGCTTGTTAAGCTCTATGAGCTGTTGATGACGAAAACGATCCTAAGTTGTGTTCCATTTTCCAGGACTTTGATTAAAGGAGAGGGATAAACTTTATCCTTGAACTCAGTTAATTCACTTTCTTTGTAACCTTGCATTCGAGTAGTGTGACGTGGATCTTATGTTTTCATATTAAAGCTGTTTATAAAGAAATTGAGAAACTAATACCTTTTGACGACCACTCAATTGTTTGTGCTAATAGAAAGCTTTCAATTTCCAGCATTGTAGTCATTTTCTGGGTCTTGATTGAAACAATCCTTGTTATTATGTATGTATTTTGTGAGATGGGAGTGTTACAGACCTAGAAACAATCATATTATTTTCATCATCATTCATTAGTAGCCCCCTTTCTCCCTCTCCTTGCCGGGGGTGGAAAATGGTCTGGGCAGGGTTTGGCGAAGCCCAGGCCCAATTTGGGCCGGGCCTCATCCTTCCCGAAACCTATTTTGTAATAATGATAATAATGATATACGCGGCCTATTTTGTAAGTTGTGGAACAACAACATTTTTCTATGAAAGTCTAAAAAGAATCATACAATGTTAGAGGATTGCGCTTTGAGATGGTCTAAACTTTTGCACAACTTGATGATCAAGCATATTGCAAAGACAAAATGTGATGTAAGGTTGGAGTTGACTGGCTGCTACTCCGGTATGGTTGCTACTCCATGAACATGAAGAATCTTTTTGAATAGTTTTTGTTTGAAAACTTCCCACAGAAATAAAAGCAAAAGGAGAGAACAAGCAGCAACAACTGTAAACAAATGCCCATTTTTGTATTGTAATCCAATGGGAATGAGGGGGGTTATGTCGGTATGAGCTGTCTCAATCTTTTAATTTCGGACCTCTTATCAATTAGCCATACGCTTTCCAATTATCTGTCTAGCCTCTCTCTCTCTCTCTCCCAGCATGAATTAATGGTGTCCATTATTTTTGCTTCTCCCACCAACCATGGCTTCGTGTACAGCTTCTTTCTTTTTTTGTTTTTAAATTCATGTTTATCACTTTCTCACCCACCCGTACATTTACCTATCATAAATTTGCATTCATGAGAGATGGCTATTGTATAAGGTTTCTACAATGATGATTTGGACCCTAATTGCTTCAAGTACTAAATTTATATGTTCAGATTATTACTCTACTCATGTTTTTTTATATACTTTAATTCAATTATAAGTTTAAAAGTATCAATTACCCTCATTGCATTGAGCTTAAGAGAAGGCAGAGAATTCTGGTCCTTTCGAAAATTTTTTTTCCTTTAATATATGAAAAAAAATGAGAACATGCAATGCACTCAAATTAATTTGTGATGAAAGAGAGGGTACGTGGACACTTTTTTTTTTATAAATTTTTTCCCCCTCCCTTTGAGAGAGAGAAATCTGAAAAAGTATCATTGAAACTTATAATGATTAATGTTGAGTAGGGGACCCTGAGAGAGTTAATATTTTGTATGGACCATCAGATTATAATGGCATGCATTTAAGTAGTTGTTTCGCTGCAGCAGCAAAATTTCTTTAATTTGTCAGCAACCTGCAAATCATCCTCTTGTCCCATTTTCTCACACACACACACAAACTTTACTGCAAAACTTTACTGAAACAAACACACGCACAGTCTTGAAAGAAACCCAAAAAAAAAAAGAGTGAGAGAAATGAGAGGTTGATGAGGCACTTTGATTATATATGGCGTCAGCATGATCGTCATATGTCAACCAAATCAAAATCACCAAGCAGTAAAGAAAATTAAAAAGCAAAAGGATATGGTGCTCGCGTGCATTATTTATATTTTAATCATATTAGTTATTGGATAGGTTAAAGCATGCATGCCAGGCCAAAATAGAAGAAAGAGAAGAAAATGACTCAATCTGTTGTTTTATGAATTTCATCTTCATATATGCACTAAAATATCAAATTTATCCTTTCTTTTTCAGTTGATCATTCAATATTTCAACACCTTAAAGTCCAATTTAGTCACTGTCTAAGGGAAACATGTTATATTTTATCTTGTGATGCATCCATTAATCTGAAAACTGAATCGTCCTCTTGAATAAAATATTGACCTTGTTAAAATGCATGTTAATATTTGATTTAGTTTATGGTAATAATGGAGCTCCAACATGCTCAAGAAAAAAAAAATTGAAAAATTGAAATGTAAAACCCATGATTAATAATTTAAGGGGAAAGTTTGAAAAGTTATAGAAAGTGCAGTGAAGTGTTAATAATTAGCCAACCACTGTGTATTATGATCAAATCCATACAAGTATGTGTGGACAAAAAAGAAATTAAAAAAAAATATAAAAGTTTGGATATAGCAAGTCTATTCATTCAAATAATGAAATTTATGGCCAAAGGCAGAGGCCCCCACTTGTGGGTGCACACTTCTGATAAATTTGATTCTTTCTTTTTCAGCTTTTAATTTGTTGATTTTCTCTTTCCCTTTCTTTCTTTCTTGCTTGCTTGCCCTCACCTACTCTTCTTTCTCATCTCTCACACACCAGTCAAACAAACAAACCCAAAAACCATCATTTTTTGTTTGCCAAGAAACTGATCAAAGAAAATTTATATATGATCCTTCGCATCTGGGAAAATTGAATAAGCAAAACCCCAGATGAAAATAATGGAACACAACAACAACAACCAAACCACAGCGTCATCAAATAATTCAAACCCTAATACAACAACAACGACAACAAGTACAGTTTCTGCAGCTACCAAAACCCTAGCCAAGAAGCCGTCAAAGGACCGGCACACCAAAGTGGACGGCCGGGGGCGACGGATACGGATGCCGGCAGTATGTGCAGCTAGGGTTTTCCAGTTAACAAGAGAATTAGGGCACAAATCAGATGGTGAAACCATTGAGTGGCTGCTGCAACAAGCTGAGCCTGCCATTATAGCTACCACGGGCACCGGCACCATTCCTGCTAATTTTTCAACTCTTAATATCTCTTTACGTAGCAGCGGCAGCTCCTCTCTTTCAGCGCCCGCTTCTAAATCATCACTCCACAGCGCCGCCGCCGCTTTAGCACTTTACAACAACACCACCACCAACAACAACATTAATAGTGGAGGTTTTTTTTGTGGGGCGTTTCAGCAGCAGCAACAATTGTTGTATAATATTCCTGAAACAGCAGCAGCAACAGCAAGTGCTTGTGCTTCTTCATCTTCTTCTTCTTCTTCTGCTTCAGCAGCTGCTGCCGCGGCGGCACCTGCAGCTGCTATGTGGGCAGTGGCACCGGCTGCTGCTTCTAATGGGGGCAACGGCTTCTGGATGCTACCGGAGGCACAGATGTGGACGTTTCCCGCTCATTATTCGGGTCTAGGACGGCTGAGTTCTGTTCAAATGGGTGGTCATCAGCAGCAGCTGGGGGTAGGAGTTCTTGCAGAGAGTCTCAATAATAACATGGGCGTTTTGGGTGGTGGCGTTGTCTCTAATAATGCTTATAGAGCTCCTGGTTTGGCCATGAATATTTTTGGTCAAAATCATCAAGAAAATAATAATGATAACGATAATAATAACAATAATAATCAGCAGACTACTCAAGCCAGTAATAGCGGAGATGAAGAGTCTTAATAAATTATATTATATCATTTATATGCTTTAATTTTCTCAGTGCTTGTAAATGTTTTATTTTTATTTTTTTTCCCTTCTCCTTTACTTTTACTTAAGGCTAGCTGTTGTTGAGTTTTAGCAGCCATGTCTGTGCTCAAATGCGCCAAAAAAAAGGGGGTATTTGAGTACAATTCAGATGGAATTGATGAAAGAATGTATCAGTTTTCTTTTTCATGTTTACTCTTGGTTGTTAGACGACGTACAGAGATGAGATGAGATTAAATGTTAAGTATTGACTGGTAATTCGACTTGTTCAATGCACAAGGTCTTCATTTCTTCTGGATGATCGATATTGAGCTGTTGAAATTAACCATAAATTAAAAAAAGTTAAATATTCCATCGATAGTTTAAATAATTAAATATATGTCTAGAAATTAAATGTAGTGGTATCGGCATGTTTCTCTTGTTCTGCATTTTTTTTAAAAAAATTCTGATAAGAAATTATTTTGCAACAAATTGAAGAATTAAAAAACTCATCCATTTATATAGAACAATTCTCACATGCAGACATATGCAGCCTACCCCTTTCAAAAATTCGTTTTAGCCAATAGAATGTGAGGGAGTTGTAGCCTATGTATGTATTATACAGAGTTTAATTTCATTGTTATTGCATTGAATATAGTTTTTTTTTTGGTTCTTAAATAGTGAAGAAATAAATATTTAAAAATGGAGAGCGACAAGAACAACTATACACTTGTTATTTATGCAATACTTTTTTTTTTCCTTATTTATGTTTCTCTTTCTTACAAGCAACAACATCGACAGAAGAATCTTTATTTTATTTTTCATCTCATGAGCAGACAATAATCATAAAATAAAGCTTATGGAAGACAAGAATACAGCTTGATTCTCCCAGTAGCAATTATTCTCTCAAAGAAAGTAAGAACCTTCTCTTCTTATTAATTAATATATGAAATGAAAAAACAGAGGCAGCCACTTGTCTTGATAATTATGGATCACTTTGTGTATCCTTTTAGCTTTAGTTTGTTTTGAGAATAGGGTTTGGTTCACTTCATTGGCTGTCGAATTGTGAAAATTTGAATACTAAGACATGGCTGGTGAAAGTAAATCATGACGAGTCTCTTGTGATTCGTCATTTTCATTTGCTAAACTTAGATGAGGATCGATTTATTTATTTATTTATTTATGGGTTAGAAAGTAAAAGAGTTCTAAGATTAATTGCCTGTGACATTCTGTATACGAGTTATTCCTTAAAGCAATTTTCTACATGTGTTTATAATGTGAATTTGAAACAAGTTCGATAAAATTATTACTACATGTACTGTTTAATTTAAAATCAACACTTTTTTTAAATGTTCATACACTAAAATATTATTACTAAAAAGTTAGAATAAAAAATTTATATGGCCTGATCTGATGAATTGGTAAAAATTAATTAACATTACGGTGCATGTCATGTCCTGTCATGATATGAAACATCGTAAATGCCTATTTCAAAATTTGTGGTTTATATTATAATATTACAAATGACATGGATTATAGTGTATATATTCCTAACTATTTGAAGTTTTTTTTTATATTGGTTGGGTGAATTAAATTTAGTAAAAGAATGAAATTATCACTTCATACCACATATTCCAGCAGCCATTAGGACAAAATTATGTTGACATGTCCGGCCATAATTAATTCAAATATTATATTATTGATGCAAACTCTTTTTTTTTTTTTTTTTAAACAATCTATTGATAGCAAACTTGAACAGCCCACAACTTTTGACTAAATTTGCCACCACCAAATCGTTTGTATGCAAAGCTTATCCAGAAACATAATTACAACCAACACATCTCGAATCTTCTCATTTTTTAAATGATTGACCTCTTAGGTAAGTCTTCTTATAATTAATTAATTCTCCAATGGCTAATAGTTAAAAACTTTTAGTTAGGTTCATTCTTCAGCCCTTTTATACCTGTAGATGTATTTAGGTTGTAAATAAAATAGTTAAAAGTTTTCTCATACAAATTAATATTATATTTTACCAATTGATAATAGAACGAGTTAAAATTAAAACAAATTAAAATAAAAATGATGAATGAGAATGAGGATAAGATATTTAGTTAAATTATAAGATTAGAATTAGAATGAGTTGTATTATCATTGTAGTGTTTATTTTATCTTACAATTGAAATGAATTATATCAAATTGTAAAGTACCCTAAATTATTATTATTGTTATTTATCATAATATAATAATAATAATTATTATTTAAAAAAACTTATAACAACAACAATAATAATATAATAATAACCTGTTAAAATAATAATAATAATTATTATTATTATTACTATTATTATTATTATTACTATTATTATTATTATTACTATTATTATTATTATTATTATTATTATTTAAAAAAACTTATAACAACAACAATAATAATATAATAATAACCTGTTAAAATAATAATAATAATAATAATAGTAATAATAATAATAATAAATCACATCATCATCATTATCAGTAGCAGCAACAACATGTGATGAAGCAGCAACAACAACGATGACCGGCACGGCGGTAGGCAGCATCGGCAGTGAGCAGTTGCAACGGCACAGGCAACAGCAACGGCATATAATACTAACATCAGTAGCGATGATGACTAATATGTACTTAACGGCAATAACAACGAGCAACAGTGGCAACAAGATCATTTTTTTTTTGTTTTTGTTTTTAATTTTTTTTAAAAAAATATTTAAATAAAGGATAAAATGAAAATTATATAATTTAAGTGGTGACTATTTGGACAATCCTCAAAATGGAGTTCTAATTCCCAAAGTAATCATAACTCTTTTTAATCATTCCCATATTAACAGATTTCACACTAATTTGATTTCCATTCTCAAATAAGTAAATACATCATAGAATCTTTCTTGGCTCGAGCTTATCTATCGCTTTAAATATTGTTAGTGATACATAAAATAGGTGATCAAGATCTACACATATCTTTGTCCTATTCTCATATAGTATATGCAAAGTGAAAACTGGATGATAATTTAACATTTGTCAAAAGCTTTCTTGACGTCAGTCCCAAGATTTCATAATCTTTGGGTTTTGATTATTTAACATTCACTAATCTTCAGATAAGTAATATAAAAATGTTTGGTTGTATAAGAGCATTCGAAGCAAAGCATAGTTTGAACTTTGAACTCATTATTCAATCCAACTTAGCACCAACCCAATAAATTATTACAAAATGAAAGTGAAAAAATTCCCATTAAAGATCTAAGAATGATAACATCCTGCAGCAAAGACAAGACAGAAAGCCTTTTTACTGTGAAATTGCCATCCATTAAAACCACCAATATAGCAACAGTTTGCTACAGACACATTTCAAAGTTGTTTCTGTTATTGCAACCAAGAAAATAAGTAGTGTCCTAGCCAGAAGCAGTCTTTCTCTGCTGGAAAATGACAGCATAAATAGGAACACCAACACCAATGCTGAAGGCAGAGAACACAGCAAGAGACATCTTCAGCCCCTGATGTTTCATCCTGTCCAAGTTGTACATGTGCTTGGCGTGAAGGTAGTATGGTTCATCATGCCCATGTCCCCCCATCCTCTTCACTCCAGTTGAGTGGAAAGCCCTGTTCACTGTTAGGAAAGAAGTTACTTAAGGAATCAATAACCCAATACAAAAGACAATCACAAGCATTGTCTCAGGCAAACAAAACCACTTGATAATCATGCTTAACTCAGAGATGAAAACAATTTTCTGAAAAAGATTTGCGCCAGAGAGTAGCAAGCTTAACACATTTATCTCAGTGCCAATAAAAAAAGGGTGGAAAGAAAACTCTGCTAAGCGCAATAACTGATACACATGCTTTCATGCATATTCCATTTAGTAACAAGTGATCCGATCAGGGAAAATGGTTAATTAAATATTTCAACAGCTTGAAACAATTTATATTCCAAAAGATACCGTACAATGAACAAAGTCTCACGATTACCATATAACTATAATGGCAACACTATTGTTAAATAAGTTTGATGTTGAACACAAACTTAGATGGCAAAACAACATGAATATCCACAGAACATGACAAATTATGACACAAAAATAAAGTCCCACAAGAGACATAATATTGCACAGGCAATCCTCCAATGTTGCCTGGAATGAAGCTTAAAATAAAATTGGCCCCGTCTCTGTAAAGAACACACTGAATGATAGCAAAGAAGTTCATTTTAACCGTCAACGATTGCCATAAGTTATGTTCTCCCAATGAGTTAAGGTTCAAAACTTTAAACTGTCTTTTGACAGGAAACCAATAATATGTCCACAACACAACAAATATGCTGAAAATGAACCAATCAGTTTATAAACAGTTTGCTTCACTATCATTTGTAAATTTCAACTTAGTAACTCAAGCAAAATTTCGAGACTTGTACAAGCCAAGTTAAAAAAATCAATTGCACCTCAATCACAAACATATCCCAAGTCATTTGGAACATTTACAAAAGATTAGAAAGAAATTATAGCATATCACACTTATACCCAACCAAAACTTTCACTAGAAATGTCCAAGACCTAGATCATAAAAGCAAGATAACAACTAGATATGGCCCCAAAATACTCTAAAAACATCATAAAATAGGTTGAATCTAATCAAGTCTTGTGTTAGACTAAATACCCATTACTTAACGAGACCCAATTAGGAGATTCATCAATCTCGCGTAATAACCGAAAAAAAAAACTAAAGGTTTAAGGTTTACAGATAAATTAGAAAAATGAAGCATTAATCATGTGATTTAAAAAGAAATTAAAGCTCTGATCAGATCTAAATACAACGGAAATCGGAGACCCATAAAGAAAAAGAACAGACCTGAACTGGGCACAAGCGATTGGGAGGAAGCGAGGAGCTTTGAGACTGATCTGATCCCATTGTTCAACGCCATTGTTTCGTTTCCTTGCGTTATCGCTCAGTTGTAGAAAAGACGATGTGTTTTTTTCACAATAGGGTATACGCTTGTTTCTGCAAAAGCGTGCGATATGGACGCGAATATTGCACACGTGCGATAGATGCTGAAGTTGAGTGGGCCGGTGATTAGAACCTTTGGCCCGGCCCATTCAGACTGGTTGGCAGAATAGTAGCATTTGGGTACCTAAATACTAGTAAAATATCAAAATAAAGATACAGATTTTGTTTTTTTTTTCGTGATAGTCTTTTCCGTATGATTTCATTAAGAATTTGTTAATAAAATCAATTATTTACTCTTTTATCCTTCAAATGTTGTAACAAATAAGCTGATTTTGAGGATGTGATTATATATAAGGATAGACCTCGGATTTTCTCCAAGAGGTAAAATCTTTTAAGTTTTAATAGTGTATAAGTGTTAGAAAATATGTCTCATTTTTCATTAAAAATTTCTTAGGATAATTCTTTTTTAAGAGGATTGTTATTTAAAAAATATGTAATTTTTTCTCTGGGATTTAATTTATTCAAAGAGGAATATAACTTGTGTAAGGAAAAAATATTTCTCTTGCAAGAAATAAATATTATATATATGGAGATTGGGTTCATTTGTTTGAATAACACAATAATCAATTTTTCAACAAGTAGAAAGTTTCTAATGTGAGAAAAACAGTAGAATTATTGGAAGATTGAATGTTATTAGAGTTTTAGGTGTGAGAAAGATAGTTGAGTGATTTTAATAAAAAAAATTTCACATATAAAATTTTCTTTTTCTACCTTTAGCGACCATGATTTTTCTTTAGTAAAAGAGTTTTTTTACGTAAATTCTTGTGTTGTATGATCATTTTTTATTATTGCTCTATTTTAATTTATTATTTATTTAATATTTTTACTTATAAGATATTAGATGAGATTAAACCCTAACAATAAGCAATATGAAGAGATTATACGATATATGAAAACTTGATGGTTAATTACATAATTGAAACTGCTGCAAGTATTAAGAAATAAAAAGCAAAATAAAAAAGTTAAGGCTTAAGTTTTATTAACACCTCGCTTTTTAATTGTGGGCCTTGGCAATTTGCTTTTTGTTGTTGTTATTTATTAATACTTTGGCTTTATTTCATATTGATGGTAGTGAAAATATAAAATTACATTCTTATCGTATATATAAAGGTTATATGTCAAGAATATAGAGATTAAATGAATCTTTTTATATCTAATTTTTCATATTTTATTAACGAACTCCAAAAAATTTTCAAATCCTCTAAGGGCCACGGACTCAGGGCTTGTGATAAACTATGCTCCTAGATTATATAATAATTAGATGGTGATATCTATCACATATATTTTATTATAATATTTTTTTCATTTGTCAATATATTTCAAGGGTCTTACTAATTTAACGTAACTTACAATCACCATAAATAAGGTAAAAATAAGACATTGACTTTACACGACGTACTTACATGTTATTCATTTTTATATATTTTTTAATTGTAAGTTATAATAAATAGTAGCTTAAAGATTGACAGATTGTCATATTTTTAACTAATTTATTCGCATGTAATAGAGTAAATGTATATATCTATATGTTTGCAACGAGTCTATGTGTCTTGCTTTTCGTTATAATAAAATCAAATATGTGTTTGCTTATTTAAAAAAGAAAAAAATGATTGTGTATTCACGGGCGCACACATGAAAGAAACTACAAACTGTGTTCTATTATGTGATTCATCAAGAAGGAAGGGTCTCAATGTTAGAATTCAATTTTTTCAAATTTTAATTTTACCGAATGATATAATAATGTATCAAGAGTTTATTTTTAAGTTTTGCCGCCAACGCAGTGGCCTCTTTCCCTTCCCCAAGGGTTTCGCTTTC
Source organism: Citrus medica (assembly GCA_002013955.2). Taxonomy (NCBI): domain Eukaryota; kingdom Viridiplantae; phylum Streptophyta; class Magnoliopsida; order Sapindales; family Rutaceae; genus Citrus; species Citrus medica. Next base: position 824,243 of record MKYO02025837.1, read on the forward strand.
AATTTCTCTCCAAAAGGTCAAAATCAGCTCAACTCAAATCAATGGCTGCAAACAAGATTCCCATCGAAATCAACGGCGATGATGACGACGTAAGTCGGATTCAACTTCTTTTATCTCTTTCTCTTTCTCTATTACCATTCTTCGGTCATCTCTCTCTTTTCAGGAATTTGATTGGGAAGCAGCTGTTAGAGAAATCGATACGGCGTGTCAAAGCTCAAAGCCCTCTACTTCAAACTCAACTAATTTTAATTTATGTTCTAAGGCTAACAAAAAGCCTTCTACTTCTAAGCAATCTACGCTTGATAAATTTTTTGGAAATGTGGGTCCCAAGCCTCAAGGGACTGAGGAATTCAATGAGGGTAGTAGCTTTGATGAGAGTTTATGCCACGTTCAAATTGATGCTGAGGCAGCTAAAACTTGGATTTACCCAGGTTAGTTAGGTTAAATTTTGACTGTTCCCTAATCAGATGCTTGCATTTTGTATGCCCTAATTACTTTTGTTTGAAATGTGGGATCATATAATTGTTTTATAAATGCGGCTTAATGCGTTTGGGTTTTCATGAACAATTTGAAATTGTAATTAATTTTTTCGAATGGATTTTGAAAAGCAAATCATTAGTTTTCAAATATATCCTTTGTCGAGGATACGTGTTATACAAGTGATTATTTAAGATGGTAATATGACTTTATTTATTTTATTTATATTTAATTTCTCTACTGTTAAATAGGTAACAAAGCATATCAATTAGCATCTTCTTTGCTTTTCAGCAAATTATGTCCTTCATATCATTCAAAGATCTATCTTGTGGCCCATTATACAAAAGGATTGTCTCTGAGTTTGTTTTTATGACTTATCTTTCCTTTTCTTATTTTATTTTATTTTTTATTTCCTTTTTCATTAGTTAATGTTCCTGTTCGTGACTATCAATTTGCCATTACCAAGACGGCGCTTTTTTCAAATACATTAGTGGCATTGCCGACAGGACTTGGGAAAACACTTATTGCTGCCGTTGTCATTTATAACTTCTTCAGATGGTTTCCAGATGGTAACAAAAATTTTATGCTTCTTCTTATTGATGTTAAATGCTTCAACTTACCACTTCATTTTCTATATAATTAAATTAGTACAAAGCTTTAACTGTAACTGTGTCGGTATTTAGAAAGTATAAATAGAGATTAGAATTCTTATGGCTATTTATAATCAATTTAAAGCATGTTCTCTCATTTGCCAACCACGGACTGCATGTAACAGCTGTGCTTGGTCTCTTCCTGGCAGGGAAAATAGTCTTTGCTGCTCCTTCTCGACCTCTCGTCATGCAACAGATAGAGGCATGCCATAACATTGTAGGAATACCACAAGTAAGATGTTGATTTTCTTCTCATCACTGAGTGATTTGGTCAATTATTGTATTTTAATTTGGAAATTTGCTTGATAAGAATTATTATCATTTTTTGAGAAGATTCCAACCAAAGTGACTGCAGGAATGGACCATTGATATGACAGGTCAGATAAGTCCTACGAAAAGAGCAAGCTTTTGGAAAACAAAAAGAGTTTTCTTTGTTACTCCACAAGTTCTGGAGAAGGATATTCAGTCTGGTGATTCTTTAAACTGTACCTTATAGATTACAGAAAGCAAATGAGTGATTGTGAATGTGTTAGCACAAAGTATTGTTTTTTGTGATTGACTCTGTACATGCATCATTTTCTGCAGTGCGTTTCATTATCATTTTTTGTTCATGAATCAACTTTTTGCAGGCACTTGTTTGATGAAATACCTGGTGTGTTTGGTCATTGATGAGGCTCATCGAGCAACGGGAAATTATGCATATTGTACAGCAATTCGTGAGGTTTGTTTTACATATCTTTCTTGTGTTTGTTAATTTCACTTGATTATTCCGTCCACAGTTGTTAGTTTTATGGATTTACTTGTGGAGATATTTGCTGTTCAAGATACTAATGATTCATATAATTCATAGTTGATGTCTGTACCAGTGCAGCTGAGAATATTGGCTTTGACTGCAACACCAGGATGTAAGTAACAAATTTCTGCTTTTGTTTTATGACATTTTTCTGCTATATCTTGAATCCTGACATTAAATGCAATTGGTCAGCAAAGCAGCAGACTATCCAGCATATTATCGATAACTTGTATATATCAACGCTTGAATATCGTAATGAAAGTGACCAGGATGTCAGCTCATATGTTCACAACAGGAAGATAGAATTGATCGAGGTATATAATGGTTTAGGTCTCCTAGAATCTGTTATGTGACTCTAGTTTCTAATATGTACCATGGTAACAGGTTGAAATGGGGCAAGAAGCAGTAGAGATAAATAATCGGATATGGGAAGTAATACGCCCATACACCTCCAGGCTTTCAGCAATTGGGCTTCTACAGAATAGAGACTATCAAACTGTAAGGCTTTACAGAATTTTCTTACTTTTGACTTTAGGAGACTGCTAGATCTATACTGCCTTCTCTTCCTCTCAGTCTGAAACCAGAAAAGGTTTCCTTGATCCTGTTGATTGAATTCAACATTTCTAGTTGTTATTCTACTCATCAAATTGTGTCCAATGAAATCTTACCTCACCTGCTGTTTGAGACCTTGAAATATTTATGTAGATTTTGAGTTAGTACTGCAGGAGATAATTCTTTCTCTGGTTTTCTTACTTGCATTTCATATTGTCAATGGTCAGTTGAGCCCAGTTGATTTACTAAATTCAAGGGACAAATTTCGTCAAGCACCTCCCCCAAACCTTCCCCAAATTAAATTTGGTGAAGTGGAAGCTTATTTTGGAGCTCTTATTACTCTTTACCACATCCGTAGGCTTCTTTCAAGCCATGGAATAAGGCCAGCATATGAGATGCTGGAAGAAAAGTTGAAACAAGGGTATGTTCTTTTGCAGCCTTTGGCACCATTTTTGTCTGTATAGACAGATTCCAGTATCTGTACCTCTTATTCTTGTTAGTCTATGACTATATTGTCAATCTGTTTAGCACTGGAAAATTTGTTCAAACCCACAAGAATATGTTGTCTAGCCTTTGACTGAAGTACCATATTTTGTTTGATTGGAGGTTTTATTGTTTTCTAATCTGGATCATGGCATACTTTTCTTTTTCTTTTTTAAAGTTTTGATTGATACCATTTAATTTGAGAGCCAAATCATTCATGGACCAATACTACATTTTCTTGGGAGTGAGTTGATGGTAATGGATATTTGATTTGATCTGTTTAAGACTCACTTTTTGACTTGCGCTTTGATGTGGCTGTAGTTAGTGCTGTGTCCATCATATTAATGCTGATGATTTAAACATGCTGATTCCATTTTTAAAACGATCTAAAAGTGTCTGAAATTGACTATTGCAGGTCATTTGCGAGATTTATGAGTAAAAATGAAGATATTAGGAAAGTGAAGCTCTTAATGCAGCAAAGTATATCTCATGGTGCACAAAGTCCCAAATTGTCAAAAATGTTAGAAGTGCTGGTTGATCATTTCAGTATGTGACATATAATCTTACTCATTCAGTGCATATTGTTTCATAGATTTTGTACTCCTATTGCTGAAGTGGAAATACTGTTGTGTATTTAAGAATTCTTGAAAATATTGCAATTAAACGTTATAATTCAAACTGGTAATTTTATTGTCTTAACTTTATTTGTTGTTCTTTCATTCCATTTTTTTGGTTTTTTTTTTGGAAGGAGGGGGGGGGGGAGGGGGGGGGGGGGGGGGGGGCTGTTTGTGTGTGGGTGGGTTAGATGAGGATTTAAGGAATGATTTTTGTAATTCACATTTTTTATAATGAACCTGTTTGCATATTTCTTTGCCTGTAAATCATGTTGATGCCATTACTTGATGCATAGGGCCTTTTGTCTTTTGTCTTACATCTCACAATTTAGTATGATTGAAAGTGATGGAGAATTTTCTGGTTGCAGAAACAAAGGATCCAAAACATTCAAGAGTTATTATTTTCTCAAATTTTAGAGGAAGTGTCAGGTGCAAAAGCATTACTTTATTTTACTTGTTTGTGATGGCTATTTTGCATATCTGAAATTAGTGAAAACTTCCTTGGTGATTGTACTCCCATTCAGGGACATAATGAATGCATTAGCAACTATTGGGGATTTAGTTAAAGCAACCGAATTTATTGGTCAAAGCTCAGGTTTGTAGTTCTGCACTTCCATATTTTTTCCCCTATTTGATTTTTCTTTTCTTTCGTTTAGTATTCTTTCCTGGTACGAAACCTAAGGTGAAACTATCTGTAAACTTCATTTTATTTCGATTTGTCGTAGGAAAAGCATTGAAAGGCCAGTCACAAAAGGTTCAACAGGCTGTTCTGGAGGTAACTATGCTACTTTTGTTGATTTTCTCAGCTCCTTCTGTTGGTTTACTTCATTCTTTTACAGAAATTTCGGGCTGGTGGATACAATGTCATTGTGGCCACATCAATTGGTGAAGAAGGCCTAGACATAATGGAAGTTGATCTTGTGATATGTTTTGATGCTAATGTGTCACCTTTGAGAATGATCCAGCGAATGGGGAGAACGGGAAGGAAGCATGATGGAAGAGTTGATATCCTTTTTTATCTGATTAACACACCGAATGAGGGTTAATCAGGCACTTTTTTTTTCGGGGGAAAATATGGCTTAACATTATATATATATATATATATAACAAAAACAATAAACAAGAAGTAACTTTTTCAATGCCCGAAATCTCTTTTTCACCACCTCAGCAACTTTTTTGAATGCTTATTTCATGGTTCTTTGACAAGTATTACTAGTTTTAGCTTGTAAAGGGTCAGAGTTGAAGGGCTATATGCGAAAGCAAGCCACCAGCAAGGCTATCAAAAAACACATGCGAAATGGGGGGATGAATAGCTTCGATTTCCATCCTAGCCCAAGGATGGTGAGATCTTCTCAAAGAAAAAGTTAGGTCATCTCATCTACAGCTATAGTATTAACCACTTATCCTTTAAATTCTATTATGTTTGGTTCTAGATTCCTCATATCTTCAAACCAGAAGTCCAATTTGTTGAGCTGTCAATTGAACAATATGTTTCTCGTGGAAAGAAAGTGAAAGATGATCATGCTATCACGACACCTATTTTCAAAGAAAAATTAACTGCTGCTGAGACTGATTTAATTGCCAAGTATTTCCATCCCACAAGTGATAGTACTTGGAGACCATCTCTTATTGCTTTTCCTCACTTCCAAGCATTGCCCTCCAGAGTGCATAAAGTAATGCATTCTTTTAGGACAGGGATGCTGATTGACATGATGCAACATTTGCAAGGATTAACTTTTTCTGGAGATGACAGAACTTTTGTTGAGGTTTGCTCTCTGTCTTTTGAGTGAGACAACATTGTGCATGATTTGGTATTGTGTTCGCTTATGCTGTTCTGCAATGGATTCAGGATGAGGTCTCTTCAGATAAGCATTTGGGTCTTCAAACTGTTGAACCATGTGAAACTGATGAACGAGGTAATTTATCATTTACTTCTAAAATTGCATGTCTTACTGAATTCGTATTCAAGAAGGCTTCATTGGTTTCTTCATTTTAACTTCGTTGGATCTTATCCACACGGAACACTTGTCTACACACATGCAGCACAGCAATTTTATGTTATTTATAAGTCACTTCCATTCTTGAAATCTTTTTGCAGATAATTTCCAAGGCACCAAAAAAGTGACAGATTCTGAACTATCAACTAGGACCTTGGGAACCCAGGAGAATCATAGCATGCCACAATCCTGTTGCAAAAGTCCTGCAGCTCACGCCTATCTTTTTGGTTCTGATTTCATTTCGGTTGATGCTCTAGGAAAGGTCCTAATTATATCTGTCCCTGCACTTCCTTTTAAAGAATTATCACATTCTAAGAAAAAAAGGGCCCCTGATACACCGCTGCTAAATCATTGGAAGCAAGATTCTTCCCCTTTGAAGACTTCTGATAAAAACTATGATGAACTTACTGTGCAATCTAAAGCTGTTGAAGAACTAACAACCTCACAGGCCGCATGCATAAAAGATGGTGCTCTCCCAATATCTAGATTTTGCAGGTCTGATACCCTGCTGGAGAAACCACTTGATGGGTTTGAGGAAATCCTTGACAGTCCAGTTTTGAGGAGAAATCAGTTACGGGAAGAATATACTACTGACGAGACACTTGATCTTAATGAAATCAAGGAACCATTGTCACCAGATGATGAATACCATAATGATCTTAGAGATAGTGAACTCAGTCCCAGGCTGACTAATTTGATCAAGAGTGGTGTTGTTCCAGAGTCTCCTATTAATGAAAATGGTGCAGATCTAACCTGATGTTGTAGTTTCAGAAGTTCTCCAGTTAATGTGTTTGGTAGACTAATCCTTTCTGAATAAACTTTCATTTTGTAGGGGCATCCAATAATAAAGGAAGAAATCCAGATCTGGCTTCACCTGTGAAACTGTGTTCCATACAGCCAAGCAAGTTTGCAAGTCTAGGGAAAACTGAAAAGTGCAGTAAATACGTCAGAGCCAGCCAAGGGAATGTCTCAATTTCTCCTGTTAATAAAAAAATTCAAACTCCTTTGCTTAAAATGAACCATACTGCCAGTGCAGGAGGATATTCCCCCACTTCTCCAGTTGCTGAAGAAACCAAAACTCCATTAGCAAACCTTGCGAACAGTAGCTGTAGCAGAGATTGGCGTTTGAGTTCTGGAGACAAGTCAGAAAATGTTGAACCAGCACGGAAATTTAAAAGGTTGCGCAAAGTTCGAGATTGCGAACAAAATAAGAATTCAGAAAATATGAAAGAAAATGCTGTAGCTCCGGTAGTGAACCTTGCTAGACGTTTTCTGGGTATGAGTCCTATCCAAAATAAGCACGGCAGAGGTAATTGGATTTTATCTCTTGTTATGTTTTCTGTTTATTCCTTAGTATCTTTGTTTCTCAGTCTATTTATTAGGATTCTGAGTTTATTTTTGATATATCCAGTTGTTTATCCTTTCTAAAATCATAACTTTTAATTTTTTGTCTGTCTAGACTGACTTGTTTTACCATTGTTTTTGCTTTATGAAGATAAGGGCTTGTGTATACTAGTGTTGTATCACTTACCCCATTTGTTGAAGAACCAGAATTTTGAAAGTGAACTATGGTTTGGTATTACTCATTTATTGTGACTGGATTCAGGTAGAAAGAAGCCAATGGACAACATGAGAGAATATATTGAAGAGGAAGCCGAGTAAGATTATTCTCAGAGTTTCCAATTGAATGTTGCGAAGTTCTTATAATTACACAATTTTTTATTTAAAAGCATAATTTGCTGGAATGATGATATCAAAACACATAAAGAAACGAAGTGATGTTAAATTCAACCCCTAGAGGTTAAAAAATGGTGACAGCATGGAATCTCTCGGTTTGCTTGCTTCTCAGGGTGTCCTCAGAAGCTGAAGTATCTGATGATGAGGAAGATGACGAGGACAACAATTCATATGATGATAGTTTCATAGATGACCGCATGAATCCTACAGCAACAAGTACGCAGGCTGAATCTAGTGGAGTTGACATGATGGCTATTTACAGGTTTTTACTCTCTCTCTCTCTCTCTCTTTCTCACACGCACACACGCGCACCTGCACACAGGTGTTGGTGAAGAGTGTATCTGTGTGTTTCTGCTTTTCATTTTACTTTTCTGTTTGAGTAGTCCCCCGCAAAAGAGTAGTCTATATCCTTGCTTTTTTCTATTTTTCACCTTTTTATTGGGTTCGTGGCAAAAAATCTCTAAAGTTACCCTCTACTATTTCTTCTCTATGAAGTTCATTATTTGGTGTTCTATTGTAAAGCTGCTAGCACTAATTCCAATCCTACCATAGGCGTTCTTTGCTCAGCCAATCACCTGTTGTGAGGCAGCCGAATTTTTCTCTCACGTATAGTCCTGACTCTGCCACTCCCAGGACCAGAATAACTGGGAGTGGAAGTTCCTCAGGAAAGACATTGATTTCTATGCAGACGCCCCATGGTAAGTCTGCAAATCGGTCTACCTGCAGAAATTCAGAATCCATTCAAACGATCCAACAGCAAACCACCTCCGCAACCTTCACAAGTACTGATCTAATACGAGAGAGAGAGAGAAATCTGGAAAATAGGAAACGAAAATTAAGTTATTATCATTCCGGGTCTACACCTGCTATCAACTTGGAGCCAAAATTCTCATTCCACTCAGAGGATACAGGGAAAAATTTATGTCCGCAGGGTCAAGGTGACAACATCAAAGCAAATGGAGAAACAATTGATGATGATCAATTTTATGAGAATCTTGATCTTGATGCTGTAGAGGAACATGCTGCCTTGCTTCTAAAGCAAAAGTCAGAATTTTCTGTACGCGAACAAGAGGTAATTCCTCAATCACAATTACAAAAACTCGATATTCATTGTTCTCCATCATTCGATCTTGGGATATAGTAATTTCAAGGGCAAACTAGTTTCTGTCAAAATTTAGGTTGTAATTTATCGGTGAGAGAAGGTGCATTTATGTTCTTTCGTTAGTTTTTTTGTTCCCGCCAAGGGATGAAAACACAAATGTGAAATATATGTAATCTACCATATAGTGAAGTGAATTGTGTAAAGTTCAAATGTACAGAGGAAATGACAATATTTATGTTGAATTGTTTTTTAGTCATTGTTTTGTATTGTATCAGTCACCAGTGCATCAAGAATACTACGTACATTTATAAATCATCCAGAATATACCTCGCAAGCGTAAGGGGGTTATTTTGGTAACTTCACCTGCATTATAGGACAATCACGTAACAATGATGGGTCAAATCATATTTTAATGTATGTCCATCTTTTTGAATCATGTGGGGTGAAAAATATAAGGTCCCTCAAAAGGTCAAAAAAAATAGTACACACGTGCAACGCAGGTGTGGAATTCATATTAAACATGATTCCGACATACCTTTGATAAAGGAGTGAGCAAATCCGACGGTCAAGACCATAAGAAAACATGTGATGAAATGATAAACATAAATTTTAAGAAGACGACGTGTCATAGGGAACAATCTCTCCTTTTGAGAAGCAGGCATTAATTGTTTTGTCCGAATTTACCCACAAAAATCTGTGACAGGCTCCAGGCTCTAGGCGGCAGTAGTCCACCGGTCCACCACCCGTAGAAAAGGACAAGGTAAACCTCCTTTGGAATTTTTATCACACAAGTCCTTTATTTATATATTGTTTTAAATAAAAGACATAATTTATCACGTTTCATCGTGTAAATCCTTTGCTTCAGTTGTTGCTGTCAGATATAAAATAATACGCCGGGACCCTGCCAATGTGGCTCTAGCCTTTGTGATGGCAGCTTGAACCTCTTCTTATATGCTCTTGAAAATTTCTTTTACTTTTTTTTATTGTGCTTTTGTGTAAATATTAAATACAGTACATGCTCATTTTTAGGCTTAGGCCTGTCTTTATAGAGATAATCATCTCAACTCTTAAGAGTGTATTTTATAATCTTATTTTTTATTAATTATTTTAATGACATTAACACATAACACTTATTCTTACTAATTCAAAGTCTTTACAAAAATGATCTTTCATAGAAAAAATGAAAGCTTTTCTTGATTTTTTTTTTTTTAACAATCTTGAAACAGAAAAGAAAAAAAGAAAAAAATGATTGCTTTTCTAATTTTAGTTAAAAATTTTCAAACAATTAGAAGGTGCCCACCACAGTCACTACTCCTATGTAATAAAACATGACAAGCTATGTTATTGTTTACCGACATGAAAGAACAGGGAGCTAGATGATAATTTCCCATCCATATAAATCTAATAAATTTTTTAAAAGAAAAGAAAAAAAAAACAAAATTAAGAAAAGAGTGGAACCCTAAATCATTATTATCCCTCTCTTTAGCACTTTAGCAGCGACGGTGAATCAGAATCATCATTATAAAAGAACGAGTAAGTATTCATTTATCACAAAAACCCTCTCTCGCCAGTCTCCACTTTCAAAACCCTAAAAAAGAAAGAGAGGAAGCAAAAGTAGCCAACAACTCTGTTCAGCTTCCCGCCAACAGAGTCTATCTCTCTTACATTAGCAGCTGTTTGTTTTTTACCCGGTACTTAGTCGAAGAAAAGACAAAAAGAGTGAAATGCAATTGAGAAATGCAGAAGCTCATGCGACTAAACCCAAAAGGGCCCCTTCTCTGCTCTTGTAACCCTTCCTTTTCTTCTTTCACTTTTAACCCCAGAAGGCTTATAATGCATTCCACTGCCGCCGGTACGCCTTCTTTCTCCACCGACGCTTTTGCCGCCTTGGCTCGCAAATCCACTCTTTCTGCTGGGTTTTACGCCCGGTGTTCCCTCAAAATGCCGCCGCCTCCTCGGTCGTGGGTGGTGATGAGGGAGGGCAGGGCGTGGTTCCATACGGCCGCCGGTGAGGGAGTGAAGGCTGCTGGGTCTGAGTCTCAGAAGGAGAAGAGTGAAGATAAGACTAGCAGCAGTGTCAAAGTCAGTAGAAGGCGCGGCGGTGGTGCCGGTACCGCTCCTGGGTTGGTGGGCAATCCGGACTTGTTGACTATTCCGGGAGTGGGGCCGAGGAATTTGAGGAAGCTTGTGGATAATGGGATTGGAGATGTTGCTGAACTCAAGCAACTGTACAAGGACAAGGTGTCGTTTTGCCCCCCTCTTTTCTTTTTCTAGTGTTAATTAATTAGAGTTGTTGCTTTGTAGAAAATATTAGTCGCCAAAGTAACTGTGGGTGTTTACTGGGAATGTTTAATCTTTGACGATTATGATGCTTGGGACCGTGATTTTTTTTTTAATTTGTTTTGCAACTACTATTCTGCTTTGGGTTAAGAGGTTTATTCTTTGTATAGTTTATTGATTTTTTTAAAAATTTATTTGTGTTTGCAACTCCTATTTTGCTTGGCTTTAGAAGTTTTGTCTTTGCAAAGTTTATTTTGTTTATGTACTTGAATTGAGAATAAGCCATGTATGTAGGGATGCACAATAGGGCTGAGTGTTCATTGCCAGTTCCTTATTGTTAAAACCTTGAATTTGACTAAGAAGCTAGTTTTGTTTAGTTCATAGGCAGTCCATAACCTTTTTGTAGCTTGAGAAACAGAGGGAACTCTCATATGGTAGTTGGTTTCTCGGTTTCATTGGTTCTGTGCTGACAAAGTGTTCTGGTCCATCTTTCTTTGCAGTTTTGGGAGGCTAGTCAGAAGATGATTGAGTATTTACAGAGTTCCGTGGGGATTATTCATAAAAATCATGCTGAGAGTATTACAACTTTCATCAAAGACAGTGTGGATGAGGAACTAAAGGATTCAAACACAGATGATAAGCCTGCTCCAAAGAAAAGAATCACTTTTTGTGTTGAGGGGAATATTAGTGTCGGGAAGACAACTTTCCTTCAGAGAATTGCAAATGAAACACTTGAGCTGCGTGACCTTGTTGAGATAGTACCAGAACCCATTGATAAGTGGCAGGATGTTGGCCCTGATCACTTCAACATATTGGGTGCTTACTATGACGCGCCTGAAAGGTATGCCTATACGTTCCAGAATTATGTTTTTGTTACAAGGGTTATGCAGGAGAGGGAGTCATCTGGTGGAATTAAGCCACTTAGATTGATGGAGAGGAGCGTTTTCAGTGACAGAATGGTAAGAATTTGCAACTTTTGATTGATTGGTGATGACTAAAATTAATGACTCTGGAGCTTTGCAGTTCTTTCCTTTCTCATTTTGTTTTTGATCCTGTTTAACAGGAAGAGAAACCTGCTTTAAGAGTTTCCAGATGATGTATTTTCTCTCATTGTTACTTCGTATAGGTATTTGTCCGAGCTGTCCATGAAGCAAAATATATGAATGAAATGGAGATCAGCATCTACGACTCCTGGTTCGATCCTGTTGTATCTGTCTTGCCTGGGCTTATTCCAGATGGTTTCATCTATCTTAGGGCAAGTCCTGATACTTGTCATAAGAGAATGATGCTACGGAAGAGAGCCGAAGAGGGTGGGGTCAGTCTGGACTACCTCCGCTCCTTACATGAAAAGCATGAGAACTGGCTTTTCCCATTTGAAAGTGGTAATCACGGTGTATTAGCTGTTAGTAAGCTTCCCCTGCACATCGACAACGGTTTACACCCTGACATAAGAGATCGAGTGTTCTACTTGGACGGTCCACATATGCATTCCAGCATTCAGAAGGTATCATCTATAATCTGTTTGCTTGTATTCGTGTAGTTTTCCTGAATGAATTTTTTATCTTAAATATCTTACGGGTCTGTGCAGGTTCCTGCTTTGGTTCTTGACTGTGAACCCAACATTGATTTCAGCAGAGATATTGATTTAAAGAGACAGTAAGAAAATATTCCCTATTAAGTTTCTAATCTTAATTGTATTAGAATACCCTTATCTTTTTTGGTGATATCTCTGACTGCACTCCCCTGCAATGCAACATTTCTCTTTGGGTTGTTTTTAGTGTGAATAGTGCTGAAAGTTGCTTTCTAGGATGATTTGCAAGAACCTAGAACATTGTTCCCTGCATCACTAATTGTCATGAAATTTTCTTTTACATAGTTACTTGCACACTATCTCTTTACTGCCTCTGGCATTGTCTGCATCATGTGAGCTCCCCTCCTATTCTTTAATATGTCCCCACACCCTGCTTGCCCAGTAAGTTAAGCATGCATAAACTTTAGCTAGTTATATGAGATATTCTGATTTTGACCACTGATTTTTCTTGTTTCCTGCCCAACCTGCGTACTCCGAGAATAATTTTTTTTTATTTGGCTGGACCTTTTGTCCTTGAGATTTACTGCATTGGTGTTGGTCTTCAGTATTATCCTGAGAAAGTGAAGAGTTTGCATATACAACATAAATGGTTCCTTCCCAGCTGGCTGTTGGAAAGGAGCAAAGTTTGCAGAATTATGTAATCATGTAAAGACCTATTCTTTTTGTGGGGAAACGTGTTCTAGCAGAACTGGTTTCTAATTGTAATCGGTGCCAAATTGGGTTATCCATTGCGTTCCAAGATTGATGCATTGTTCCTTTTTTTAACTCCCCCAAGTTCATCATGCTATGTTTAGTAGTCTTTTGCTTCAAGTCAGTAATCTTGTGTACCCTAGTTTCCATATGCTTGTGGGCTAACATACCATAATTTGGTTTTCGTGAAGGTATGCGCGCCAAGTAGCTGAGTTTTTCGAATTTGTGAAGAAAAAGAAAGAAGATCAATCTGCTGAAGAATGTGCTGCAATGAGTAACCAAGCCAAGGTCTTGCTACCTCATAAAGGTGGATTCTGGTTACCAGATGGAAAACATTTCCCAGAATCAGCCCTCAAATCTCTAGATCTCAGACGAGCTATGTCGGTCATGTCCGGGCAGTAATTCAACTATAGTAGTGGCCCTTGTTTTCCCCTAATCCCAGATTCATGTCGTGAGGTATCTTGTTTTGTTCTGATGTGTTTCTGGCAATTGTGTATAGTTCCCCAGTGCTTGTGAAAAAAGGTTCTTTAACCCTTTTAACCTTCAGAAGCTGTAGAGAGAGAGAGAGAGAGAGTTCTATGACTGATGGATGCTCTGCCAGTATGCTGACTTAATGTCCAAAAGTTTTATTTTCTTTTGGATCATCCTTCTTTCCCCTACTAATTTGCTGTAATTGTTTGAGCTTGACAGGAGTTTGAATGTTGTATTAAAATTGGGCTTTCTTAATTCTGCTGTCCCCCCATGTTTCTTCTAAACTAACAGCCTGATGCAGTAACCGTAAATGGGTGCTAATGAGGATGCATAGGTGCTGTTTGTAGAGAATAATATCTCTTAAGCTATTCGAGGATTGGGCCTCCAAAAAGCCTTTCAATTAAAAACATCAATCAAGTAGAATATGCCGTTGAGATGTTTCCAAAATTAACAGCGTGCGTTGAGAAAAATATTTTGTAAAATGAAAATAAAAACAACAGGAATTTCTCAAAACCGTTTTGAGAGGATTTGATCTAACAAAACGTTTTTCATATCCTGTGTATTTCTGCCTTGTTAAAAGTAAAAACAGTAGTCAACACCACTAAAAAAGTAAAAACGCCAAACGCCAAACGCCAAACGCCAAACGCCCTTTATTTCCATGCGGCTGCCTTTGATTTTGTTTTACTTTTTGCCATATTTGATTATAACTTCACGAAGTTAATCCTCCACTTTGAACCACCAATCATGACTCACGGATGTCAATTTTGGGGAGAAGGGGGAAAAAAAGAGAGAGAGAGAGAGAGAGACTTTATTTCCATTTCGATAAGTGGGCCACAAAGACCAAAAGAGTTAGGTAAAGGGCAGCGTGGATCTTGCCCAGACTTCTAGAAGTATTTCTCATTTAATACTATTTAATCATGTGCATAATCTATTTATACAAAATTGATCTACATCCTTTTGATGTTAACCAATTGAATCAGCCATATAATTTTATAGTCTGATCATATGCGTGACCAATAATAAAATATCTTATTCTTTTTCTTAATATAATATGTCGTTATTTAAATTAAAAATTGAATCAGCCATATATTTTTATAGTCTGATCATATGCGTGACGAATAAGAAAATATCTTATTCTTTTTCTTAATATAATATGTCGTTATTTAAATTAAAGTTTTTAAATACATGATAAGAATACAAATTTTTACTTAATCTCAAGTATTTTAAGTGGAGAGGATCAACCCGAAGCTGAAGGAAATTAAGGAGATGAAAATGGAAAATCACTCAACAAATAAAGAATGATCGGAATATCGTATTTTTGAAATAATAAAATAAAAATGAATTAAAAATTGAGAGAGAGAGCGAGAGAGAGAAGAGCTGCTGCGCTGAGTCTGCAGATGCCACAGGAATTATTGATGGGAAGAGACAGAGGGTGGTTGCAAAATAAAACGTCACAAATCTACCAACCTTTACCAAACTCAATTTGTCTGTGTCCTGATTCCCATCCGTCTGCTCCAAGTTTATCCATTTTGGCCTTTCTTGTATTTATTATTGAATTCTCACATTGCTTTGTCCCCACTGCCAACCCAACGCCAATTCTTTCCTAATCATGCCTTCGCCTTTGATGATAATATTTCTATCTTAGAGCTGTCAAAATAGGTCATTATCCTAAATTTTGGCCTTCAATTAGTGTTCGGAAAATCAAAACGCACCGTTTGATTTGGTAAGAGAAAATGAAAAGTAAATAAAACCAAATTAAATGGTACAATTGGCTTTCGGGGTCAGAATTTTAGGTAAATAACTTTTTTCTATTGAGATAATCATTCAATAAGAAAAATAAGTGATAATTTACTTAATATTTATATTTTCAATTAAAATTATATTATATAACGTGTCATTGATCAGTTAGAACAATCAAAAACTTTAATTCTCAATTAACATGCGTAAAATTTCTCATATTCATAATCACGTCAAATTTAATTATCCATACTCATTTATTTATATCGTATTAGTGTTGGATACTCAAATCGTGTTAAATTTTATCAACTTTAAATTTCTATCTATTCTTTTTCTTTCGTTTTCTAATTTCTAAATTAATGTAGAGTTTTTTTACGTCAACGAAATTAGAAAGCGATGTAATAAACAATCTAACGTTTAGTAATTAATTATTCACACAAATCGTAGTTGGGTAAAAGAGAATGATGCTATTTTCACTATTTTTATTTACTTCTGAAAGCTGCTGCTGCTGCTACTACTATTACTGCTGCTATAGCAGCCATACTAATACTATCAGCTGCCATTAAAAATAACAATAATGATTGATGATAATGTACGTGAAAAAAATAATATACGAAATGTCGAAGGCGCAGGTTGTATTTTTTTATGAATTATGCGGTTTGTGATAATTTGACTCCGTAACAAAGATTTAAATGTGTGGGTTAGTCATTTGTGTAACGTTTGGGCTCCTTCCGAACCTTCTAGATGAAGATTAAATTTTGTTTTGTATTATTTTGATTGGATTGAATTTCCGGTTATCTTCTTCTTTCTGTCCAAATCAAATCTAATTTATATATATTTACCCAAATCAGAAAAAAATAATATAATAATAATAATTCAAAAGTAGAACCCGTAATTATAATTGAATGAATTATAAAAAAAGACTAAGAAGAGGTAGTTGGTTGCAGTCTCCTAGCGTCACAGTTTTATCATTATAATCCACCACACCACCTTTTTTTCTTCTTTATCCGATTTTTGAGATTATCTCGTATTTGGAGTCAAATAATTTTGAGACACGACGAGATCAAGAGGCAATTTTATTTTTGTTTGCAGAAAACGTTATTAAAAAATACATTTTGGAATAATAGTAGTAGTTTGTTTAATATCAGACTGAATTTGAGTAATAATACGTAAGAAGTATATACTTGACATATACTTTATGATTATTTATAGTTACCCAATAATTTGAAGTGCCCTTATTTTACCCTTATCCCTGTTGCAAGTTGCAACCAATCGATAATTAATTTGCTGCAAAATCAAACACCCCACTGTAGTTGCACATGACATGACCAACTGGAATTGTTTTTCAAAATTATTTTCATCAGAGATTCGGTTACCTACCTCCCAAACATGAAACATGTCACATGTTCCTTCTCTTCTCTTCTCTTCTCTTCTTTTATCGGATCTTCTCTCTCTCTTTCTTTATATTATTATTTCATATTTACTAAGGCTTATAAAATTATAAGAAAGAAAGAAAGAGGTGTAATTAAGTTAGGGAAATACAAATATTTCGAAATTACTAGACTATTTAGAGGTAATATTAAAGAGGTTATATGGCGTGGTATCCTTCGAAGCTGAATCAATTTATTAGAAGAGAATTGTCAAAATACTAAAATTTCCCACCTGACTCAATCAAACATTTTAATATTATTATTATTATTATTATTATTTGTTAACTAATTAGTAGAGTTGGGTGCTTTTAGGTAGAAGGGGATCCATCATTCCTAAGAGAACCTAACCTATCATCATCATGCGATACCAAACATGTGACCATCAATTTTTAATTAATGGAAACCTAAGAACAATTTCTTCTTTACTAAGATTTTTTTTATATTATTATTATTGGCCCATAGATAGAATAGAACGTGAGCATCAAATGATAGCGTGATGATACAACATTACATGTGATCGTACTCAATATACTAATAGCATTTGGAATGTTAGGTTGATTATTTTGAAAGCAAATGTCTCTAGTATCATATTTAGCAAGAAATTAGGTATAGGTTTTGGTTACAGAATCCATCCATGTTCTTGCTGTTTTATATATTAATCATTTTCTTTGTTTGGCCATTGGCATCCTAATTTTGTATATCTAGCTAGCATAATGTATTACTCATTTAAAATATTTCCATATTCATTTGGTATATACTTATGTCAAAAAATTATAGACTCAGCCAATATTCTATGTGGGAATGACAACAGATGTAGATAGTCCCTCGTCCCTGGTGTGTCATATCTTATGTTTACTAATTTTATTTTTAATGTTATTGTTACTGCTTACTAACTCTTCAAACATGATTATGGGAAACCGCATAATGATTAATGAATGCATAATCATGTTCTCGAGAACAAAAAAAGTTGTCAGCATACTACTTACTCTCTTTCCTCATAAAATTAGTGGCGTCAGTGAAGGAAATTAAGCGCCTTTAAAAGTGTCACAACTTTTAACTTACTAGGGTTATTATGAAGAAGAAGAAGGAAAATTGACATAATTTTCAACTTTTAAATTCTAAATATACTATGAAAAAAAATCGACATAATTTTAATATCAAAACAATTAATATTTATTAAATATTTTAATATTACGTCTTTTAAAATACAACTACCTCACGTCAAAATCAAATAATACCTTAATGGCGGGTCTCTGTTCTCTGTTACTTATTAAGAAGGAACCACTGACTAAAACACTGTCGTTTAAAGAAAAACAAAAGAAGATAAGTGTTCCTTTCAAAAAAGAAAAAAGAAAAAAGAAGATAAGTGTTGTTCCCAATGCACTCGCCAGATAGTACAAAGCAAAAGACATGGTTGAAGGTCCAACCAAATCTATAATTACCTACCTACCCACCCACTCGATAGTTTTCAAGGAGTCATAATTATGCAAATTTTCTAAAATGTCAGCTCAGGCTCGGCAACGGCATACATGTAACACATTGTCTTGTGAAATTACCTGGATTTTGCATTGGCAGGTAATCAAATGTTGGAGCTAGCCCATCAATTAATTGATACATTTTAAGTTATTTAAAACCCATCCACCCCAGAGAGAGAGAAAAAAAGGGAAGAACAAAAAAAAAAACACGAATCTAATCTAAAGGCCTGTAATACATCTGCGAAACCCATTAGAATTTTGAGTACAATTCTTACACAGTTCACTTCTCCCAAACCCCAGCTGCCAACACAAACAAACCGCTTGCTTCACTTCAAAAAACTTGTCGTAGTCAACAACCTGCTTCTGCTGCTGCGGCTGTTCTCGTTGCTGCAGTGGTCTTCTTGAGTGGGCAGAATTAGGAGGCGCAAGTCCAATGGATAGCTCCAAGTTGAGATTTTCTTGATAATGGGTGCTGCTATGCATTTGCTTCTGCTCTTGTTGATGTAGCTGTGCATTTTGTGGCGGCTCTTCATC
Organism: Citrus medica; assembly: GCA_002013955.2. Taxonomy (NCBI): domain Eukaryota; kingdom Viridiplantae; phylum Streptophyta; class Magnoliopsida; order Sapindales; family Rutaceae; genus Citrus; species Citrus medica. The sequence continues at coordinate 842,856 of MKYO02025837.1, forward strand.
AGCGGTCATGCCACTGGTGCTACAGTTGTTGTTGTTGGTGGTGGAGGTGTTGTTATCATCGTCGAAAGATGATTCTGACTTGGGCTTGATCAAATTTTTGGGTTGAATTATTCCTTCATTATTATTAATAGTGTATTTGTTGAAATTATTATGGTTATGAATTTGGTTGAGGGGCCGGTGAGTTTGAGGGTCAAGGCCTCGGTTAAGTAGCTTCCGCTTGATGTGTGTATTCCAATAATTCTTTATTTCATTATCTGTTCTGCCCGGTAATCTTCCAGCTATCAACGACCACCTGCACATTACACAAATTCAAAACACCCCCCACTCAGGAAAAAGGAAAAAAAGAGAGTTTTTCTTAGATCTAATAATTAAAATTAACCTACCCCTAAACAAATAAAAAATTATAATAACAAAAAGAGAGAAAAAGTTTAATTAATTACTTGTTTCCAAGCAAACTGTGAAGTTTGATAATGAGTTCATCTTCTTCATCGGTAAAATTCCCACGCTTAAGATCAGGGCGTAGATAATTTATCCATCTCAATCTACAACTCTTGCCGCATCTTAGCAATCCTGAGTAATTTATTAAAACACACACATATATTAACAATATTCAAAATCTCTTTTTTTTTTTCCTTTTTCTTTTTTCCGAACTAAGAAGAAGAAAATGAAAGGAAAAAATATATATTAAAAAAAATGTACCGGCAGCTTTGGGGAGAGAGCGCCAGCAGCCTTCGCCATGAGCACGAATGTAATCGATAAGCCTTTGGTCTTCCTCTTTGGTCCAAGCTCCTTTGTTTGTATGAGCCTTTTCACAGCAAGGCGAACGTCCCATGTTCTTGTTTATGATGACGATGAAGAGTTGAGTTTTGTTTTAAATTTTTTCTCAACATGAAATGAAGAAAAAAAGAGAGATGGGTTCGGTTCGTTTTGTAAGAGAGTTTTTTTAACACGAGAGATGGGGACTTGTCATTTATCTGAAGAGAGAAAGAGAGAGAGAGAGAGAGAGAGAGAAGGCAAGAGACTCGATCGTTATGAGATTTTGACCAAGTTGGGTAGACATTAAATTATACATGTATACACGCATACATACATTTCACAGGTGGTTTGATTTGAGATTAGGAGAGAGAAGAGAGAAGAGAGAGAGATAGATTGAATCATTGAATATTGATTTGGGTAGGTAGGTTGCTTCTTCCATCTATCTACTGGTGCATAAATTCTAAGAATACATCTGTTGAATTCTTGATTTTACGTCACATTTTTGGGCTTTATTTTGTCTTTTTTTTTCATCGACTCTCTCTTTTGGGCTCTCTTTTGTCCATATGTTGAATAGAGATAATGTTTGAAATTGGAAAATAATCTTCTTGATTTTTCTTATGCTATAACAATTTATCACATATTTTTGTGGTTTTTTTTTATTACATGAGACTATTGTTCAGATTACAACTCATATACATGAGACTATTACTGATATGTACAAATCAGACTATTACTGTGACCAACTGACATCAATACTAATGGAGCTCTACCCAGATTTTAACCCTCACAAATATTCGAGGAATGTCTACTCCTCACTCACGGGTAAGAGAGAAGACTACATTCACTCAAATTAATTGAAGAAGGAAATACCCCTACATATTTTTGTGGTAGAAGTTACTCTTGATGTTATTTTTTATTCAATAATACTTGATCACACATCAACTTGTACACGAAATTTTGAGCTACTAATATTTGGCCTTGAATGATTTTTGGAAAATCAAGTATAATAACTCAAAAATTTGAACGAAATTGTGTACACGTTTCTTCTTTTTCCCAAGCATGCCGTCCCATAGAGAACCAATCTTTCTTGATTTCAGTTTCCTTATAATTTTTTGTGAACATGTTTAACAGTTTTCTATTCTGAAAAACAAGTTTTACGAAATATTAAAATCTGTTTGGTACCGTTTTCAAGGTTTTGTTTTCATTTTTGTTTTCAGAGTACAAACATAATACATGTTCGGTAGGATGAATTCAAAAAATAAATTATAAAACAGAGAATTCATATTTGCTTTTACAGTTATAAAATTGAAAACGTCTTAAACACGTTCTCAAACGAATTACAAATTAAATTAAAAAATAAACCCCAAAACAAAATCTAAAAGTTATCTTCCTCCCCCGAAATCTTATCCCCTCCCTCTCGTCATCTCTTCACAGCTCTCCCTTCTTTGTGGTTGTCATACTTCTCCTTCAACCACAACCCACCTGAACTGTGTACAGATCTCTCTGTCTCCTCCCTCTTCATCCAAGTCTACTTCATAGCTCACTCACTCTCGGGTGGCTGTTACTCGTTCGTCAAGCACAATCCACTGTCACCACTCTCTCTCTCTGTGCCCAAAATCGACTGCTGCTCCATCTCCGCTACTACTGTTGCTCCGTCTCCGCTGTTGTTGCTCTGTCTCTACTCAATCTGGACTACTGCTCATGCTGCTCTTTGCTTCGTCTCTGCTACCATTTCTACTCGTTGGTACTAGTCTTCAATTTTTCGATTTGAGTAAATTGTGAGTGTGGTTCTTTTTGTTTATTTTAGATCCAAATCATATTTATTTAATTTTTTAGACAAATAGGATGGTCGTTTCTTGAGCTCTGCATTTGTATCTTATTTAAAGAATGCTACAGAAAGAAATTTGATAGAAAAGCCTTTAATGGGAATTGTGCCACAGAGGAAATAACTTTTTTCTTAGAGTTTTTGATTTTTTTTTTTTACTCACACAGAGGAAATAACTTTTTTCTTAGAGTTTTTGATTTTTTTTTTTACTCAAAAGTCTATTAATTCTTATTTCCTATATGAATTGCAGACGACTTTGTTTAGTTCTCTTGTATTTTCATTGGTTAAAAAGGGTATGAATTTGATTGAGAAATGTTTGGCTATATGAAAAATAATAATAATAAAAATAAAATAAGCTGCTCAATTATTATAATAAATGATGTGCAAAATTCTCTTTGTTCTTGTGCATCTGTGCATACATGTGTCGAATGTGAATTAGCAATCCAAGATGATAGCTTGTTAATAATCCTCACTAGGTTTACTACTTTACTTGCTTTGTGATAGGTCACAAATTAGAATTTCCTTGTTGAAAATAAACTACTGGTTACCAAATTGAAAAGTAGTACCAATCATCGCTGCACGCACTATTAGCTTACCAGTTTCGTTGTTGGGTTTGCTGGTTATATTATTGTTGCAAAACATGTCTTGATATTTTAAAAAAAGCTTACAAACTTGAAATTATTTTTTAAAAAAAAAGCTTACAAACTTGAAACCTTTATTTTCAGTGATTAAATTCCATGAGTGCTTTTTGTTTGTTCATGACAGAGTGATGTCTCATCACGATTTTATGGCTGCAAGTGCATTATTTTCTTTGTACTAAAGTGAATCTTGGATGTATTTATTAAGTTTAATGGAACAATCCTAGTTTATTTTGATGATTTATACATGCATTTAATGTCATTTAAAATATTTCATGTGCAGGAAATATGGATTCTTGGCTTTGCTTGGACTTATGGTTTGCGCAATTTCATTTGGGATCAATAAGCTTCAAGGATAAGCACTTGTAGTTCATCCTTTTTTTTTTTTCGGATGGGACTTGCTTTTCTTCTATTCATCTTTTTAATTCTCTATTTCTGTGGTAGCAGTTTTATGTTTTGTATTGTTTGGGAAAGTACATGTTGAAATTTTGTCAAACCCTATTGACGTACTCTAATCACTTTGCTACATGGCGCAAGCATAAGCTTAGAGTTGACATTGTTGTTGTTAGACCTTGTTTACACAAAATAAGTGTAACTTGAAAGTACATTGTACACTGATAAATTTGATTTATCTCCAGCAAGTATTAACGTATGATGCCTATCGTGTAACTTTTTTATAATTATTTTGTTTAATTTATTTGTGTTGTAATATGTAACTTAAGTATACTACTATAAAAACAATAATAATGTCAAACTTTTCCCTATTAATGTTAATACTAAAATTTTATCATTATGTGATTTTTTATAATTATTTTGTTTAAATTATTTATAGTATGTACGTATATGTATTAATTAAACAATTATTTTTTAACTATGATTTAAATGTTTAATAAAAACTATTTTTTTAAAAATATTATTAAATACATATTCTCTGTTTTTATCATTTTTAATTGTGTTTACCAAACACATATTATTATTTTCTGTTTTAAAATATAGGATACAAAAAATAATATCAGACGCATATTTAAATTCGAAATACAGCAACTACGGAACACCATTTTCATTTTTACTCAAAAAAAATATAAATTCATAAACAATAACAAACAAGCCCTTACATACAATATTATTTAAGTGGATTTTCATTTCCAAAAGTAGAGTGTAGAGAGCATTCTTCAGAATCGCAAACGTCTTCTACCCTTGCAATTTGCAATGGAAGTTGATCTTTCATTAGATTTATCAATTAAGGAAATTCCTGGGGGCATAGTTTTCCCCATCCGTCCTCACCAAAGGCATGAGCTACTTAAAACTGGTGCTCTATTTCACGGGCAACATTGTCAATGTGTACTCAATGGACAAAATTGCACCCATGATTTCATATTCTTTCAAAACACAAATGGCAAATCGAACTTCGGATAAGGAACACCTCACAATGAAAAAAAAAGTCCAATCTACTGAATTATCTCCACTCCCCATAGTTTTGGACTTTCCATTGATGTACTCGTTGATGGTCATAAGCCACTAAGAACAAGATGTATCATAGAATACACAGTCCAAATAAAATTTTACTCACATCAATTGAATCATATACAATGAATTTCGAGTGGCAAACTACAAATTGTAGCTTAGTCAATCAATTTCAAAGAATTATAACCTAATTTGACTCCCATCACTACAACAAAAGAATTTAATTATAGTTTAGTTGAATCATGCTTCATAAGTTACAGATAAATAAAAATTTCTAACCCTAGAGACAATTTCTTTAATAAATATCTGTATTATGAAGTTAGTTTCTTAGTGTTACCGTGTTCATTTGAAGCTTCTGGTTGTTTACACATGCAATCTGGCACGGGAAATGTGTAAAGCGATGCACTGGGTTTCCTTAACTCGCTTCCCTTTACATCACTGTGAGAAAGAATATCTTCCATTTGTCGCTTGAAGTCATCCCATCTGGCCAAATGTAGATAAAAAAATATCATTAAACTACATAATTGCTATTACGAAAAGCTACTAGATAGACATACATAAGGTTTGGATCAAGAGACTTTTAACATTTTACACTGGTTGAGATTAAATCTCAAGTGTACTTTTATATATGGTGCATCACTATGCATTAATTAGCTGTGTCAGATTTAATCTCAACCGAAAGCACATTGAGCCAATGGTTCAACGATTGATCCTCCATGGTGCATTACTATGCATTAATTAGATGTGTCAGATTTAATCTCAACAGTTTGCACATTGATCCAATGGGCTAACAATTGGTCCTGCCCCATGTTACAAATATGGAATGAAAAAGATCAGCTGTAAGATTGGCATTGGCAAGCCCCAACATGAAATTTTGATGAGTTTTTTAGCACAATCTTTTTGCAAACAAGATTTCTCCCTTGCACAAATCAAGCAGTGTCGCGAATGTCTCAGAAGTGAAAATTTAAAATTGCAGGAGTTGAATAGCAATGTACCTGATATTGGGCCTATCAAATAACAGAGCTAATTTTCTCTTATCAGGCTTAATTGTCTTCGCATGTCCTCCATATAAGTAGCGCCTATGACCCATTAAGAAGTGGGGAAAATTTCCACCTTGTGTTGTGACAAATACTTCACTGTGAAGGCAAACTGTATAGTCAAGAGCAGCCAATCTAGACGAGTGGCCCTACATATAAGAACCTTCGAGTATTACAAACCACAAGTTCCTAGCATTGTTATTTTTATTCTTTAAATCAATTTAAAGATCACAGACCACCAATATGATACCTTAAATGCAGCAAGTTCTTCTGGAGTAGCTAGAGTGTCCTTTGTTTCTAAGCGTGGAAACATCTGCCTAAGTGGTGCTACATACTTTTCAGCTTTATAAATCTTACCTGCGGCAACATATACTGAGGTGGTGTTATCAAAACCCATGCCCCTAAGCATCATTCCTACCTGGAGAACCAAATACCGTGAAGACAGAGCATTCAAAAGAATCCAAGCATTTGATTTTATTAAACATTTAATTTATCCAGTTATTATAACAAGGAACTGCAATGTGTTTGCACAACATTTGAGGAATTTGTTCTTTAATAAGACGAAACATAGTTTCAGAAGTAGATATTCATATTTTACAAGAAACCAAATCAAATTAAATTTGTTATAAAGTAGATTGATAGATGGAAGGGCAAAAAGAGTTTAGCACCTCCAATGGCGTTAAAGGACATTTTCCATCCACACGATTTGCACCCGGTCTTATTACTCGTCCTCTTTTCCTGAATTTCCCCCTCCAACTTCTTTCTCGAGCAATATCCATTTCACGTTTCTCTTCCTCCCCACCATCATATTCACAGCAAGAAAATGCAACCATATCCTTGAGAGAAAAGGAAACTGACACTCAGAAATGATAAAGGATACAGCAATAGGAGGAAATAAAATAACCCACAATCTTTCCATTGTAGCAAATCGAAAAGGTATAGTACCGTTTCAAATCGAAGATGAACTGAAACATATTTTCCACCACTCTGAGAGCTATTCTTAACCATTCGATCAACCATTTTCTCTGCAAGCATTCTTATACGTTCGGAAAACCTAAGTGCTTCAAAATTGGCTAAGCATCTAAGTCCCTGAATATTTGAAGGAACACCCTGAGCCAGTCTGTTGGAGAAAGGTGCAATTCGCACAGCCCTGCATCGTGAAATGAGGCTATAAGCTTTGGATTTGTATGTTTGTTGATAAGAAATGAGATAAACTTCCATTAACAAAACTATTTGGAAATAAGGTTCATCCCCAAATTATTGCAAGTGGATTGAAGATTGAATTTTACGCACACAATTCCAACTGTCAACAAATCTTTGATCCATGGTTAACAACTTTGTGTTGTAACCACAGTAAACAATAAAGGGCCATATATATGACTAACAATTCCAAAAACTCTATAGCATGGCAGAGCTTACCATAATGATCTACTTGAAATCAGCAGTCAGACGATTCATGGTGCTAAAATGATCCTAAACATTTTTCCTTTTCCAAGAAATGTTAAATGATAATAACAATCCAGTATTTGGCTACTCAAATATAAACATTCAATTTACATTGATTTGGTAGGGAAATGATTTTGTCATTGCAATAAGGGATGTTCAAAGAAAAATCCCCAATAATTTAGCTTCTTCTTGGAGAGTATTGATCAATTTAAAACATTTGGAGTTAAGAATGCATACCCCAGCTGCTTGAGCTTTGGCAGGACCTTTTGCAGATAATGGGTTGGGCTGGACCATGCTTTTACTCTCAAATTCACAATGCTGCTTATATTGTGGTCAAACTGTTGAAGTATATCCTCTGGGAGTTCCTTGACAACATTCACATTACTTCTAAGTGCATGCATGAAAAAATCTTCATCAAATATATCCCCAAAATTGCTGCAAAAATTTCAAATTGTTCAGAAAAAGGAAAAATGTAAGGAATAAAGTCAAACTCAAAAATCTTGCAGTTCAAAGGAAAAAAATTAAATATATATGTGTTTAAGAAAAATGGCTTAAAGGAGTAAATTATGAGATAAAATAAGTGATATTTTTTACATTAACAGGACAAGCACTGCTCCATAACTACTTCAGGGAAAATATATGATATTTTCGAAAGACTAAAGCATCATTTTGGCCCTCATCTTTTTGTAGTTTGATAAAACAACGTTTGCGAAGAAACTAAGAATTATATTTTTTCGAGTAAAGAATGAGATACAAAAGAGCTTAAGGACTTAAGGTCTTAGAATAACAGTATCAATAATCACCTGGAATCTCGCCATACACTATTTAAATGAAAAATTGGAATGACAAGAGTTGCATTCAGCAGTCCTGCCACTGCTACCGCATCACATATCTGTAAATAAACAAATAAATAAAACAGAGAAAAGTTACACACCAAAGATGTAATTTAAAGGTTGACACCCCTATTATCAAGGCATAGACTGTTGAGTTTGTATCATTGGCACGCCGTATCTGCCCCTATTACTGCAACAACATTCCCATATCTAGCAATATATTTTTAAAATGTAGCAATATACACCAAGCCTATAGTTTGCAATGTATATTTAAAATGTAACAATAAGCACCAAGTGTAAATTTAATATTTAGATCAATTAATGGATATTTTCATATGGAAAGTTAATAATAAACAACCACGCTCATGCAACACAAAAAGAAGTGTCTTATAGCTATAACTTATTCAACATCAAAACTCAAATAATTTTACCCAGAGAAAGAGGAAAGAGGAAAGCAATAGGGACGAGTGCAGTAAGAAAATCTTAGCAAAAATAGTTTAGCAGTCATTTCAAGACACATCCAAAATCCAATCATTCCCATTCTTCATGCAACAATTAATTGGTAAATGCTAGTTTCGAAGGATATGCCTACTGTACTAAATGAATCTAGATGACGGATGCCTTATTCTGACAATCCATAAGGAACAACCACAAAAAGATGAAGTCAAATCTCAAAGTTCCAAAATTAAGCCCCAAAATGTCCATCTAGGACAATATTAAGTATATTATCTAATACACCATCCCATGCATCTTGATCATATTATGGTGAATGGTGAGAACCACATTGTAACAAATCAAACCATATGCAACTACATTCTCTAATACATAATTTTGGTAGCATGCATGTAAGAACATGCTGCAATTTCCTTACAACTGATAGAATCAAGAGAACAAATTTTATGCTAGAGCCAAAACATACCGACAAGCGTTGCTGGTTCAACCCACCATTAGCTTCAATAATAAGGAAACCATTTGATTTTGGCAATTCTGAGAATCTCAAAACATAAAACAGCAGTTAGCTTCTTGCAGCCTCTCAAGCATAAGGTAAATACAAATACTAGTACTCCGATACTATTGTTTCGACGATTTGTTTGGGGGGTGGGGGGGAGCGGTGAAGAAACGACATTGAAAAACAGATAAAATCTCGAACCTGCATTCGAATTACTCCTGTCTGCGCAAGGCTTCCAGGGTTCGTGCACTTTCGAATGCCACGCTGTCATCAACTGCATGATTTTGATTTGAGCATTTTTTATTTGTCAGTCAAATCTACTTCGGCTGTACATTAACATGCAAGAAATGAACTTAAGGAAAATAAATAACAATGAAAAAAAGGAAAAAAAAAGTTGCATGAAGCTTATAACTGTACCGTATTGTTAGCAATAGCTTCCGCCTGCATAAACGGCCAAAGCTTTTGAAAAACCTGAGGACTTCTGTACACGGAGCCAGGCGGCGCACGCTTACGCACAACAACAACACTCTTCAAATCCACAACATCGAAGCCGAACGAGCTCATGTACAGTAACATTACTGATATGTACAACAACGGCGCCACTAACAGCACGCCTTTGCGTTTAAACACGGCCGATATCAAAACGACTACCAGTTTCTCAACTAAATTCTGCTTTCCTCCTCCGCTGCCGACACGACTTCCGGCTATGTTCTTGTTACGGCCGTGGCGGAAGCGGGGGGAGGACGGCGGAGATGACGTGGTGGAGCGGGCGGAGCCGAGGCGGCTTAGTCCGTGCATGATGCAAGTAAGTAAGTGAAAGAACTGAAATGAATTACAGATAATTAAAAGTTACAAATTACGAAACCCTAGGGAATGGTGAGGATCTGAAGAAGAATTGAATGAAATTTTATTTGTGTTTGAAGTACATTGAACGGAAAGAGTGATTTTTAATTTTCTGATTTTGAGGTTGAAGGAATTAACTGCAGCACGTGACTTCTGATCCGAGGCGCGTGACTGTTTCTGTTGCCAGCTTGAAGTAAGTGAGTCTGACTGAGTAGGAGTGAATATGGAATGTGCAACTGAAGAGGAAGAGAAAAGGATTTCGATTGTTGGAGAATTAAAGCGCCAGCTTTGTTAGTGGGACGGACACACACTCGTTTACCAACCACACGGATGTTGAAAACTTTTGGAAAAACCAAATTTCATTGAGGTATATTCTATTTCTCTTAATTACATACGAGCGTTAAACATTACATAAGTTTTTAAAAGTGTCACTTAAATTCCTTTTTGGTTATAAGTAAATACGATTCTAATCCATATCTTGATACTATGCGACACTTTTTTGAATAGATATGAGATTTTTCTTTGAAAAGAAAAGATTATAATAATTTTTCTTATTTTTTCACATGCATAAAATGTTGATTTTTATAAAAATATACTTCATGACAATCGTATAGCTTATTACGTATTGAAAGAACCTTAGCAAGCAATAAGTTTTCAAATATTTTTTTAAAAAATATCGTAGGATTTATGCGATTAGCTTATTACATATAAGATGGGGTGATGAAATTTGAATCATTTAACGCTCCATTGTATTTAAACGAAATATGGGAGACTTGTGTGAAATTTACGTAGTTTATAAAGAAAAAGGAAATTCTAAGTGGAAGACCACGAGACAAACGGGCTTAAAGCGACCATTTTTTTTTATAAAAGTGGGAGTCTATTTAGTTTCCTTTTCCTTTTCAATAGCTTAACTGGTCTCTCGTGATTGTGATGTTGAAATTGAATTGCGATGGACACAAAAGGAGAGGACCTATCTGGGCCTTTTAAAAAAGTAATGGTTATCGTTCGAGGCCCATAAATTGTAATGAGGTAAGGACCGATGCGAAACGTGTTTACTCTTTTATTGTAAATAATAATGATAATAATAACCAAAAAAAGGAAAGAAAAAAACATCAACGACAACAACATTATTAAAAAAAACTAATACCAAAATAATAAATAAGAGATATTTATTATAAGCATTCATAAATGATTTTTAAAAAATAATCAATTTATATTTCAAGAGATGATTGAATTTATTACATATGTTTATGTACGTAAAAATAAATATAAAGATAAACTGATTTATATATTAAAATCGGCTTGAGTGATAAAAAAGATAATGTCTTTGGCAAATGTATAAAAAAGATTTTTTTTTTTCACAACCAACATTGTACGGTAAAATCAATTCTTAATTAAATAAATATAAATAACTATTTTTTTTAATCTTTTAGGTAATTAGAAAGAACAATTTTTAATTTTTTAATGATTTTTTTTTTAAAATTAAAACATGAAAAACAAAACAAAACAAAACGCTCATCCAAACGTACTAGCCTGAAGAGGTGGAGACGCTTGCCGCTAGAGAAGCCCAAAACTAATGGCGGCCTGCATCAAATCATCTTCTTCTTCACACATCTCCCCTGAGTCAACACGCTTGATTCGCTCAACTCGTTCGGATAAACTCACTTCTCTATCATGGGCCTCTTCATTTCCCGCTATCAGCATCTCCATCAGCTCAATCACTCGCCCTCCAACTCCCACTAACAGAAAGGTCCGCACTTTTTCTTACCCCTTTAATATCATCTGTTTTGGATTCCAGGAAAAATAAAAGAAAGATAACATTTTGATAGAAACTTATGCTACTTTGATTAGCTAGAAATAGGAATGTCAACTTAATCCCTCCTTGTTTGTTGCTTTGGAAGTCTTTATTTGTTGCTTTGAAAAATGCATAATTGAGTATAATTTCGTGGTTAATATTATTGACTGAATTGAAAAATCAAGTTGTTATTAAAATGTGTACTATTTAAGCATTTAAATATGATGGGGGAATTAATTAAATTTTTTCAATATCAATATTTTAGATTTCTTTATTGTCTTTAGTTGCGAAGTTAAATATCTTCATAGTCAGTAGTTTACGTGAAATTAGCTAATATGGGTTGAATAGGTCAATAACTAAAGAGGCTTGCAAGTCATTTTTAAACCAAAAGCTTGAGCCATTACATTGTGAAGTTTCAAGAAAATGGAAATTGCTAAACTTCCCATATACTTATAACCTACTCCTAACTAATGTTTCATGGCTTGGGTGGTATGCGGCAAGTGGCCATGGACAAGAAAATATGTGCTGCACAAGCTTGGCTCCTGAGGGTAATTTCATTAGCAGAATGGAGATATCAAGTTTCTTCACTTTTTTTCTTTTTTCTTTTTTCTTTTTTTGATATTTTATTGATGGTAGTGGCTAACAATAGCATAATCAATTATATGTTGAACAAGCAAAGTAACATTTAGAGTTCCTTGCATTTCATGATTGAGGTTTAGAATTATAAAGTTGCAAGGCATCAACATGCCTTAGATTGATGGGAGAGTGGGGAACTGACAATGGTAGCGTCTCTAGGCATGTCTGTGAAAGCTCATATCGAGGTTATATATTCTTGCTATTGTGCCTACATTGGAGTTATCTATGGATTTTGGTATGGTAGGAGGGTGAGCTATTTGGCAGGTCTGACCGCTTTGTCTATTCTGCTTCCCACTTTGCTTGTTTTGCTCTGAGTAAAGTAGTTGTTTCTGGGATCCCTGAGTTCATCAAAACCTGATGTTTTGCTTTTATAACCCAAACATTGAGAGTAGGCCTCTGCTAGCTTTGACACGTATGGAAAACTATCTAACTCATTCAAGAAGCTTCAATTGCTGAAGGCTTCCCAAAAAAAGAAAAATTACTCAGGCTTACTATTTTGAAACATAGCTTGATCTTGTCTTGTTTTAAAATGTCATAAATGGTTGCTCTTTTCTATTTCCATTATGCTGAGAAACCACCTCCTCCTGGACTGTTAAGAATTTGCAAACACCCTTTTTTCATTTTTCATTTTTAATTTTATTTTTACGTATTTATTTATTTATTGTAATTATGACATTAAGCATCAGCTGTTTTATTGTGGGATTGAAACATAGAGCATGGGCACTTGAATTGGATCTTTAGAGAGTCTGAAATGGTCCTTTGAATTCCTTGCACACAGCATTCATTATTTGCCTGCAGTAAGGGAACTCGGAACTTTCTATATCCATGCATAAGGCTTAATAGTCTAGTCATTCTCTCTTGGAAGATTTAATTATGCGCTCTGACATAAATAATTATCACCCTTGAAGTTTCATTTGGTCATCCCTTTAAGTTTAGCTTGATGTGAGGACTTCTTTTCTTGTGATTTATTGTTATTTGTTAATAGAGAACTTATCTGTGATTGCAATTTGCATTAGTGCTCAAATTTTTGCCAACTACAAATTTCAGTTGTCCTGATTTCAGATAGATCTGTTCAAGATATAATTTGCTTGGAAATTCTCCAGAAACAATTAAAATGTATTATTGAATTTGTAGACATGGAAAACCCCCATGGCTTGGGATTCTTCAATCATTGACCTTCCAATCCTTGGTGATGGCAATATTTGATTTCAGGTCTTTGGTACTGATGCCAATAGATTTTACCCTGGCTACTTTTTATTCCCTTGTGGACCTCTGCTTTACTGTTGTTTCTCTTTTATAGCGTTAATAGAAAAGAAATAGCAAGATGCCAAGAGATTGGACTAGCTAGTTAGTTGGCATTTATTAACAGTGATAAGTTATCAATCAGTGCTAGCATCTCTTGATTAAAAAAGAAAGGTAACTGATCCTTTATTTCCGGATATTTTTAGGATTCTTTTATTCAAGCTGCTTGGACGCGGAGGTCTCGGGGTGAACTTGATAAGAGACCTAACAGGAAATCATGGAAGCAGAGGACAGATATGTACATGCGGCCATTTTTACTTAATGTTTTCTTTTCTAAGAAATTCGTTCATGCTAAAGTGATGCACCGCTCAACAAGTAAAGTTATATCAGTTGCTACCACAAATGCCAAGGATCTCAGAAACACTCTACCATCTCTCACTGATCACAATGCATGCCGAATTATAGGGAAGCTAATTGCTGAGCGATCAAAGGATGCTGATGTATATGCAATGTCTTATGAACCCAGAAAAGGTGAGCGGATTGGAGGTAAGCTTGGGATTGTTCTTGATACCATTAAGGAGAATGGTATTATATTTGTTTGAGCCAAGTGAAATGGAAATCATATTGAAAGGTGCTCTCCCTAATATATTTTTGCACGAACTTGCTTGTAGAATTTTCTCTGCTATGATCTGTCCATCCTTGGCCCATCTACCTCTGTTATTTATGTAACTTGTGTATGGGGGTTTTAGCTCTGTAATTAAAGTATTTGTATTCTGAGATTTTTCGTTTTTTATTTAATGGTTTTCCTCGATGTAGGGTATCTTTTTCCCCGTTGAGGTTCTATTATTTCGAAAAACTTTATATCTATGTTTAGAAAAGTATATTCTACAAGTTATATTGAAGGGGCTAGGAACCATCTAATAATCAAATGTTTGAAGGGTTTGAAGTCTGTATGTATTATTAGTTCATGGAGGATAAACAAGATGGTCATGTTATTGGTTAATTCAGCCATTCGCTCGAATTCAGTATGTATTTTTCGCATCATTGAAAAGATTATTTGTAAGTAACTTTGAGAAAATCCTACTGTTGCATTTAATTAGTGGGAACAGAAAGAGGTGGAATCGAATTCATAATAAATTGTTTACTTGAGCTATAAAAATCAAAATTGGAATGAACTCTAATTTTATTAATGTGTTTATGTTGTTTTGGAATTTGAATCGATATGAGTTAGATTGTTATAAATTACTACAAAATTTTTAATTAATTATTGTCATAATTACTATTTTTATTTTAATTATTGTGCTTGTTATTATTCAATTATTATTATTCTTAGTAGTAGTAGTAGTAGTAGGATGATGATGATGTTTTTTATCATTAATATAATACTACTACTAATAATAATAATCCATTTCAAAAAGTAATAATAATAGTAATAATCAAAATTGGGATCATCATTATTATCATTAGATTGGAACCACGGCCATCGGAGACGAAATGGAGACAAATCAAATTGAGACAAAACCGGCAACCAACTGTTATTTCACAACCGACGGATCAACAACGACGATGACTGCGCTTGATTTTGGCAACAACGGCAAGGTTTGGTTGTGATGGCGTTCGGCTAAGATGGAGGTTCGGTTGCGAATTTTTTTTATTTAAAGGAGAGTATTTTGGAATATCAAAATGCTGATATGGGTAAAATTGTATTTATAGGAAAGTGAGGCTGATTCCCACGTCTTTGAAGATCAATTTCTCATTCTTCATTTTTAAATTAAGATGAGTGTCACCATTTCAATTCTAATTTCTATTCTCAACTTACGAAGCAAACGTTGTTAATAATTTTAATTTCTTAATATAAAAAGTAAATACACCGAACTATTTATTTTCCTCCTCCGTCTCTCTATAATAAGAACACAGCGTACTTGTATCATAAAAGCAATACTTAAAAATATATTGTAAAAACTCGTTCGTTAGTCACATTCAAAGTTACAGTATCTTGCCTCATTAAAAAAAAAAAAAAAGTTTTCAGTATCTTGCTGGTTGCTATGACAGACTTGAACGTGCGATGCGCCGCTGCATTGAGTTTAAAATGTTATGTTCTGCAGCCGATTAGACAATTATTGAATAAACAATTAATGGGTTAAAGCCCCATTGCGTGTGTCAGAAGATGTGTCAGTAATCCTAATGGACGGTTGTGATCGGCCTGAATCTGATGGAGCTTTTAAAAAAAAACTTAATCGTATGCGGGACCCACATAGCACGGCGTTAGAAGCGTGACGTGTTATAAAAAAAAAAAAGGACGAAGCCCGAAGCCCAATCAATCAATCAAATCCAGATCCAGCCTATCAGCAGAAGCTGATGCAGATATTTGCCCATACTCCTGAAGATCAGGTAGTCAGGATTTCTGAGCCGTCCGATCCTCTGATCGTTGTCTCTGAATCCACGTGGGTGGGTCCCCCGTCCCTGGTAATGAGATATCGACCTCTCACAAGATGGGGTTAGAGTACAGTGATTAGTATTCCAGCGGGTTATCGACACATTCTCTCTTGTGGGTCCTACGGACTGGTTCTTTTTTGGAATCTGCAACTCATGCGCTGATTGCTGACGGTCGGAAACTTGAAAGAGCCGCTGGTTGTTGCATTGTTTGTCCCCAACGGAAATTGAATCTATATCTATATATATATATATTTTGGCATACGAAAGATTGGGTGAAATAATTTCAATTTTCACATCTACGAAAAAATGTTAACAAGTTGTTTGGATTTCATTTATAGAGCATTGATATTGCGTGGTATTCAAATTAAAATTAAAATTTTTATTTTTTTTATGATTGGTAATATAATACATACGTTTTTTGATTTAAACCCAAACAAACATCATTTATTTTAAAAATATTATCAGAACCATTGTTCGAGATGTTATTCAATCCATGTATCCGAATTGTGTTAATTACGTGATATATGATTTATTAACTAACTACATTTGTTTAAGAAAATAAAAAAACAATGCCTACTAGAAAAGAAAGACTCTATATTCAATAATTAATAAAGTGAATTAAAGTTATGACTAATTATACAACATCAAACAAAATTCATGTTATTGATGTGTTAAACTAAAATTTGAAAATATTCATCCTTCAATTGCACGTATTAAGCATCAATGTTTGAGTTATATCTCTCACTTGAGTAAGCTATCCTCAAGCTTTGTAGGTCTTCCCGACTCTTTTCCTATTTATAACCTATTTAACTTAAACAATTCTCTCTGCACCTCTTCAAAGATCTCTACAATTTTATGGCATCCTCTCATATTTTCTTGGGTCAAAGTTAATATTGACGATCTATCTAAAGGAAATCCAGATCTAACTTCTTGTAGCGCTATTTATTGAAGTCTTCATGGAACTTTTCTGAGCTACTTCACTATGTCAATTGGGAATCAAACTTTATTTTATGCTATTATTTGTGCTATCAAATTTGTTTACCATAAGGGCTAGCATTCATTGTGGTTGGAATGTGATTCGATGACTGCTTATTTTTAATTAAAAAGTGACATCTTATCTTCTCCTTGACAGCTCGCACTAGATGGCTCAATTGCCTAACTATGATAAAGTGTATGCGATTTCATTGTTCCCACATCTACAGAGAATGATGCCGCTGACACTTTAACCAACATCGGTTTCAGTTTCTTCGATTTCAAATGGTGAGATTTTCCCTCATTCGAAATTAAAAAGCCTATACTTGATGATTCTCAAAGGATACTTAAGCATCGATTTTCTTAATCCCATTATAGTTTAGTATTGTCTTTATTAGATTTTTTTTGTCTTTGTCTCATTTAAATGAACTTTGTATCTTTTTTTCATTTAATAAATTATACCTTTCTTGAGGTTTATTATAAAAAAATATTTTTTTTGAAAGAATAAAAAAAATATATTATTGATGTAACATAAGTCACCCATTAAAATATGCAGTGTCCCTTACAACTGGACATGTTCCACTTGCAATAAAGAATATAAGGTTGGACTTATACTCTATTATTTGCAACTTCACACCTTAAATTAATTTATAACTGAACCTCTAGATTTGAAACATTGGAAAATTACAATTGAAATGAGTAGCTTATAACTACAAGAACAAGTCAACTTTTGGAGTGCATGCGGTCTTATACACATTTTAACATTAAGTTCTCAATAGATTGGTGTATGCATAAGTACGTAACTCCTTTTTTTTTTTTAAGAAAGAAAGAATAAAGAATAATAGAAATCTAATTTATTACTATTAAAAACCTTTTAGGAACAGTTTTCCTAAGCACGACCGGGAGATAAGTATTGATTGTTGAAGTGGCAATGAGGGCATGCAAAACTTGGTTCTCATGAGAGGAATAATATGCTCCAAATAAATTACAAAGAAATCAAACTCTACATCAAACTAGTGGAACTTAAATACATTTCCAGAAATTTGAAGAAGAGATTAGAGAGATGATAACCACTGGTCCAAACTTTTTCCCATCTTCAACTCATTGTATACTAAAATTTGGATAATAATTTTTTATTTTGGAAAACAAATTTCATGAAACAATTTATGGCGTTCATATTTACTAAAGTGAAAGTTAGGAGAAGTACACACTGTTAATTTATTTAGCTTATATATATATATATATCGTCTAACTCTGACAAATTTTGTTGTTCTGACTGGTATAACTTGGGGTGTGTTCTAAATACGTGAATTCATAATCTAATCAAATTGGGGGAGGGGGGAAATAGCACTGCTCTCTCTCGTGTCCTTTCTTAAATACACGTCACGCTCCTCCCACAATAAGGATTAATATTTACTATACAACAAAACAAACATTAATTCTTGCTCTTTCTCTCACTTTTGCTTGTTTCATCTCCATCTCTCCTCTATCCTTCCACTTCACATAAATACAGTTACTATACCTTGTAATCCCCCTTCATTAAACAAATCAAACAAGGTGATCAATTACTTTGAATAATGGATCTCAGTTTGGTTCCTTACAAACACCAACATCCGCATCCACAACAAGAACCAAACATAATCAACTACAAAGAGTGCATGAAGAACCACGCAGCCTCCATCGGCGGCCACGCCAACGACGGCTGCTGCGAGTTCATGCCACGTGCTGATGACTCCCTCACGTGCGCTGCATGCGGCTGTCACCGTAACTTCCACAGAAGAGAAGTCCGGGGCCAGCTGCTCCTGCAGCCAAAGCGCTTGTTGCTATTCAAGGACCCTACCAAGCTAGTGGGAGCCGTTGATCGTTATGACGAATATGATAGACGGTCGGAGACCCCCGAGAGGGAGGAGGTAAATCTGAATGTGTGTCCTCCGGGAACTGTGGGTCCGGCGACGGGGAAGAGCAAGAGGCAGAGGACTAAGTTCACGCAAGAGCAAAAGGATAAGATGCTTGAGTTTGCCGAGAGAATAGGGTGGCGAATGCAAAGGCAGGATGACGTGGCACTCAACCAGTTTTGTAATGAAGTGGGTGTTAAAAGACACGTGCTTAAAGTTTGGATGCATAATAACAAGAATGCATCTCACCGTCGTAAGGATGAATCTGCTTCTCAGTCTCCGATGGAGGCGGCTCCTCCGGCTGCGGCGTAACAGCCTGTTGGTGTCTAAATCTTGTAATGTAACGATGCTATGAATTGCTGTTCTGTTTTTTTTTTTGTCAATTTCTTTTGTAATGGGGTAAAACTGAAGCTAGGGCAACTAAAAAATTACCCACTTTGTCATATTGTTCATAATGAGTTTACATGTTCTCTTTGTTGCGTTTAGATTGTAATCTTAATTTTTATTTTTTCGAACATAAATTGTAATCTTAGTTTAGGAGAGTGGTTGATGTTCATATATAATCCTAATTTACTAGTTAACAACTTATTTTCCAAATCTTTTTGTTTAGATTTCGAATCATAATCAAATTATAAGTTGACAGATATTTTTAATTAAGCACATAATTTTTGTTTGAAGTCTAATAAATTGGATTAATTACGAGTTTATTACCTTATGTTTTGAAATCGACATTGAAATGTCATTGCTTTTTAGTTCCAAGTCTCTTAGATTTTGAATCCAGATTCAAATTACAATTTGAATTAAGTCATCGTAAATCGTGAGTTGTGTCTCTCTACCTTCATTTCGTTCAACTTGTTCTTGTGAAAAGAATAAAAATTTAAAAATAGATGAAATCACTGTCATTGGATGGAGACAGGTCATAATTTCGGAGCATGCATGGTCTAAAATTTGAGAATATGGGGCCAAAAGATAGAAGACAGAGACAAATGAAGCTAATATGAAGTCATTGGGTAGGTGTCCGTGGCAATGAATTGCTTTCAATCTGTGCCATCATCATGCCTTTGCTCTCAATTTAGCCAGACAAGAGTCCTATCTTCCCAGCAAGTAATCTGATTTCTGAAACTGGACACATAAATTTATTGAAATGGCCTAAAATTTAGAGTTAATTAATTTGCAAATGGTCTCATTCAATTCCATCAGACATACTCAGGTTCTAGACTAACGTCTTTTCGTAAGTATGACATATATACCGTTCCATTGGACTCCATTAAACAAATTTGGTTGTTCAAGTTTATTAATACTCTCCCGTGCCTTGTGAATCATGTAATTAAGCACCGTAAGCATGTTACATGATAAAGTCTTAAAATACCTTTGCCGAAATATATGATCCAGACCATTGTTTGACATGCATGTATATAAAAATAGCAAAAATCACTGTTGTTATCATATGCATATACGTGAAATTAAAAAAATAAAAAAAAATAATCATAGCAATTTAGAAGATGTTAGATTATTTTTGTTTTGTGCATTTCTTTTATAATTCGCCTTTTAAGCCATTTGAGAAATGAAAAGAATGAAATAATTTTGTCCATTTTATGTTTTTTATTCTTGGCAATTGGCAAACCATTTGATGTAAGATGTTATTTTAAGTATTTTATGATTCTATAATTTTATTTTATATTTTAATTAGAATTGATTATGGTATGTGATTTAATGTTTTATTTTCATTATAATTGTAATTTATTTCCATTATAAATAGAGAGGTCTCATTATTATAACTTCAAATTCAGTTATTCAATAATTTTTTTTTATAATTCTCTCTAGGATTATCTATCGAAACCGCTCTTGTAAAGTCGTTTGGATTAGAGCATCATTTAATCTCACTTTACTCGTTATTGAAAAATCTCATTAAGTCGTTTAATTAGAATGGGATCTAATCACGCTTCAATTAGAATATAACTTAATTGCATTGACTTAGTCTAGTACTAATATCTAATGTTTTCTATTTTATCAATTTTGATTCCGCTACCCTCGTTCCATTACTATTTAAAAGATAAGAACTTGAAAGATTCAAAAACCTTATTTTAATAAAATGTAGTTACACTTTTTCCCCCCTCAGAACATGCCCAATAATATACTCCATGGTGATTACAGTTTTAAGAAATCTACGTTAATCTTATGACAAAATTAAAAGACTATATATAGGAATTAAAAATCTTCAGAATTAATTGTATTGTGCTTTTAACTGTGAAGATTAGTAGCCCGAGACTTATGATCACATACGCAAATAATCACTAAAATTCCCAAACTCTATTGCTCTGCGAACATGGAACAACTGCAAAACAGCGATGGGAAGTCTAAAATTTATCATTTATGGCTGCAACGAAGTAAAAGATAATATTTTATAATTATCACGGCAGAGAAAGATGGAGCACTCATCAAAATAGACAAGCTGATAGCGGACCTTTTTTTTGATTTCTTCCAATTTCTCAATGTAAATTTGAATTTAGATTATTTTCGATATTTCATGGAAAAAAAAAAAGGAAGGATGAAAACGTATAGGTCCCTACTTTATTTGCAACTATGAGTAAGGTCCCGTCTAGCTTTCTGTTTATTTCACTCAAGTCCCCACCGGCCACCGTCATTATTAATCAATTATCAAGGGGTTTTCAGAGAGTTTATGGATTTTACATTTTAAATTAGGACCTCTCTAAGTTACGTTGTTTACCGTAACTTACACTCAGTGAAACGATGGGTTGGCCCATAAATAGATGCCAAGTGAACAAAATAGCAATAAAATGAAACTGGTTTAAAAGGTTGGAGTCCGGTCACCAACATGTGTCAACGGGAGAAATTCCTTTCTATAGCCGGTCATGACAAAAGTTACCGTAACACACCATAACGTTAAGCAAAAGGGATTCTATCTCTTCTTCCAACCCAATCCTCCTCAAAATTCACTGCCAACCTCCACCACCGAATTCCAGCCACCCGGATTTCAATGATTCAAATCCAACTTCAAAGTCGGAGTTTTTATTCAGTTCCAAACAAAATCCAGATGGAAAACCCAGCTTGGAGACTGCAAAATCAGTTTCTAGTTGTGATTCTTCTCCTCCCTCGGCCATTTTCTTGGAGTCAAAACAAAACCCAGATCAAGAAATTGATTGTAAAGAAAATTGCAGATATGGGTCTGTTCTTGCTGTCGTTCCTTCTGTTCTTGTTGTCGGCTTAGGATTGTTGCGTGTTGATTGAAGGCTGTGAGGGCTAAAAATTTTCTTCTGTTGAGTGAGGTGAAATGAAGAAACAGAGAGATGAAAAATGGTGCAGATGAAAACTAAAATTCACAAGTTCATAACCTAATTATTACTTTATTAAACGTATACCTACACAAGTTGGAGCATGGGTTTCTTTCATCAATTCGAAGCTTAAGATTAGAGCATGAAAGGATCAAAATTTACAACTTAATCACTGTTCATCGATGCCAATTAAATGTGAACAAAAATTGAAGACAGAAAATTCTTGGACCGAATTAACTGCAAAATCGCTATTCAAAATACAAAGAATGGATGAAAAAAGAAGAAGTAAATTTAATAAGACACGGGAAGCAAATTTATGATGGAATTGAATGATTTATGTGTTAGTTTTGCAACAAAATTTGTTCATGGATTACACAAGTTTTAAAGCATGGGAAATTTAAGTAAAATGGGGATTGAAATTAAGTGATAGAAATTATTATGATAACAAATGTTTAAAAACTGTGATTACCTGGTTTTAAATTTGTTGCAAAAAGTTGCTTCGATTGAAGGAGGAGGAGGAGGAGGAGAGATGAGGGATAAGCAGAAAATTTATTCTTTTTCTAAGAATTAACCCTTTGATCAAGTAGCCCATCACTTAAAATGACCAGTTCAGTCGGTTTACCACTTATTACTACTTTTCGATAATTTTATGTCATCTGTTGGATCAATTTAAAGCACATTTAACGTTCTTAGATTCGCTAGCCTGTAAGTTACACCTTTAAATTATGAGTAATGATATAGCCACAAATTCTTGTACAAACTTATTTTATACAAACTGATGTGGCATGATAAGATTGGTTGAATTAAATATCACTTGGCCCACATGATTTGTTTTTATTATTTTATATTTTCATTCAACCAATGAATTAATGTCACGTCAGTTTGTACAAAATAAGTTTGTACAAGAGTTTGTGGCTGTATCATTACTCTTAAATTATAGGGTAATTTTTACCCCGCACCCAAATGTTTTGACATACAGCACAATGCGCCCAATTCTTTTGCCTATGAGCACCGCGCACTCATTTTCGTTTATTTTTCAATTAACTGTAACAGATCAGTCTATATTTTGATTAAATGACAAATATACCATTGCGTTGAATTCAAATGCATCCAGTTGAGTCATTAAACTAAGAAAATTACCACTGGCCATTATTTAAAGGTGTGTTTACACACGAAGACCAACTATAACTGTTAAATTATATTGACTATACTGCCCTTAGCATATTGGTTTATTACCATGCACATCAAAAATCCAACGGCTATAAAATCTGAGCAACAGTAATAACGGCTATATGGTTACAAGAGCAGTAAAAAAAATTGATAAATTTGAGCTGATGCATCACCACAAGCTGTAATGTTTAACACACATAAATACCCACCCTCTTCACACCTCAGTGATTTTCATTTACTCACCTGGAAACTCCATTATTTTTTTTACTCAGCAACAACTTACAGTAGTACAACATTTGGTTTTACCCACCAAAACAATACAACTTCAACAACAACTTCATTTACACACAAAACATGCACAACAACTTGAAGTTCAGATACGTTGTGCTGTATTTCAAAAAGAATATAACAGACTTGACATTGGAAAGTTTGAAGAAAATGTCCACTTCAAGGAATGTATCAAGTTCATCAATCTATAACAGAAGAAGGGATTTGCCTAAAATCAAAGGGGGCATCATCAAGTTCTATAACACAGTATGCTACTGTCGAAGAAGGGCAGAAATCAAAGTGTCAGAATAAAAAACAAACCCCAACAAACTATATTACACATGCCCTAATGACCCATCTTATGGTTTCTTTAGATGGTGGAAACCATCTACAAATGAGGCTATAGAAATTCAAGCAGCATTACAAAGGTTTGAAGAAGAAGCTGTAGACAGTGCAAGTGAGATTCAACAATTTAATATTAAGGACTTCCACAACAGGTTCATCAACATTGAAGGTTTACTTCATAAAAATAAGAAGTATCAAATCACCATTATAGTGATAACTATACTTGTATTGCTTGTATTGTACTGTAAGGAATGCTATAACAATGTGTAAAATGAAATCTTATGATCAACAAAATGCATTCGTTTCTTGACATGTAACATTTAATCAAATATGATATCAATAATAGCAATAAGTTATTTTATCTATAAATGCATATTGGCAGCAACGTACAATATTAGTAATATCCAGTCTGGTGTTTACATAAATGTGACAAAAAAAAAAGTGTTGGTTTGGTTGATATCAATCCTATATGTATCTTAATCCCAACAACTTTCAAAATGCCATAAACCCTTCCAATCATACTTATAGTAGGTCATCACAACTTCCAGCTATATAATGCTCAAGCTTAATGTCCAACAAACTTCCACCAATTTCAACTTCAAAATAAAAAAGAAAAAGAAAACGACGACATGCCTGGTCATTACTTAGCCACTTCATCCTGATGAAATCAACATCCAAATAACCTTAACCTTGTGGCTGGAGGGGTTGATGTGGCATTGTGAAAGGTGTCAAAAAGTGATAATGTTGCCTCCACTATTTGTTAATAAGTTTGTTGTCAATGTCTCCATCATAGCCAAAGAAGCACTCCAAAACAAGTTACAAATTATAAATGCCATTTCCAAAACCAATATTAATTTATATCAATAGAAAACTATAATTTTACCCTTTACGAAGGGAAGGCTGGTGCCTTCCCTTTGTCCCAATGTTTCCTTCCAGTATAGTTGCCGACTTCATCCTCTCTGCTGAAGGTTAATCCAGCAGCTGACATTACTTTTCTTCCTTGTTCACCCACCCATGGAGCTACAGATATTACCCCATTCATGCTCTTGCAAATGACTTCATTTGCTCCTGATGGCCCTGCTTGATTGCCAATCTTGCATTTTTTAGATGCAGTCTGCTGGTTCTTTATTATGTTTTGGTCTTCTGCAGTAACTTGGACCATGTCATTGTCTTGGCTTTCCAAAATAGTTAAGGTAATTTCGTGAAATTGGCCTTATAAATTACCAATAAAGTATCGTTAAATAAATAAGTTCATTTAATATGGTTTAGTGATACGCAACTATATACTTATCTATTACAGCTGTAAAGTAATTTAGTAATATAATTTAGTAAATTAGTCTCATACCTTCACTTTGCTCCCCATTTGTTCTTGTCACGTGCTTCTTCATGTTATTCTATAAAAAAGCACAAACAAACAAATCACATTAGCTGTCATCACATGGGAGGAACATGGTTCCAAAAATAATTCAATATTCTTTTACAAGCATACACACTCACCTTATATTGTCTTATTGTCTTGTGAGCATTATGAGGGTTAACAGGACAGCCCTTTCTGTTGTGTCCAAATCCCTTGCAAATAGTGCATTGCATCTTGTATCGTTTATTATGTGCTGGTACCTCATCAGCTTCTCTTCTTCTTGTTATCTTAGGTCGTCCAGGTGGTCTTCTCACTAAAGGGGGCAGTATTTCATCACTACCAGCATCTACCCATGAGGTTCTATCTGGAATTGGTTTAATCATTCCATAATAGCACCTTAGGTAAGTATGTTTCTTCAACTATTGGCTAATGAACTGAGCTTGATCTTTTTGACTATTCACAATACAAGGCATTGCATGTACACATGGAATCCCACTAACTTGCCATTGTCTGCAGTCACACATATGGTGTTCAAAATCAACGATATAAGTCTTGGTATTTTCATCCACTTCATAAAACCATTCACTAGCTCTACAAATAGGGTTTGCACTGCCAATCTGTAAATGCTTCATCATTTGTGCATAAATTCTTCTTGGTATATCACTGTCCCAAGACTCTGCCTTATTTCTTCTTCCAATCATTCTCTTCATCAGCTTCTTCCTAATCCACTCCAGCATTGAGATTATTGGCAACTTTCTTTGAATCCCAATCCATGCATTAAAAGATTCATTTACATTGTTAATGCAATGATCATACTTGCAATTATTGTCAAAGGCATGCATTGACCAGAACTTTGGTGGTATCCTCCTAAGAGTCTCATATACACCCTCATGTGCTGCTCTTATGTTCTGCATAGCATCATCAAATGCCCTTCTGTTTACTGCTCTTGCTGCTGCCCAGAAATATGCTTTAAACTTAGATTTAGGATGTTTTGACTTAAGATTTGCTAAAATGTGTCTAGCACAGAATCTAACATGTGCATTAGAAAACTCTAAGGCAAGAGCATTCTGAATTCCTTTATGCCTATCACACCTAAAGGTCAGCTGTCTTGTATCTTGTAAAAATTCCCTAAAGTGGCTTAAAAACCATGTCCAGCTGGTTGTACTCTCGACACTACATACCCAAAATGCAAGTGGGAATATTTCATTGTTGACATCAATAGCAACTGCTGATGAAAGAACACCCTTATATGGACCCTTCAAATGGCATCCATCAATACCAATGAAGGGTCTACAGCCTTGGTTGAAGCCATCTCTGAGGGCAGGGAAAGATATAACAGTGCTGTCAAAGTGAGTCTGAGGTTGTTCACTATGCATCCTGAAAACCTTAACCAATGCTAAGGCCTGTAGCATCTTCGTAAGTACGGCCTGAGTATAATTTCTGATCAACATGTAACTAGACTCATAATCAGCTCATTGTCTCTGTAAAACCTTCTTCTTTGCTCTATAAATTTTACATTTGTGTATCTTAGCTCCATACATCCTTCTAAGTTCACTTTGAATCCACCCAACCTTTGTATCTGGATGCTTAATTATAGTTGCAGCAAACTTGGCAGCAATGAACTCTGCAGTGCATTCAGGATTCTTTAAGTCTCTCTGACATGTATGCACATTGTGAAGCCTCCTAACAATAAAGGTTTGTCCAAATCTAGTTTTTGCAACATGTAAGAACCATGGGCACCTGAAATAATGACATCCAACAGTTACTCTGGATTTTTCAAACTTGTGCTTATAAACCTTGAACTTGTTTTCCACAGCATAAGTCCTTATTGCTCATGCCAGCTGCCTGAAGTTTCTAAAACACTGCCCAATAAAGATTTGAACAGGTGTATCACTAGAAATGTACATGTTCTCTCTCATAACAACATCCATTCTAACCAACACTTGATCAATCTCTTCATCAGATTCTTCCCAAAACTCACTGTCATCACTCTCACAATCAGACAACATACAATCTCCATCACTATCATCAGAAGGCATAGAGCCTAAGTAAACATTCACAAAAGGTTTCCTAGAAGTATTATTAATGTTTGGAGCACCTAATGGATGATCTGGATCTTCATCACTATCAGTTACACTATAATGGCTATCATCTAAGTTATAATTTACTAGTGCTGGTGTGGTGGCTTCTGGTTGCTAGAAGTTTTCTGCTTGTACAACTTGTGACTGAGGGTTTTGAGTTATTGGTTAAGATGAGAACTCAGGTAGGTGAAAATGTATAAGTTCATTTTGGGATGCATTCTGTCCATGTTGCTGGATTGAACCATGTTGGTGTAAAAAAGGGGACAACTCAGAAGAGATGACAAAGTTTTGTTGAAGCTGCTCAGTAGGAGTCTTATATGTACCAAATGAAGAAGTGTTATCACTATCACTATTTTTGGCATTGGTTTGGGCAGCTGATGATGTTTTCTGTTATGGTGATGATCTTAAATATGTATCCAAAAAGTCTTGATATAGGTCAAGGTTGGTATCTGGTTTGGTAACAAATTTTAGTGTGGACTGATATGTTGCTACATGTGGTTTAGTCTGTGATTTGATGTTATCAAGTGCAACGTTATGCATCATTATGTTGCTGATGTTCTTCACAGGGGTTTCATGGTTCGAATGGCCATTATTGTCATTGTCATAAGGATTTTTGTTGGTGGATGTAGCATGTGTATAAGGTTTGTTCAGGTCAGTAGTGGCTGGAAAGTTTGTTTCAGCATACCCTTGTAAGCTTCCTTCTGCTGAGTGCTGAAACAAAGTTCTTCTAGGTACAAACTTATAAGGTACATGGATTTCTTCAATATACAATTGCATACAGTAGAACAACATCTTATTATGCTCTCTCAGCTGGAATATTAAGTCATGATCAGACATAATCTCTACTTTCTTATAGACACATGGTACCCAAACACTTAGTGTAAACTTCTCATCAGGCCTCATCTTTCTTCTATACACTCTAACCAAAACCTTGTTAATTACAGAAACTTTACTAAACTTATCTGGATCAATTACACCAACATTATATGTCTTGCCCTTGAATGTACAAAGAACAGTTGTAGTATCATCATCATCCATTTTCACCTGGAATAGTCATTTATTTTTTAATTACTTATCATAAACATGGTGTAAATTGCATAAGCATTGGATTTGATTGCATGAGCATCATATTTATCTAAGATATTTAGCCAAAAACCACTAACTTTTACATCAAATTTAGTAACACTGGATCTTTATCACTATCATTTACAACAAAAGCACTAGCGTTTATATCCAAATCACTAATATAAACCTAAAAATCACTACTACTACTGATCTACAGTACAATCATAACCCAAAAAAATACAGTTGCTATGACATATATGCGTGACCAATCATCCTAATTAAAAACTTTCATCCACTAATATGTATACTCAAAATCATCAATAGAAATTGAAATCAATAACGCAAACACCACATTATTCAGGTATAAGGCAACATAATTTAAACTTACAAACCACATTGAGGCGTACATTATAGCTGATTTGATTAACAATGATTCAAGTTTTATAGATAAGTAAAATCCAGTTAAAAATGTGTAAATAATTGACATGCAAATAAAATAGAATAAATTAAAACAATTGAGCAAGAAATTAAACTGACCTCCACTTCTTCAATAGCACGCTCAGCAGATTCACTTCCCTTAAACTCTCAAACCAATTATTGTCTTAGAAATTGAGTAGATCTTCGAAACAGAGCAATAGCTGATGCTGCTGTAATAAAAAAATATTTAAAGGCTGAAATAATTTCCTTGTACATCAAATGTGAATTATTTTCGCGCCAATCCTTCTTCACCCACCTCCTCGATTTTAGCATCAATGGAGGTGTGGCCATGCTTATTGGTCTCACATGCAAATGTAGTGAACCTAAGCACAGTGATGTGAAATTATTTTGGCGCAAACATCGAGTTTATCTATTTTTTTAGTTTAAAATTTGGATGTGTTATTCTAATTTTACCCTAATCCGTTACAGTTAACTGAAAAATAAACGGAAATGGGTGTGCGGTGCTCATAGGCAAAAGAATTGGGTGCGCTATACTGTATGTCAAAACATTTGGGTGCCGGATAAAAATTACCCTAAATTATATATCACACAATCTGAGGAAAATTGCTAAAACCTCCAAAATTGTTAATTTTGTGAATGTGGCATGAGGTCACAGTTTAAATTTAAAAACAAAAGATTTGTGAGAGAAAAGTCCTCGGAATTTCTGGGCCACACAGAAACATGAGGCCCTGAAAAAAAAACAAATTTTCTTCTCATCTTGAAAATGGAAGCCGGCACCAATTCTCTTTTCCCTCTCATTCATGTTCATGGCTTCCACAGTATCTCCGCAATCTCCATATTCTCTGTTTCTCAAAACCCAACACGGCAGCCTGCAGCAGCTGACAAAGGAGCCCAGAGCGGCAACAGCAAGGACAAGAAGCAAAATTCTGCGTGTGTTTGCATCGCAAAAGGCTGGCAGTAACAAGAGCCAACGAAGAGCGCAGCCGGGAGTTGATACAAGGATTCATTGGGAAAACGAAGATGAAGGGTGGATTGGTGGAAGCTCATCATCGTCACACCAAACAAACCAGAATTTTAATGCTGAAGAAGAGCAGAAGAATCTCTTGGGTGAGAAGTTCGCTGATCTTTTAAACAACTCCTCTGATTCTCATTACCAGTAAGTTTGTTTTATTATTATGATTTTTTATTCCATTTTCTTGTTTCACTTTTTCAATATATATTGCTCATCAAATAGTTGGTGATTTATTCACAAATTCTACTAATTTATAATTGTACATATATATATTTGAAATAAACTTTGTACATGTGCTATTCACTCTATTTGAGGTAGGGAAACTTCTCAACTTAATAGCTTAAAATTATTAAGGATTCAATATTAGTTATAACTAGTAAGTATATGATGATTTACACAATTTCACAATAGATTTCTTACAAAACCGGCCGAATAAATTTAAAAAAAAAAACTGTAAGATGTAGTTAATTCGAAATGTAATAAGTTCTCTTTGAAAATTATTGTTAGCCTCAATGTTCAGAACTCAAGTAGCTGGCTAGTATCGATTAATAATAGTCAATATATAAAATTCAGGTTCTTAGGAATATCACCAAGCGCGGATTTGGAAGAGATAAAATCAGCTTACAGAAGATTATCAAAAGAGTACCACCCAGACACAACATCACTTCCTCTAAAAGCTGCTTCTGAGAAGTTCCTAAAGCTAAGGGAAGTTTACGACGTATTAAGCAATGAAGAAAGCAGAAGGTTTTATGACTGGACACTTGCTCAAGAAGCTGCAAGCCGAAAAGCTGAGAAGCTAAAAATGAAATTTGAAGATCCTTATGATCAAGCATTGAAGAACTACGAATCAATTCCGGACATGGTGGATCGATTAGGAGGAAGAAATATGGAGCTGAGTGACCAAGCCATGACAGCTCTCACCTTTGATGTTGTTGTTATTATTTTTACTTTTTGTTGCATTATTTATGCGCTCTATTTCAAGGAACCATATTATTAATGGGTATGGTTCCCACAGATATAATTTGTTGCTTAGTTAGTATTTTAACAATCTTAGACTCTGGAGGAATCGTGTGCATAATAATATGCATGGAATGTACCTGAAGGTAGGTGTATATAACAACATTTATAACAAGTCCTTGAGAAACAAAACTATTCACTATAATATTCAGTGGAGAATGTGACATCTCACCCATTCGTTTTTATTTTTCTTGTTTATTCTGTTACATTTCTCCACATTTTATTTCATGTATCAGCCTATTGGGTTGAAATAGAACTGATAAATGTAATGCAACGAAGAATTTAACCGTATAAATATGTATAACTAAGAAATTACGTAGATAGTAACGCAGGGGTCGAAATATATTAATTAAATGTGTCCCAAGACCGAAGAAAAAATGTTGGACCATAATATTTGCTATCTGTATGTAAATTATATTTTCTTTTTTGGATTACTAATAGTTTTTTTTTTCCCCCTAACCTACAAGTTTGTTTGTACAGAGATTCCGAAAAGTTCTCCTAGATTTATTTTACCAAGAAAAAGGAAAAAGTATTTTAAAAAATTGCTTTTAAGTCCCACGTATTACTCTTAAATATGTTCAAGTTACAGACTATATAACTTTTGATACCTAGGTCCCACGATTGACAATCCTGAACTAAATGAGGTGTTTATTTTTCAGGTTAATATTGGATTACCCTTACGTGAATTAATAATATTTAAATTGCTTTCCTTACTCTTGAAAATATACCCTCAAAAATTATTATCTCTATTATTTTTAACTATCAAAAGGGTAAAATAAATTTATACATTTTCCTAACAGTCAATTAAGAGGAAAAAGACCAAGCTGCTATGTAGGCAAATTTTTATAGCCAAAATCTTTCGAACATTTAAAAATACACAAAAAAAATTTTAAATATTTATAGTAAGCCACAAATGCTTTAACAAATTTTCATTTTACCCCAATGGATACCAAACCCTTGGTCATGCGCTGCCATGGAAACCAAACCCATGGCCACATGCAACCAAGGCAGTCAAATCCCTGGTGGCCTGCGACCATGGAAACCAAGCCATGGCTGCACGCGGTCAAGGCAACCAAATCCTTTGCCACATGTAGCCATGCCAACCAATATTATGGGTATCTTAATTAGGTTTAATGTGATTTTGATTTAGTGAAGATGAAATTGAGAAGAGATAGATTTTTTTTGGATCTTAAGGTTTGTAATTTTTATTATTTTATCAATTTAATAGTATTTTTTAATATTAAAACCATTAGTTAACGAGGCTGTTAAAAAAGATATTTTCATATTTAACAAGTTAATGACGGTCAATTGTTAAAATTAACTACTTTTAGGAGGTAATTTGATATTTTTAAAAATAAAAAGACAATTTAAAGATTATCAATTCATAAGAGAGTAACTCAAAATTTATATTTTTTTTTCAAGTTGTCTCGAGTTTGTCAATTGAAACCAATTGGTTTTTATACTGCTCAGTTCCAATCCAACAGTTTTCCAAATTTGAAAAAGTAAAATAATAATAATAAATTAAAAAAGAATAAAAGAAAACGAATAGAAACACAACTAAAGGAAACTCTCGTCTCCTCCCAAAACGGTAGTCAAACTCACTCGTTTTTGTGTCATTTGACGCGTTTCAAGTTCTGTATGGAGACTTTTTTTTTTTTAACCATGAGTTATTTTGGGGAGAGTTCTAATTATGGGAGATACCTTTAAATCTATATTACAGTCTAGATTAAAAGTCCCCGTTCAAATCGGAAGGCAAATACTAGTTGTTACATTTTTTCTTCTCTTGCTTAACTATATATCTTTAGTCAAGCTTTCGATTGTTTAATAATCCTCGCAGCTGAAGATACAGAAAACTTATAGCTTTGCTCATTCGATCATTGAATGTCCCAAAGTGTTTAAATCTCGCATGATGTTAGAGTGTCAATCCTTGCATAAGAGGTTGTGGATTAAACATACTTTCTGTTCGATCGGATATGCATAACTGTTACATTCATCTCAGCGGTGTAAAAGTAAAACTGTTGTTTTGAACTTACTTGTGTACAAATGTATAACAGCTGGCCTATGCATTTGGGGCTTACTCAGCAAAAGTCTTCGTATTAACTGCGTGCTATTTTGAGATCTAAAACAGTTCCAAATCTTTATTTATAGTGGAAACTGAGAATTTGATTGCATGCGTATGAGAATAAGATTACAAACTTATCAACTTAGGTTTTCAATAATGATCTTGTTCCATATTTAAACTTCGAATAGAGACGTGGGTTGCCAGATGTGCTTGCAAGTGGAAATGCTGACAGCGGTGTCAATTTTGTTGGACACTTTTTTGATATTCAATCAATCAATCAATCATGACATGTATCCATTTGTTAATCTTATTTAATTTAGACATAATTATTTAACTTTTTTAGTGTTAAGAAAATAAAAAGAAATTCTATACTACGATTGAAAGCACAAAGAAAAAGTGAGAGAGAAAAAGCTTAACCAAATAATAATAATAATAATGATAAAAAGAAGAAAAATGAGAGAAATTTGTTTTATTTTATATTAAATCATTAATGTCATTCACTCTTTTTCCAAATGATTCCTTTCCGTCTCACTGGCATCCTAAGTAATAGAGGATATGGTTTGCATACGTTACATTCTTTTCGGACACTATTGGGATAATTTGCTTTTGTAAGCTACGTAAACCATAAAGTCTAATAAATTGGAGGGTTGAAATTCAACCAACTTCATTCAATATTTCTACAATGTCGTTATTCAAAAACGGGTACGATTCTTTTATCTTCAACTACGTTGGCTATATTTGTTCATCGGAAAAGAATTTATACTGTCCATTAAAAAGCAAATGAATAAAACAAAACAACGATCGACCGACAACTTTTTTCTCAAAGTTAGTGATTGATAACTAATCATACGCTATTGTTTCCCATATCTGAATTCACTAAGATCCAATTGTCAATGTAATAGATGCTGTAGTTGTAGCGATGCCAGAAAGTCGTATGCAACAGACGAAAATCATTTCTTAATCTCTTAAGCCAACTAGAAAAGAAATAACTTAGTTACATATACTTACTAGTTTAACCTTTGTTAAATAAGCAATTTCATTTCATTTTTATGGGTGTTTTAAAAAAAAGTAAAATTATTTTCGAATATTCCAAGAAAGGGATAGATAAACCTATCATAAGATTTGAGTCGGTTTTCTTCTTTGTTAATACCTGCTACCACTTTTTAATTAGCTGTAAAGCTCACCTGTAAAACTAGGGGTGTTGAAAAATAGCAGGACCTCTCTTCAGCAAAAATTGTGTCATTGCAGCCAAAGTCAAACTTAATTTGACTAAAATATTCTGATAAAAGAAGGCCTCTAAGACAAATTTAGATTTTCTTTGTTTCGAAATGATTCCTAAAAACACAAAATTATTACACAAAAATTTTCACATCCAAATATATATTTTTATTTTTAATACTTCAAATTTTTATTTGAATTTCTATTTATTTAATTTATAATAAATAAAAATAAAAATGTATTTCAAATTAAGAATATTATTAGAAATGGCCCATTTACCCATCTTTTTCTTTAAATTTTTTGTGTTAGGGGGTAAAAGGATAAGTGATATATATTAATTTTAATATGGAAAAAATGATAATCTCCCTATATTATATTTAGATATTATTTTTTTTTTTACTTCACAGCAAGATAATGGCTCGACATTTACTAAAGAATTCGTCTTGGAAATTTTGGCATAATTAAAACTTTCGTTCCAAGATTTTGTTCTTAAAATTATAGGTTATTCTCTCTACCTATAAATATAACCACCCTATTGAATGTTTTTGCCATAATTTTAAACTAATATGACCAAGCCAGTTCAGAAATAATTAGTATGCATATCACTATTTTTTTTTCTGTAAGACAGAAAAAAATGATACAACAATAATAAAACATGGTAAAAACATTAGAGTGGGTGCTAATAACCAAAAATGAAAGAAATGCTAAAGCTTAATTAGTGGTCATTTTTGTTTTATGTTATCAATTGGCTAACGAAAATATCATGCAATTATGAAAAATATTATTGTAGAAATTGAGTCCCAATCGGCATTTTTGGGGCAATATACATATTTGGGATGTCTTAGTTCTTTCGGCTGTCGTTAAGCAATCAGTATCATAATAACGTGAGCAAATGATTCTCTTGCTCATCACTAACTCGTATAAGAACCAAAAAAAAAAAATTCATTTGATCAATTGAAGAAGCAAAGTATTCTTATTATCAAAATTCGGAAGATGCTGCGTCTTCGCAATGGAACCTTCTGCTTAAAAATATTCTGCTTTCAGCTCTTGTTTAGCCTCCGCTCGGCTTCAAATGATTATCTTTTCGTGGTGAGTAGTACTGTACTTTCTCTTTCTATCACAGAGAGGCAATTCATGGTTCACAAAATTACATATGCTGTGAGATGCCTATAGATTTCCTAGTTGCACATTTTAAAGATATTTCCTTTGTTTATAATTATTTTTGCTTTTGAGAGATAGAAATAACTATTCACATTTTTGCCTCGAGATAGGTTTTTATTCTCTGGCTCATGCTAATTAAAGTTTATTTTCCTTTTTTTATTATTATTATGGTCCCGAGTTTTATATGTAGTTCTTAGACTTGGCCTCTATAGGCTTTGTTTCTTTCCATCCGGGGGTCCAAAGGTCACGCACTCTCATGGGTAATTAAAGGTCTATAGGCAGGCATTAGGCCGAATACTGAAAATTGAAAAAGTACGTATTTCTGGGGCAAGACGTAAAACTCTTAAAAGTTCGCTGGGCTAGAGAATAAAAAAATCTATAATTTGGATTGAAATTATAAATTATCCGAATTAAAAATAAACATTTTTGTGAGGTGCTGCTCTAGCGATCAGTCTCTAGCTAGCTTCATGCATACCTGAGGGGCGGGGAATCTATACAATATCGTATTCGATTGGCTATTGACCATTTCTTCCCATTTTAATAACGATATTGTAACCTTTATTATTATTACTTTTAACATTCTGATTTTTTAATTATTTTTGGGCTATGTTTAAGTGGCATGTTAAAATTAAAAAAAAAAATTGAATCGCATAAACTAAGAAATGTGAATATCGATAAATATTTTTCTTCTTTTTCTTCGCATAAGGATATACTACTGCATAATTAATTTTTTGTGTAGGTAAAGGAGGCTTCATATACAAGGCTATGCAGCACAAAGAATATCTTGACCGTAAATGGACAATTCCCTGGACCAACTATTAGGGTTTTTACAGGCGATACAATCTTCGTCGAGGTTTCTAATGAAGGCAAAGAAAATATCACCATTCACTGGTAAATATGTACAGCTAGCTCTTTTATTTCACTTAATTGTACTATAAAAAGGAAAAAAAAAAAGAGGATGTTTCTGCATCACCAATGAAATACTGAGCTTTTACCTTTGAGCTTAAGCTTTTAGCTCGATTGTAAACTTAACAGAGTAGGGTTGATTTCACGTCCAGGCACGGAGTGAGACAGCCTAGGTATCCGTGGTCCGATGGTCCTGCATACATAACACAGTGCCCAATCAAACCTGGAGCAAGCTTCAGGCAGAAGATAATTTTTTCGGAAGAGGAAGGAACTCTTTGGTGGCATGCTCACAGTGACTGGTCACGTGCCACAGTACATGGAGCTATCATTATACAGCCGAGGCCTGGAACTGCTGGCTATCCTTTTCCTGAACCCAATGCGGAAGTTCCAATCATTTTGGGTAGTTTATTTTACGAAATTTATTTCACATAAATACTATAAAAAAATCTTAATGAACGTAAATTAATGATCTAGTTAGTGTTAAAATCATTATGGCAAAAAAAAAAAATGTAGGAGAGTGGTGGAAGCAAGATGTGACGGAAGTTCGAAATGAACTACTTAGAACCGGGGGACTGCCAGCAGCATCGGACGCTTTTACTATAAATGGTCAACCTGGTGATTTATACCCATGCTCGAGTTCAGGTATATATGCAATTAACACGTAATCGGGTTTAATTAATTTTTTTTAAAGTAAAATAATTTTGGATACGCCCGAGTCATTTCGGATTTTCGGTACATGAATTAGAGGAATAAAAAAAGAAGAAGAAAATTTACCAAAAATGTATCCTAATTAATAATGCTTTTATAATTCTTCTAACAACTAATTAATAATATTCTATATTGCAGAGACATTCACGCTAACAGTGGATGAAGGCAAAACTTATCTTCTCCGCATAATTAATGCTGCAATGGACGAAATGCTTTTCTTCTCCATTGCAAATCACGATCTCACAGTCGTGGGAACCGACGGTGCTTACACTAATCCATTAACAACCAGTTACATTACAATATCACCAGGACAAACCCTAGATGTGTTGTTACAAGCCAACCAGAACCCTAATCTCTACTACATGGCTTCAAGTGTTTATTCCACTGCAGTCAATCTTGATTTCATCAACAACACGACAGCCACGGCTGTATTACAATACATTGGAAATTACACTCCAATTTCATCTCCTCCTTTACCTTGTCTTCCTTCTAGGAATGACACAAATTTGGCCTTCCAATTTATCGGTAGCCTTCGGAGCTTGGCAAATGAAGATCATCCCATAGATGTCCCGTTAGACATTACCAGTTCGATATTTTCAACTGTTTCGTTAAACACATTGCCTTGTGAAAATGATAACAATTCGTGTGAAGGGCCGAATGGAACTCGACTTGCTGCTAGCTTGAACAACCAAAGTTTTGTTGAGCCATCATCAATTGCTATACTTGAGGCTTACTACGAACGCATCAATGGGGTTTATGGAGAGAATTTTCCAGACTTTCCGCCATATTTGTTTAACTTCACAGCAGATGATTTGCCCATGATCTTACAGATTCCAGAACAAGGGACAGAAGTGAAAGTATTGGATTATGATTCAGCTGTGGAGATAAATTTCCAAGGGACAAACTTGGTTGCTGGGACAAGTCATCCAATACATTTGCATGGATACAGTTTTTTTGTTGTTGGATTTGGGTTCGGAAATTTTGACGAAGAAAAAGACCCATTAAATTATAATCTTATTGATCCTCCTCTCCGGACCATAGTGGATGTGCCTATTAGTGGCTGGGCTACAGTCAGATTCAGGGCAAGCAATCCTGGTAAGCAGCACTATTCTTCAACATCATTATATGTATGTATGTCGTCACTCATCGCCATCATCTTTGATTCTTCCTTGTCTTCGATCTTATTAAGACTTGTCTCTACCATTTGGATCCTTGCTGATAACTTAAGCTTTTAGGTCAAGTAAATTTTCTACCAAAATATTAGAATGAAGGTCTCGTGTTTGTATCCCGGTGGCGAAATCATAATATTTAATTTGTGGGTCATTGTGTCATAAATAATAACTGATACAGGTTAAAGTATAGGAAAGGACGCGTTGAATGAAAATTTTCAGAAATGCATAGGATCATTTTGCAGTAAATGATAAAATAATAGTGGCCAACATATAAAAAAAAAATTCCAAATTTGAAGTCGAATTAAATTTATTACAAGAAAATATCTTTTCATACTATAGCATTAAAAAATTTCTATGGCAGGGCCATGGCCCCCTCAATAGGTTATCTAAATTTTTTGATTGACACATTTTACATGAGAAACTTACTAAGAATTTTTACCTATTAGTTTATATTTTTGGTCAAGCAATTTCTCTTCAGTCTTAACAGTTCCCATCATCATCATCACTAACATTTATCATTATAATGGTTATAATAATAAATATTATCATGATGGTACAGGAGTCTGGTTTATGCACTGTCATAGAGAGGAGCACCTTACATGGGGAATGAAGACGGTATTCATTGTAAAGAACGGAGAATCACCCCAAGAAAGATTGCTACCACCACCACCAGACGTGCCTCCTTGTTAAATTTATTAGTTTTGAAGCAATTTATGTAAAATAAATCCTGAAGCTTGCAAATTGATCTTACGAATCTGCTGTCTTCGCTAGTTAAAAAAAAAAAGGAATTACTTTCACCCTTAAGAACTCTCTATTAGTTAGGCTTAACAATTTAGATTTCAAAAGTTGCGGTAATGCATCACATGAATTTTTATAAGAAATATCAAAGAGAAAATAACATAATTTCTTTAAATAAATAAATACATGCCTCACAATTAATTATATTGAGCATTTATATTAGTTTTTTTTCCTATAAAATGATATGATATTTACATTTCGAGCGGTGGGATGATGGAAATTTCCAATTTCAGCTTTACACATTGAGAAACATTTTATTACAACAAATCATTTAAGAAAGGAATAATTTCGGAGAACCTTGGAAACATGAGACTTTTGAAGTTTCATCCATAAGGAAACTTTAACGTCACAGCTGACAAAATAAAATTTGAAGAAAAGTACAGGAAAAAAATAAAATTTGAAGTACAAAAATATTCAAAGAAACCCCAAATAGAGACATAACCCCTTGTTAACATGAGAAAATCCATTCATTTAGTTGGGTCAAGTTGTTAAGCATTTTCCAATTGAAAATGTCGTGGGGAAAGAGAATTTGCATTCATTTTTTTTTAACACATCAACAATAATAATATTTTAATTGACACATAGACTTTAGATGGTCCGTTATTTATCGTTTTGTTTTCTACCGACATGTCATTCATGAGACAAGAAATCGGAATAGACTTGTTGAAATGTGCATTGTATAAATGATATAATCTAAAGCTTGAAATATATATATATATATATATATAGACACTAGAAAATAGAACCGCACTTCACGCGGTTTTGAAAAAAGAATTTAGTATTATCATTTTTTTTATTGATAAAAAATATGAATTGATTTTTTTTTTTAAGATGAGTCAACCTTATAAAAAAAACTATTAGCCAGCAATACAAATAAAGAAGCAACGCAAGCTAAAGAATAAAATGAGAGAATTTATTATAGAGTGATTTTATTCATTCCAATTGTGTGTACAAAACAAAAAGATGAGCTCTCATTTTATAGTTATATAATCACTCCATGAAATTAATGAAAAATTATGGATCATAATTCATTGTTAAATAGTGGGAGTTATAGGGAAGTTAAAGGTTGCTAATGAGAGATAGTGGGGAGATTAAGAGATATATGTTATGAACATCTGCATTTATTTTAATAAATCCATAACACTCCCCCTTAGATGTTTATTACAATGAATATGTCTCATTAAAACCTTTACATAATTATTATTATGTAATAACAATTAAATTAATTGTGAGAAGATAAAAAGTTAAATCTAAAAGAAAATTTCTCTATTTATTAGATAATAAAGAATATATAAAAATGAAAAATGGTGATGTCACGTCATCTCTTTAAATTTTAACTTTATATATATATATATGTGTGTGTGAGACTTTTATATGTGTCAATAGACTAGCCCATTTATCGAATAGTTGATTAGTGGAAAGTAACTATTAGCTAGATTTGGATACATATGGACCCAAAGTGCTCCCCAACAATTTCTCAGTGTTTGTTGTTTGCGTGTAATAAAAAGAACCCAAAATTACACGCAAAAATAATATCTATTCGGTCCTCTTGCCAATTAATTGGTCCACTTGGCCCAATTTTGTTAAGACGGTTAAAGTTGGAGAAGTCGTAATATTCCAATTTTGTTACTACAATGAAAATTTTCATTTTATTAATGAAAGTATGTTATTTATTGGGCTTTAGTCACTTTACATTATTATATAAGGTATATAATTATTTTACAGTCGTTTGATAAAAATTTAACGATTATGAAAAAAATATGATTTTATTACCTTATATTTCTATAACCGTTAAATTTTTATCAAATAATTGTAAAAAAATTATGTAACTTACACATAATAATATAAAATAACAAGCTCCTGTTTACTATAACAGTCCGCTCTTACATTATATCATATTTTCCGCTTCGTTCAGATCCACCACAAAAGTCTCATAACGCTTGAGATTCTTACATCCCTCACACTGGAGTGTTACAATTGCCATCTTATTATAATTCTTCTTTTTCTGCTTTACTTTTACAAAAAAGCAAATAAGAGCAATCAATTCTACAATAAAAGCAGTAGTGTAATCCACGTCTTTTAGTTTTTAATCAATATTATCTCTCATTGAATCACATAAAATAACAATAAACGTCATCATATTATTCCAATGCGGTAATAAAACTTTGTATCAGTCTTTTCTTCATTCCTTGGCCTTCGCTTTTAAAGAAAATGAAGCTTCCGTCTGGCAAGCGCAGAATTTCGGCAGTTCAAAATATCTGTCTTTGGATTTGAAGTTGGTTATATATTT
Organism: Citrus medica; assembly: GCA_002013955.2. Lineage (NCBI taxonomy): Eukaryota > Viridiplantae > Streptophyta > Magnoliopsida > Sapindales > Rutaceae > Citrus > Citrus medica. Next base: position 883,983 of record MKYO02025837.1, read on the forward strand.
TGGTGCTTACTTTATGTTTGATATTGACAAATGAAGAAAAATTTTACCCAACTTTTATCGTTTTATAAAAGCTTCATCTATAAATATGATAACAGCTAGTCTCATTTAAGCATTCATAGCGTCAAATTTGAACAAAATGAGTTATTTGTTTGCTGAAAAATGTTGCCAATCATGAAAATTTCAGGTTTCCATATATTGGGATTTTTGTTTTTGACGAGTTACTTCCTTCATAGCCCATCTGTGGTTTGTCACAAATTTGAGGTAAGTAATTATTTGTTGTCCAATAACGATCATAATCCTGCAAAAATATCAATACAAAGCTCAGTTCGAAACCTGAAAGGAATGGGTTATATATATATATACATATATATAACCAACCCATTCCTTTCAGGTTGAGGATGTTCCATACACAAGGCTTTGCCGCACAAAGAAACCTGGAGAAAAAATTTAGCCAAAAAGTCAAATTTTCTTCAGAAGAAGGAACCATTTGGTGGCATGCTCATAGTGGTTGGTTAAGAACAACGGTTCATGGAGCCATTGTTGTTTATCCTAAAAAGGGAACTTATTATCATTTTCCCAAGCCTCGTGATGAAATGCCCATCATCTTGGGTATTATTTTCATTAATTTCAACCAATAATCTTTAAAAATAATGCACGGCTGAGTGATGAAAGAAAGACGTGATCGAGATTTATGATCAATTCATCAAATCAGGAACAAATCCTAATGTTTCCAGATGCTTATCTCGTTAACGCCTAACCCGTTGATCTTTTTCTTAGTTCAAAATTAGGTGTGGATTTTTCAATCCCTCCTAATGTCTTTGTCAAGAAAATGATCAAAACTCCCCTTGTTTTTGTAAATTAGTTAATTTTCCTCATGTTCGAAACTTATTTAAGAACCTCCCACCCGATTAAAAAATTGTCAACTTTTCAACACATAAAAGTTGGAAATTAGCATTATTTTAATGGTATTGAGGGTTTGATGGATTCTGAAACAGGAGAAAATTAGAAAGTAATTAATTTATTGCAATAACAAGGATTTTTTTAATCATTTTTTTCCTCTATCTTTTGCTTCAAATTGCATTGTTTTTCCTCTTTATTCATAAACTTTGATTGATTACAAAGTTTCAACATTAGGCGATTCTCTATTACCTATGTTGGTATGTTTTAAAATGTAATTAGAAAATGTTAGGCCTTCACACATCAGATTTTTTTTTCCCCCCAATTACAACTTTGTTTTACTTGATAATATATATTTTTCACCACTACCTTCAACTTTCTTAAAGACACATTCAAGTTACTGATGGAATTGGGCAAGACTTATAATCTCCTCCGCATGATCAACGCCGGCCTAGAGGACCCCGTCTCCTTCGCTGTCGCAAAACATGAGCTCACAATTGTGGGAGTCGACGGCAGCTACACCAAGCCATTAAGTAGAATACCTGACAATTTCACCAGGACAAATCATTGACGTCTTGATAAAAGCTAACCAAATTCCAAACAAATATTACATGGCAGCCAAGGCACATTCCAGCGCCACCGACGTGTATGACGACAACACCACCACCACTGCCATTGTCCAATACGAGGGACTTTACCCATCTTCCAAAACTCCTTTGCCAAATCTTCCTTCTTATGATGACACAAAAGCTTCCGTTAATTTCTTACAAAACCTCACTACCTCAGACACCTAGACAGTGACCATCACAAATATAACGTGCCCAAAAAGTTAAACAAGAAATTATTTTTCACAATTTCTGTCAACTCATTGCCCTGTGACAAAGACACGTGCTTGCTTCTAGTATTAGTAACATAAGCTTTGCTGCCCCATAGTCTGACATTTTAAAAGCTTAATATAAACGTGTTAGCGGCATATACAGTGATAATTCCCCTGCAAAGCCTCCTCTATTCTTCGATTTCACGGCGGATAATCTGCCGCTGAATTTAAGCGTGCCGAGAAAGGCCACGGATTGAGGTGAAAGTACTTGAGTATAATACGGCGGTGGAGATTGTTTTTCAGGGGACAGATTTGCTGGCAGGGACTGATCATCCAATGCATTTGCATGGTTACAGTTTTTATGTGCTTGGTGGGGGATTTGGTAATTTTGATAGAGCTAAGGATGCTAAGAGATTTAATTTTGTTGAACCTCCTCTTCAGAATACAATTATGGTGCCTAAGAATGTTGGGCTGCCATTAGATTCACAGCGAACAATCCGGGTATATGCGGCATTATTTTTCATTGTGCATGGTTAATATTGTTTTTCCTATTCCTACTTAAAAATCATGGACTTATTTTATCAATATGGAAAGCTTGTTAAGTAGAGAAATATTCTTCCATTCTTCCAAATATTATGGAGTTATAATAATGTTAAAAAAGATCGTCACCAATGGATCTCTCCACCCCACACACTGTGTACAGATCATATTATTTTTTAATAATATCAAATAAAGTAGAATTTTAAACAATTAAACTATTAAATCCTGTTAATAGTTTTAACTCAAGGTACAAAAGCACATAATTTAGACAATTTAGTCATTTTATATTATAAGGATAAAATAGTCAAATTAAAATTATATTACACAACCTTAGCGATAAAAAATGGTCGAGAGACTTATGTACAAAAACAGATTTAATTGATTAATTATTTAAGCTTTTTCTTTATTATAATTTCTAAAAAATAAAGTGAAATTTTTATAAATAATTTTTAAAAATAGAGTGCGTTTACATAAATTTTTAGGCTGAAAATATTCTCACCACCCTAGCAAATTTTTTTTTTTTAGGAACTCTTCAAGTCAAGGAAATTTTCAATAAAAATGTCATTAATTAATCATAATTGTTCGACCAAATTATGAAAGACCCAAAACCTACAAAAAATATAGGCCCAATAAAATATTTTATATAAAATAACATAGGCCTATTATCTATAAGAACAACTAAGGTACTTATAATTCTAATAAAAATGTCTGAATGCAAGATATGACAAAATGTCAAAAGCATGATTTATCAAAGAAAAACCTAAGTCTATTCTTTACAAAGTATGACCTATGTCCATTCTTATAAATAATGATGTAGGTTATAAAGAATTACATAGGTCCATTATTTATAAAGAATGACTTAAGAACTTATAAAATATTTTTAAGTAAAATGCCCAAAGTGCGAGTTTTTGACAAACTGCCAAAGGCGGGTCCATTATTTACAAATAAGAGCGCACGAGCTACTAAGTATTCTACTGAATGCACCTATTGACAAATATACATTCTATATAATAGACCTATGACAAATACACATTTTATGGAATGGGCCTATAGATAAATACACATTCTACATAATGCGGTTACAGATAAATTTACATTATACGAAATGCACATACGGGAAATTATAAGCATCTTATAGAATGTGTGAACGGGCCAATAAACATTCTACGGAATGAACATACTACCTAACAAATATTCTGCAGAATGTGCTTACGGCCAAAATGTTGCAAAATCAATCCTCTTTATAAGGAGTCAATATAAATACCGAATTTAAGCTAAAATACATTAAAGATTAATGGCTCAAAAGCATTCAAATGTCCAAAGATTACTTGTCATGAACAGGCATTGATACATATGAATATGTGTCTCCATGCATGAAATTTAACTAACACTTGTCACAAGAAAAGTGACACATAACCTCTCGAATTAACTCTAAGTTACATATATGAAGGTCAAGACCCCCCCCCCCCCCCCCCCCCCAAAACCCCCCCCCCCCCCCCTCCATTTGAAGGTAAAAAATGGCAGATGTGCAAAAGCAAAAATGCTGCCTCCGCCGAACGTATGCCACCATGTTGAAGGAGTAGCCCACAAATTTATTGTTCACTGTAGTATTTCGTTTCTTTTTTTTGTTGAAGTGTGTGAACTGTACAAGTTGTGTCACAAAAATCAACTTTTAATTTGAATTTCTTGGGGATCAAATGGAGTGTAATACCCCCGCACCCTTACAAATAGAGAAAGAGAGAGAGAGAGAAAAAAAAAGAGGGAAGAAAAGCTTATGGGGGGAGAGAGGGGGAAAAGAGAATCGGGTCAACCCGACCCGCGAACGTAACCCGACCGGATCTCGCAGTTCCCGCCACCTCACCAGCCAAGGTTGGTACCGATCGGAAGCTCGTGCGATGTCGGTCATCTCCATGCCATCCTTATCGCCGGAAAATATTCGGAAAGCCACCGTAAAAAGCCGCAGGATCGCCGCATCAATTCACCGCGATTTTTCCAGTTTCCGGTGACGCTACCACTTGGGTTTTGTTCCCCACCATGCCCTCTGCCATTTCCAGCCATCCACTGCCGTTGGGGACGTCATTTTGCCGCTGATCGGCCACTAAGCATTTGCGGTTTCCGAGCTAGATTTCGGTGCCGTCGCTGCGCGTGGGAAGTCACCGTTACCACCGTTGGACTCAGCGTGGCCAGAATTTTCAGACCTGAGCTTCCCGTCGCCATCGGTTTAATCCCGGTCACCGTCGGTCGGTAAGGGCATTTCAGTAATTTCGCACTCTGAGGGCAATTTTGTAATTCCAGGCTTCGTGGGTATTTTAGTAATTGCCGCAATTGAGGATAGGTTGTTAATTTATGGTTTTGAGGTTAAATTGGTAAATTATGATTTTAGGAATATTTTGATAATTTTGAATTCAAGGGTATTTTAGTAATTTAATATTCAAATTGACATTATTTAAGGTTAAGTATGGAATGTGATTATATTGAGAAGTTTGAGAATATTAGAGTTTATGATTATAATTTAATTTTATATTGTGAGAGTATTTTTATTTATTTTTAGGCCAATGATATCGATACGTATTTATTTATTAAGGATGTTAGGAGGTAAGTAAATTAAATTTCTAAATGAATCACAATAAACAATATTATATATTTGACATATTTGAAAAATCTATTTTGATATATACGGATATGGATTTATATGTTATGTCGATGTGTTTATGTGATGTGTTGATATGATATGTTATTATGTGTTATGTGTGTTTATGGACATGGGTATACATATGTGTGAAATTTCATTGGCATGAGTACGAAAATGTATTATATTTTCGATAAAATAAAAAAAAAGTGGATTTTAGAAAACAAAATTTGATGAAAGAAATATTGTTTTACAGTTTTGGCTTAGATGCTTGAATTCGATACTGGCTCAGTGGAGGATATTTTGGATGTTATATTGTGTTTATGAGATACGTGGGCGAGAGACATGTTGACGTGAAGTCGAAAGTGTATGAAAGTTATGAAAGTTAAAGGAGTGTCCTACTAAGCAATAATTGAATGAAGGTAGCTCAAGTTGAAATAAATGATTTGACAAAGAATGCGGAAGTTTGAAAATTACATAATGAGATTTCGATAATTTATTTTACAATGTTTTTGAATACCATGGAACATCATCCATTTGCATTATATTTATGTATGTATGTATATACTTTGGTATATGAAAAATTGGTTTATTTATTGAGTTTCTTACTCATTAAAGTTTATTGTGGGGTAAAAGTTTATTTAGTCCTTATAGTTTAAGATAAGTATCCATTTAGTCTTTATATTTTTAAAAATATATTGAAATTTTTCTGCCGTTAAAGTATTGATACATCTACCGTTATATTTTATTTCTTTTGTCTTATTTTTATAATATTACCCTTTAATAATATATTTTTGTTTGGACATTAATAAAAATAAAATAATTAAATTATTAATTTAATCTTAAAAATAAAAATAAATATTTATATTAATTTTAATTGTCAAAAATTATATGCAAACTACTAAGTGTGTAAACGGTGTTTGTAAAAAAATTAATATAAATTTTTTATTTTTTAAGGTTAAATTAGTAATTTAATTATTTTTTATTAATATTAAAAAAATTATTATAAAAGGATAATATTATAAAAGTAAGTTAAAAGAAATGAAAAGTAACAGTAGTGGTATTAATATTTTAACAGTGGGGATGTTTTGAGTTATTTTAAAAAATATAAGGATTAAATGAACACTGATCTTAAAATATAAGGACTAAATAAATTTTTATCCATTTATTATGATTCAGTTTTCATTAATCAGAATTGATTCATGATGGGTTACAAGAAGTATGGACATTTTACTTATAAAACCATAACAAAATTCGCTAGCCCAAGTTCTAATAAATTTTCAGTTATAATTGCAATAAAATAAAATAAAAATAAGGATTACGGACTAATTATTTTTATTAAATATAATACATAGACAAATTTTTTCTATCGTTTCCTTAAAGCTCTTATGGCGTTCATTAATTTATTTCTACCGGTAAAGAACAAGCTGGATACTTAAATCGAATCTCCATCAAGATTTGCCAATAATAATTTAAAATTAATGTTAACTTTGAAAACAAAAAAAAATTAAATAATTCAGAATATACTTTTCAAAACATGTAACATATTTTATTTTGTTTGGGTAAATAGTTATATTCCCAAGTTCTTTTTTAATTAAAAAAATGGCATAGTCAACCAACAAATTTTAAGTTCACGCAATCAGAACAATCCCATACTCCAACAAGTTATTAACATCATGAGCTCAGAACTTCGTGTTCTTTCTTTCATAGGATGTTTTATTAATAAATTACTCTCGAGTCTTACTTAATTCACTGAATTAATGTAAGTGTTAATTAAGAAACTTGATTAAATCACAAGTATCGTGGATTTCGGCACCGACACTTTTAACCCCATTTGCTTTTACTTATTTGTTTATTTAACACCGTCTTATTTTATTTTATTTTATTTTTTATATGTGTGAAAACCCTACAGGCTCGAAGATGAAGCCTAACGTCCAGTTTCCTAAAATATTTTAATTATATTTTAAGGGGGTTAGTTTAACCAAATCCGATTCATAAGATTGATGTTCTACTTGTTCGTTCGTTGTTCTTTTAATTAATTAGTTTGTTCAATATGCACCCTTTAAGGAAACAGTCTTAAGGGACCCACCAAACTACTACAAGCATAAGTGTAACCATCTTTTCTCAAATTTTGTTTTTTAATTCATTTATAATAGATTCACATGTGCTTCGGTTGGTGAAACTTGGTGAGAATTATTGTCACAGATGGAAGTTTTTATTTATTTTTTTTAATCTTTTATAATCTCTAGTATTAACTTATAAGCGCATATCTTAGTCAATGGTTACATGCATTTACTAATTTTATTAGGTCACCAAATTAAGAGAAGTTGATATCGATCTTCCCATCGGCTAAGATTCAGTTACTGTATTGAGAGTAATGGTATCGAGGATTTCTCCTTTTAGCAATTATGTAACCGATCTTCCGATTTTCCAAGGTTTTACTATTAACATACATTAGTAGTTAGGCCTTTGCCATGGATCAAAATTCTCATCATCTTAATGATTGCGTACTAAGGAAATCAGTTGAAGGGTTTTCAAAAAGTTATTGTTCATCACATTTCAAGATAATATAATGCTTATGCCCACTCCCTAGCTATAAGCTTTGGGAAGAAATTCTTCTTCTATGTGGTTAGGAACTATTCCAGCCGAGCCGAGATTCAAGTTGTATTTGAGGTGTTGTGATTTATGAAAGATTTACTTTCTTTTTCAAAAAAAAAAAATTATCACGTATACATTTAATTGGTAGCAAATAAAACAAGAGAAACAACAACAAAAATATAGCTTAACAACACGTTGATAAAAATTATACATGTAATGTATCATATATAATCATACAAATATTATTGTTCGTTTTATATATAAAAAAAAAAGTAAAATTCAACGTATTCAAATAAGTTCAAAGTGATAGAAATTTTTTTTAAAAAAACACAAACATAAAACTATTATACCATATATTAAACAGGACTAATAACCCTTACATGCATGTATTAATTTAGTCCGTAATGAACTAATTAATTTATTTTTTCATCCAATGTTCGAAATTCCAAGGATATTGAGCAAAATTAAAGCCCCAATTAGACCCTAGCCCTGAAAAGCATTAACAGGATTTCTAGGAACGGCAACAGCATGAAGAGTATTCTTCATTTCACAAGACAGCTTGAGCAGCTCAGTTAGGTCAACATGGTGAGCCTCGGCTTGAACCCATTCAAATTGCTGCACCAGCTTCGCCACCCAAAGGCTCACAGTCACAAGCCCTAGGTTCTTCCCAGGACAAACCCTGCGTCCGGCCCCGAACGGCGCAAGCCTGAGATCATTGCCCCGTACGTCCACGTCAGTGCCACCATGGCTCTTCGAGAATCTCTCTGGCTTGAATACCCAGGGCTCATCCCAAACATTTGGGTCATGAGTTATGGCCCACATGTTGACCATCGCCGTTGTGTTGGCTGGGATCACCATATCATTGCTGAGGTGGACATCCGATGTTGAGAGGCGAGCCCACGAGAGAAGAGGACCTGGCGGATGGAGACGTAAGGTTTCCTTGATCACAGCTTGCAGGTAAGGTAACTTTGCAACGTCAGCATCAGTGAGGGTCTTGTTACCGACGACCAGGTCAAGCTCACGCTGAAGCTTGGTTTGCACGTTAGGGTTTAAAATCATCTCCGCCATCACCCACTCTGTTAATATTGCAGTTGTGTCAGTGCCACGAAAGATCATTTCCTGAAAAATGAAAAAATACAAATAAAAATTAACCAATGTAACAATAATTAACAAAATGAAAAATAAATAAATTTACATACGAACCCATAAAACAGCGACCATATCATCTTCATTGAGCTTTTCATCTCCATCCAAAGAGAGCAAAACATCAACAAAATCAGAATTATCAGAAAGGCTACTCTTGTCTTTATTAAGTTGACGTTCTTTGATGATTTGCTGCACAAGATCCTTGACGCGAGGAACAAGTACTGAGCAACGTTCTTTGATACGAAAAGGGTCGTAAAAAAAATTAAGCCAAGGCAAATAATCAGACCAATTAAAAGCACCCAATATTTCAAATCCTTCTCTGACAATTTCATGCAACTCTTTGGCCTCGTCGCTTAGTTGCATCGCTGCATCGAATCTTTTGCCAAACACGGTCCCCATTATGTTGTTAAGAGAAGCAACTTGTAAATGATTGCGTAAAACCACAAAGCCACTGATAGATTGTTCTTTGGCTATGGCGTTTAACATAGCAGAGCAATCAAGCTGGCGCCCAGATTCATGAGCCGCAATGCGCTTGGGGGAAAATAAGTGAGTTGATGCAATTCTTCTCAGGAGCCGCCAGTAAGAGCCGTTTGGTGCGAACCCTATGGCTCGGCTAAACATGAGGCTCTTTGCCGATTGCTTGATCGGACGGTTGGCAAAGTGGGGTGAGGTTAAGAGTTCACGGGCGATGACTGGATCAGAGGTGACAACCAGTGGAGCAGAGCCCAAGCTTAAAGCCATGAGCTTTTTGGTAGCTTGGTTGTAAGCCATGCAAGCAAGGGTACGGTGAGCCAAACCGAGGCTCAAGCCGAACAAGCTGCCTACCAAAGGTAGGCCGCGGTGGCCGGGGATGGGGACTCGACCCATTTGGGTTCTTCCATTTTTCCAGGCCAGGCCGCCGGAGGAGAAAGCCCAAGTTAATAGGCCGAAGGATGAAAATGCAACGAAAATTGTGACCAACACATAAATGTTGCACGAGTTTTGGTTTTGCAAGATTGCAGGGAGTGTGAAAACCAGCAAGCTTTTGTTCTCCAAAGAAATCGAAGTTATTGAATCCATAATAAGAAACTGACAAAGCAGAAAAGGCACACAAGTGACAAGAGAAATGGAGAGGATCAAGTTTGTAATGGTGAAAGAGCAAAGGGGATGTCGGTATAAATAGGAGTATGCATGGGTGTAGTGGGAGGGAGGGATTTGACTGGGGGAAATTGAAATCTTATTTTTAAAAAAGTTCAGGACTAGCGTGTTAATGTCGTGTATACGTCTACGTCTGCATGATGTTGATATATTATATCATTGAGGGGATCTTGAGAGAAATTTAGTCCGGGTCAAATACTCAAATGAAATCAGCTAGCCAGTGATGAAGCTAAGAGTGGTCTTAGCTACTTTTTATTGATTCTTTCAGAAATGAAAAGCTACTCTTTATGAATTACTTGTTCATACGAATGTATTTTTTTAATTGATCAGTTAAGAGTAACACATTACAAAATATAAAAAATATAATGAATATTTTACATTTTATTGAAATTACACTAAAATTATTTTTTTTTAGCTTTAAGTTTATAAAGTATATCACTTTTTCATTAGCGCCGTTAGATGATTTTATAAAAAAAATAGACGAAATGACAATTTTTTCCTTGAATGTTAAAAAAAATATTGATTGTTATTTTGGATACTTTTAGAACCTGTTGTAAAATATTGGTTGTTATTTTGGATACTTTTAGAATCTATTGTTCTTTTGGATTAATAGAAACAAGCTGTAATGTTTAAAGTTTCTGGTAACTAGTTTTATGATTTTTTTAATATGTTTTAAATAACTATGATTATTTTTGGGGTCCGGCTACGGTGCAACGGTGATACGGTATCATCGTTGCATCCAGCCGTTGGATCCACTTGGATGAATGGATCCAGTAGAAACCAACGGCTAGGTGCAACGGTAATACCGTATCACCGTTGCACCATAATTTTCTCCTTATTTTTGTTGGTGATTGATTATTCTTAAATATTTATTATTGCCATCTAAGATATGTTATTTAGGATATATTATATGAGCATATGAACAACGATTCTTAATTTATGCCGTAAATGAGCTACAAATTAATTAAAGCAGTTATTTTGGTGATTTTATATCTTTAATTAATAGATTTGATGAGTTTATATAGCTAAATCCATCATTAGTCCTAATACCTACAAAATGAAATCTTTTTTTTTTGTTATTTAGTTAACCAACAAAGTGTTGACTCCATTGGCAATGGAGTCTCCTTAAGTGGTTTGACTGGATTTGTTCTCCAGTTCGAGTCGCATGGAAGTTGCCTTTGTTGGGAGAACATGTGTCTCCCGGTTCGAGCGGTGACTTTTAATATGGGTTGTGATACGAGTTTAAAAGTGTCTCCCACAGTTGGGACCCTTCTTAGAATATCTCGTGGTTAAAATTAAAAAAAAAGATAAAATAATTACTTTATTAATTTTCTATTAAATCAACTAATAGTGTTAGTGGAAAATTAAAAAAAAATGATACCCTTTATAAACTTCACTAGCATAATTACAAAAGAAAAGCAATTGATGTTTTTAAAAAAAAAATAACGAAAGATCAAGCGCTCATAACATTTGCTAATGAATCGTATGTAATTCAATCAATAATTGATACGAAAATTATGTAATATGTTCTAGGGTTGTGTGAAGTAACAAGTACTCAAGTAGGTACTGCACACAAATTCTGGGTTGGGATCTCAAGATCCGGCAATTGTGCCCATGAATGTCGGATCATAGGCCCACAAAACAAAGGCATACGCTAAATGAAATTTTCTTACCGCCACGGAGCGTGGGTAAAAGCCTGTGTTAGGGCCGGAAACTAGGAGGTGGCGTGTTGTGTTGGATATATTTGCTAAGTTTAAGAATCATCATCAGGTCGCCCATTTTTCACTCAATCACTTCGAGATTTTTCACATTTACCATCACGAGGTGTCTTTACCTCACGTGCACACCATGTCTTCTTGCGTGATTCACAAGTCAGTATAAAATTAAAAAAAAAAAAAAGAGAAGCCATGATATTTTGTGGTTCTTTCTTTTTCGCTTTTCTCTCATTAGGGGCCAAATATTGATGGCTACCGACGGAATGATTTTGTGGAGAGTAAAAAGATTTTCTGATTAGATTGTTTTATTTTTTGTATGCTCTGTCACTTTTCGCCACAAATCTTTTGTTCTATTTGTTGTGTTCATATGTGTTTGTTTTATTAGATGGCATGGGTAACATTTAGTCTGTTCAATCGGTAAAGTTCAATCGTATGGATAACAATGTCGATCATATATACGAGTGATCGGAGATTTATTTAGAAGTACAATATATTCAATTATTCGTATTATCTAACCACTCTATAATAAATGGGTTTAGTATTCACTAAGGCCGACTTAACTTTTCAAATTCGAGATCTCGGCCCAAACGATATAAATTTTGGTAGATTTTTTTAATTTACTATTCAAATAAGAATATAGGATATTGAAAATCTTAATTGAGATACTAAATGTCCTGATTTTGACATAAAAGTGAAGTTTAAATTTATAGTCTAAAAAATATACAACAACTCGATTTGATAAAGCACAAAGATCTGACATGTCGGTCATCTCCGTATGATAATAAGTTGATTTGATGGAAAAGAAACGGAGAGAGATAATTTGTCAATTATATGAATATGACATATTATTTACGATAAAATCTACAGTATATAACAATAAACTCATGTTGTTCAAGACATGTAGAATTTTAATTGAGATTTTAAATTTTAATCAGGATTGGATCATAACACATTTTTTTATATTTCGATTTACTATTGAAGATGAGATTCATGATCAATTTTTTTTTTCTCACAATTCATGATTGGGATGGGATCCAAATTGGCCAATCCTGATCCGGACGTCCGATTTCCAAGCCTGTTATCTTCACCTTCAGCTAGCAATAAATATATTATGTGATTGTTCGATATCCCATGAGAAAAAGCCAATTAATGTTCTATCACGAACTGTGTTGTTATTGCATAAATTTAGACCTTCAATATAGTAATATTTTATTGGAGGGATTCTGATTCTAGAAAACTCATTACTAAGTTTACAATCAATTAATTTAGATTTTAGAAAGCCAATGTCATTGGAAAAGCGACCCACCAAGCTTTCCTAGTAATCTGCAGTCTAAATTATTAACGTGCATTTAGGTTTCACTCGAAGTCAATTAGAACCAAAGGGAAATGTGCTCGCTCCTAGAAGAATGTTGTGTCTAGGCTAGCACTCATAATACTCTCCTCCACGTACGGCCGATGGAGGGAAATAATTATGGGGTCATTATAAGGTATTTTTATTTAGCTAAATTGTTGAGTGATTAATGATTATTATGCCGATTGGGAGATTTGACACTTTCTGTCCTACAACTTCTAGTTTTTATCCTTTAGCTCCTTGTAATTTTTATAATATCCTATTATATTTCTAATGTCCAAATAAGAAGAAAGTGACAATTTTGTGATTAAGATGAGTTTTGTTGTGAAATTTTTTACATTATAAGGTAACGAGATGTTATGAAAATTATAAGAAAGCAATAGGTTAACGTCGAAAATTGTATTGTTAATTTAAGATAAATATTCATTCGTTTTTTTTTATAATTTGAGTTAATTATCTAGTTAGTACATGTATTTTCAATAATTATACAAAAAATAACTCTTAACATTTCTTTCACAGCTGTTGTATCTAGTTTTTCATGGGTAATATAATAATTTTGTATGATATAACCTAAAATTCAAAAAAAAAAAAAAAAAAACTTACATACAACTGGTGAAATAAACGATCATTAATTAGATTTCAATAGAAACATGCATGAGACAAGGATCCTTTGGATGATTTTTAAAAATATAAGATTAATTAAGTAAATAATTTAAATTATGGATCAAATAAGCATTTATTGGGAGGGATATAATATCCATTCTACACATCAAAAAGTACGTACCATGATGATCGTGGGTTAAAAATTATCAGCACGTGTTTAAATATTAGAACGATTGTGTAGCCATTCTATCAATAAATTATTAGTGATGGATCTTGTTAAAAGTTCACTAAATTTCAAGGACCTACTTGGTAATTATTGTAATAGTTATAGAAGGTCTGGTCAGAGCCTACCCGAATGATTATGGCTTCTAGCTTACTGCATTCTTTGAACCTTTTTGAGATGAACATAAATAAAATCAAAACTCAAGTTTCGATTAAGTTTATTTAATTTTAATTTGTAAAGTGCCACATAATTCAAGAATTTGCTAAAAGTTTACCTCAACTTGTGATTGTGCTTTGGCTTTTCACGTGCTATTGACACGCATTCTTAGAAATCTGTTTCGTTTACCGTGAGGTTTTCTTTGAAGGCAAATTTTTGAAGAACACGTTGATTAATATGTGTTGCCTTTTTTATTGTCTTCACGGCAGAATAAACAAATGGCCGTTTGCGGGGTCTTGGGCATCGTTTTTTTTTTTTTTTTTATAAATTTGTTTTTCAATAAAAAATATTCTAATAGGATACAAATTAAAGCTTCGGATGGCTTCAAAGTTTAAACTTTATAATTTCTCTAAACTATGGAAGATAAGAGTTCTTCACGAATAGTGTGATATTTTTCTTTTGGGGTCAATTCTCTGTATCCCACACGCAATAATTGATCCATAAACGCTCAAATTACAATTTATATTATATGACTCTGCCTTCACTCGAGTTCAGGAGAACCAAAGAATGATATTTAAAGTAAACCCCTACAATACGTCTGTGGAGGTTCGAACCCCCTCACTCACATTTATGAGAGAGTGGCTCTAGCCACTTGGACTTAGCCCAAGTGGTTGTTATTCCATCTGGATTAAAAGCAAAATGGGTGGAGATCTTTTGCTCTTGATTTCGGGTTATTTAAAATGGCCATAGACACTCATGTTGTGCCACATGGGTGTTGATCTATAAAGGTTCAATAATTTGACTTCTTAAAAATAAAATGCTAAGTTTAAGTAATCATCAAATAATGTCCTAGCTCCTGAGTCATAATTTTCTGAAAGTAAATTTAATCCTTTATTTTCCCCCAGAGACCGGTACCAAACTAAGCAATTTTCATCTTTCAAACAACTTTATTTTAACTGACCATCTAAATTTAAATCTAAGAAGTAGGCGTAAAATTAAATTGAGATTTTTCCACACACCAATGTCTTTGGAAAAGGGAAAAAAGTTATAATATTAAAAAAAAAATTAACACATTATAGTATCGAATACATTTTGACTTATGCATAACAAATCTTAGTTTAGTGGGGGTTAAAATAAAACAAAAATAAAAAAACAAACAAACAAACGGGCCTTACTTGCTCGATGCATTGGATTTGGCAACAGAAAACGGGTGGTCAAACCCTGAAACCCATCGTAGGCCCAGACCACTAAACCACAGCTCCCAGTGTTAGCCCAAATGGGTCTGGGCGATTCAAGCTGTAAGCGAACCGCATTTTTTATTTTTTTATTTTTTGGACTAATGGCTTATTGGAGTAAAGGACTACACTAGTTTATCACCACCATATTAATATTTATTTAATGGGGTTCCCGACTTATGGGGTCTGAAGCGATGAAAACTGGGGGCTACTACTTACACGTCAAAACAGACAGAGTATAAACAACGCATCACAAGCTGCAAACCTTACATATGCTGAACATTGCCGAAGAATCTGGAAATCTTATTACAAATGCGTAAACAACACTCAAATTTTTAAGGAAAACACCCAATACAGCATAGTAGAAGCCTTATTTACCACTTAATTTCAATAGGCTCGAAACCTCTTTCAATAGATGTCTTGACAGCATCAATAATTAGCTGTGTCTTCCTACTTATGAGTGGCCACTTCTGCTCTGGCTTCGAACCATTTTTAATATTTGCAACCAAGCGGGAAAACTCTCTCACCATGCAAGCTTCCTGAGGAATATCTGTGGTTACGACGTGCTCACTTGGCAATGGTACCCATCCTGTCACAAGATCATTGAAAAAACATCTAGTATTTGTGAAATAAGAGGCCTCCTCCTCTCGGAAAGGAATGATGAAGTCATGAAGCTGCAGGGATCCGTTAGTTCCAGTAGCAGTTATGTCCATCGTCATATTTGCTAAAAAGGAGCAACTGAATGTTGCCACTCTGCCATCATCCCAATGTAGAGAAGCTCCGCAAGTTAAAATCACCCCTGCTTCATTGAGAACAGGGCCATGCATGGCTATAACCGTTTTTGGCAACTCATAATCATTTGCCCACAGGATTGACCGGATGCCATACCAACCAGCATCACCAAGAGCACCAAGACCATCAAGATCCGGCTTAACACGAATGTCATTTTTGAGGAATTCAGCATCACCAGCAAATGAGAAGCAGCTGTGCATCTGCAGAGCAGAAAGAGATCATTTTAAAAGTGATAACACATGGTCAATTTGAAAGAGAACTTGGTGGCACTCTAGCAGTGGGTAGACCACATACAATCCCTGTCCTAGCTTTACCATATCTTTTGATTCATTTCTTAGGGAAAAATCCTAAACACTTTTTAGATTATGGATCTACTACCAAAAATTCAATGCACAATCTTACCATTCAATGTATATTCCTAAATAATCTCATTCTTCAATTATTATTCAATCATTTCATTTTACCAAGTTCAATGTTAGCATAGAGAATTGGCAGAACAAGATTGTAGATGACAGGCTATGGTCAGCACATCTCCTCGAACCAGGATTTACTTTTATATGCCTCTGAGTCCGGCTAAAGCACAACAATATTAAAAATTTGATTTCGCAGGATTTTTACTGCATGTAATGAATATGGCAAACTAGCCAGGATTTCAAAATGAGAATCATATAAGAGTGTCAACAGTATGGACATAATCACTTTGTACTACATCTCAGCTAATACATCTTTTACTCT
Source organism: Citrus medica (assembly GCA_002013955.2). Classification (NCBI taxonomy): domain Eukaryota; kingdom Viridiplantae; phylum Streptophyta; class Magnoliopsida; order Sapindales; family Rutaceae; genus Citrus; species Citrus medica. Next base: position 900,557 of record MKYO02025837.1, read on the forward strand.
TATGGTTCCTGCGGAACCCAAATTTTTTTTAAAAAAGGAAATTATCTATGAACCACCTTTGTTTTGTCATATGCAGATCAAACCACCACAAAATTTTGGCATGTTCTTTGCACTACTTTTGTTTTTAAACTTGCATCAATCAACCACTTCGACACTAACAAATGACCCTTTTACCCCAAAATGAATTAAAAGATATCTTACTCTACAAAATTTTGAAAAATAAAAATGTTATAATTACAAGAGTACCTATGAATTTAATAAAACAAATAAATCTCAAAATCTAAGATGTTTAATTATTTATAATTATAAGTTCATTTAAAAATTATCATGCTAATTTTTTTAATTATAATTTCCCCAAAAACAAAGTTGGTGCATGGATAATTTTCCTAAAATGAATGAAACTGATCAAAGCCTTCAGCTCAACTAAAAACTTCCTAAAGTTCAAGATCAATGCAGATTTAATGAAACCATTCAATGAAAGTTATGATATTGGATTTTGTCTGTTATGCAAACAAACGCCCCAATCACAGCCTTTGCAGCAAGCCAAGCAACAATCCAGAAAGAAACAAATTTCCGTAAGTAAGCAATTTTATAACCCTACAACCCACCACAATACAACATTTGCACGCGCACATACTACACAAATATGCATCTACAAAAACAATCAAGAGAGTTATGACTGAGAAAAAGAATGAAGAATGTAAAAAGACAGCCTTTGCAGCAAGCCAAGCAACAATCCAGAAAGAAACAAATTTCCCTAAGTAAGCAATTTTATAACCCTACAACCCACCACAATACAACATTTGCACGCGCACATACTGCACAAATATGCATCTACAAAAAACAATCAAGAGAGTTATGACTGAGAAAAAGAATGAAGAATGTAAAATGTTGGGCTTCTGCTAGGCATTTGATATAACCAGCCTACACATGTATTTTTATTTAATATAAAACTACTCATTTCGTGCGGACACGCGGATACAAGGTTTGTTTTCGAAGGTAGATTTTTTTTCTACTTATCTTTCATTCCAGGGCATCAGATGTATTACTCTTAATTTAAAATAATAAAAACAATTTTAGTTAACAATCAAGCAGAATTACTTCAGTGAGATAATTTTTAATTTTTAATTAATAAAATTAAAGAGAGAACAGAGCCAAATCAACTAATTAGACATTACCGTTCTGAGCTGGCCAAAACGCTGCGGATCAGAAACAAACTCTTTCATTTGAGCCGTCCTGGGATTATGCACCCACATGGTACCATCCATTAACTGCACCCCATTTTCCTCGCAAGCTTTCAAGATCACATCAAACTCCGCTACGTTCAAAGCCACAGGCTTCTCCATCAACAGATGCTTCTTTTTTTGGGCGACCAAGACGGCCCATTTGACATGCATCGACGTCGGTAACGGCAAGTAGACGGCGTCGATATCCTTGTCATCGAGCAAGGCCTCGTAGGAGCCGTAGACTTTGGCATCGGGCGGGAAGTTGTTGGCTTTGGCGAAGTTAGTGGCTTTCTCCAGAGAGCGGCTCGCGACCGCTGATAGGACGGCGTTTGGAGCCAGAGTTATGGCGCGTGAGAGCTTGCGTGCTATGTCCGCGGCGCCGATTATGCCGAAGCGGATTGCTGCTTGGGATTCTATCGCCATTTGTCTAATCGCAATCGTAATCGTGGGGGCCGGCCGCGCACCTGCGTTACTGGTCTGAATGAAAGGAGAGCCGAGCGGCTATTAAATTACTAGAGTTGGTATAATAATATAAAGATCCCTACAATTTTGGAAAACTCGCTTACTACTTATTAGAGTTGTGTGGTTCCCTCCTGTTAAATTGTTATATACATATATACATACTTTGTATTTTAATATACAAAACTCTCCATATAAGCGGTCGCACAGACTCTATGTACAAGCTATTATGTTTGATGAGGTCACACAAATTAAAATAATGATGAAAGATAAGAGTCGGTGTTTACTGATAAGTGAATAGGATTTATATATTTTAAAAAAGAAAATTAATCTAAATTTATAATTAGGTACTTTCTATATTTTTTTATACAATGATTTCACAATTTTTTTTTAAGATAATGTCTCTCTGATGTAGAACATAAAAATCACCCAACACAAAATAAAATTCATATTTTTCAGCTTAATTATTGATGCTTAAGTGGCGAAACATAACATGAAAGTCTCAAATGAGATTTATTTTGAATAAATTTTTGTCGATTAGACACAATAAAAGGTCATGTTTAACAACAACAAAAAAATAAAAAAAGGGGTATATTCATGACTTTAAAATAATATTAATTATTAGTTATGTTGTAGAAATGATTAGTTTTGATGAGATTATGTTAGATGTTTGGTAGAACATATTTTTAATAGTGCTGTAATTTTTAAAAGTAGTTATATGTATTCGGTAAATCTTATTATTAAACTACTGAAAGAATATAAATGACAAATTAAATATAATATTGAAAAAATTTTATTTATATTTTTATAGGATGTATATAAAATATTTGTATTATGTACATATAATAATTAATAATTAAAATAAATATTTTATAGTATCAAAAAAATTTTGTTATATCAATGGTAATAATAATAATCACTTAAAATTGATGATTTTATTTCTTAATTAATGAACATAATTTTAAATTTTTATAATATAATGAGGATATATATAAAATTATATTAATTATAAAATTAATTTTTAAAATCAAAATTTGAAATCAACTCATTCTCTACTTTGAAATCTATGGTAGAATGAAATAATTTTATCAAATATAATTTTTTTAAAAAAAATTAAATATTAAAATTAATTTTTAAAAATTAAAAATTATTTTTGACTTTTTTAAACCAAACTTAAACGTAAACGGCCACTTACTCATTTGGTATCGCGTCATGCATAAATTCGTAATCGACCCATGTTAAATTGATCACACATATCATGTCGTAAATGCAAGATGTTGGACCACGATTGAATTAATTTTTCGAACAGAAATGTGAACACGTGGAGCAATTCAAATTCCATCTTCCATCACAAAAAGAATACGACACGTAGAGAATGTTGTTTATACGGTAATAAAGCTTTATACGAGCGAACGATAATATTTTATAAGGAAAAGGACATTCAATCTCCTAACATTTAGGATAAGGGACAAAAAAATTCTCAACGTTTTAAAAAGAATTTATAACCCTCTTTTCGTTAACAAACACCGTTAGTTTTAATAATAAATTTATTTTTAATTTTTAATTACTATTATACCCTTATAATAAAAAAATTAATATATTAATTTGAGATATATCACAATTAATAATTTTTTAAAAGCTTAAAACTAAGATACAATGATTTTTTTGCCTAAATTATTTACTATAAATTATACCTTTCTAACAATAATAATATGATTTTGATTCCTCAAAGAAAAAGGGTTTAATCAAATTTCATTTTATTAGTAATAATCACATATGAAAGGTTTGATCATTAGAAAGGTATAATTTATAGCAAATAATTTGGGTAAAAATGTAATTGTATCTAAATTTTTAGTTTAAAAAAAATTATTAATTGTGACATGTCTCAAATCAATATATTAATTTATATTTATTATAAGGGTATAATAATAATTAAAAATTTAAAAAAATTTACGGTTAAAACAAACGGTATTTATTAACGGAAAGGGAGTTATAAGTCCTTTTTGAAACGTTGAAGAATTTTTTTGTCTATTTTTTTAAACGTTGGGGGGTTAAATGTCTTTTTTCCTATTTTATATAACATCTGCGAGATTGAGACTCGTGATTAGTATCTGATTTAGAAAGTAACATTTCAGTAAAAGATAACAGCAATACAAGCATATAACATTATGAAAAGGCCATTTAGAAAGTGACGCATTATTTAAAATTACAATTCATAACGGTACTAGTTGTAACTTATATTTGCATCCGCTCATATCACGTTATAAATTTGGAGATGAGTGTTACGTATATGAAATTGGATATAAAAATTTATATTTTAGCTAATTGAATATAATAAACTCGTGTATATAATACAATCAAGTGTCATAAAAATAAAGAGCCAGTCTATTTGTGTGACAACTGAAGATTATGTGGCAGGTTTGTGACAACACACGAGTCGCACACCATCTACGTGGCAATCAAACAAAACGAATCAACAAAATGCACGAACAAACAAACATGTGAAAGCTCTCATTATCTCAATTCTTCTCTGGTTTTCATGCGTGTGTACTTATATGTCTGAGGGGCTAATAAAGAAGAGATATACGTCACCAGATGAGTGTCTTGGGCAGTAATTTCGTGAGGTACTTATATAATAATAAGTCTTGTTCGAAAATTGTTAAGTAGTTCTTAAAATTTTCAACTACCTAAGTTAAAATATTTGCAGAAAAATTAGAGAAAAAAGAGTAATATACCCAAGAAAAAAAAAGAGTAATATACCCAAGAATGTTTATAAAAGTGTTTATAAGTTGTTTGAATTGTTCTTTGTGTGTTATATTTTATATGTCGAAAATATATAAATGTCATGTCTTATTTATAATGAAGAGTTACCTAATTTTAGATAATTTTTAAGTGTAGAAAAGCTTAGTGAGAGTTCTCATACCTAGCAAATGCCTAGAGTATTCTAAAAAAAAAAAAAAGTTCATGTACAAGCCACATGGTAGACTACTCTAGCAAATTCTAAAGAATTTTGAGACTGGAGATGAGAGTGTTATGGAGTGTCTAGCTCGAAATCAAGCAAAACTTATACACCTTAGCTCAGTTTAACCCTCTTTGACTAGAAACTTTGAGTGGACAACGACATATAGATAGGATTTAGCAACGCTACATTATGTATGTATTGACTTCAGTGGGACTGCGGTTTGGAGGAGGGCACAGAGGTGATCCAGTGAGGTTTGGGTCACCGCCCCACTCTTCTGATGTGTGGGTCCCCGCTAGCAATGAAGCAATCTGGCTTCGAGATTGAGAGCTTGAACACGAGAATGACCGCATGAAACTGAGGACGCACATGCCTTTAGTAACGCCTGCTCTCTCTACTACGTCCGTACTCCACGCATGAAACAAAGTGAAACTGCTGCCGTAGGCTTATGTGCCCTCATTTCACCGTTTTGTGATTTTGCAAAAGCCCTAGTGTCTAATCTCCAAGCCTTGTGCAGTAATGGCCGCAGGGGGTGAGGAAAGAGGACGTGAAGGTGCAAGTAGAAGAGGAGAACAAAAGAGCATGCGGCACCGTGTTGAAACCCCACGTGGCAGCTTCGTGAGGCGGTTCCGGCTGCCGGAGAGTGCTAAATTGGAGAAGATCGACTCTGGGCTGGACCATGGGGTGCTCACCCTGACTAAGACGGACGTCCAGGAGACGCCAAGAAATGTTAGGCATATAGATGTTGCTTAGGTTAATTAGTTATATAGTATGTGATAGTTACTATAATTTAATTTACAATATAATTACTCATGACTTGTTTGAATTATTTTTACATATTACCAGTGACTATCTTTAAGCAGCGAAGAGTTACATATAATGTAACTTGACAGCAGTAGTCTCTTCATTAATAATATTACTACCAAAATTTGCATACATACGTGCACAAGTAAACTAGGTTTCGATGGGATGAATTAAAAACGAAAAGAAAGAAAATGATGTTTTTTGTTTTTTTTATGCGTGGATGGATGAGAAACAATGAGGAATAACGAATTCGGGCTTTATCGGTAGAGAATGACAATAGAGAGGGAGAGAGGGAGAGAAATGTGGATAAAGTATAAAAAAGAACCACGAAAAAAATGCCGCCCCGTTGCCTTACACGTATCTGTCGATTTTTACACTCCCACCAAAACACCCTCAGAGCTTGACTCTTGTCTCGTCCCCTTCTTTCTCGCTGCATTCATATTTCATTTTAATATTGTTAAATTCATCGCTCCCATTGCATTTCATCACCCGCCGCGCGTGATTAATTATGCGTGGATGGATGAGAAACAATGAGGAATAACGAATTCGGGATTTATCGGTAGAGAATGACAATAGAGAGGCAGAGAGGGAGAGAAATGTGGATAAAGTATTAAAAAGAACCACGAAAAAATTGCCGCCCCGTTGCCTTACACGTATCTGTCGATTTTTACACTCCCACCAAAACACCCTCAGAGCTTGACTCTTGTCTCGTCCCCTTCTTTCTCGCTGCATTCATATTTCATTTTAATATTGTTAAATTCATCGCTCCCATTGCATTTCATCACCCGCCGCGCGTGATTAATGTCAATGACACTCCTCCTCCTCTTTGCGCCACCGCCAGTCCCCGCCCTTCCCGCCAATCAACAACTTAAAATCTATGGAAAGCCAATAAACCACCGGCACCTCAAGTCCTCGCCAGTGTCTGCCACTCGCGACGACGTCGATGCGTTCACCGAGAAGTCGAGCTACTTGTTCAAGCTCAGCTCGACCGACGCCGACTCCATCGTAGAATACGATTTGAGAAAAATCGCTTCTGTTTATAGAAGAAAGCCGTTGATTTTGCTGCGGCGAGTATTTCAAGTTGGCACGACTTTCGGATGGTGGTTCGGGTCGCGGTTTGTTGATGAACTAATGGAGCGATCCGACCAGATGTTTCCGGTGAGGAGTTTATTGCAATTTCTTTCAATTTTATTTGTCAAATAGCAAACTTGTTTGTCGTGCATTATTGACCCTGCTTGCTTTCGCTATTCAGGTTAGAGCTGCCGAGTTGCGGAAGATATTGGTGGAACTCGGTCCAGTATGTTAATTATTTACTTTGGTATTTTATAAGTCCAAATTTAGTTAGAATTGCCTATGTTTTTCTCTTCGCTTCAATTTTATTTTTCCTGATGAATAATGAGTTTTTTTTCCCCCCTTATGTTTTTTTAGGCGTACGTCAAAATTGCTCAGGCTGTTTCTTCTCGACCTGTAAGTTGTCATGTCTATTGCAACAAGTTAGACTTATATTGTACATTGCCTGTTCAACTTCAGCTACCATACACACTTCTTCACATTCTTCTTTCAACGGAAATAAATGCTACTCCTTGAATGGAGACCCCCAACTGTTAAAAATGCTGCTTGTTGGTAACCATTATTTGAGGACCTTGTTGGAAAATCAATTTATCAGGGAACCAGTAAACCACTATTGTTCAGAGGGAATGTTTGACTTTGAGTCAACTCCTTAGGCTTGCAACTTTACCTTTGGTTCTGGTTGGATAGGTCAGGCCTTAAATGAACCAGCCCATTTTCTTGACCTTGACGGTGTAATCTAGGTTGGTCTAAGCCATTTCAATCCTGAAACTAGCAAAACTGGCCAAAATTTGGCTTAGGCCCGGGTTTGACTAGGAGACAGCAATGTCCAAAGCTGTATCTGTGATCAGTCATTTAGTTGTTTTAAACTTTTTTGAGATCCTTCCTTGCTCCTTTCGAAATGAATACAGAAATAGGACTAGGTCACTTGGCTCTCTTCTAATGAGGTTGCTTACTGCATGTAAATTCTACATTGTATTTCGTTACTGTTGCATATTTTCTTTCTTATTGTAGTCTGATAATCATAATTCACTTTTTCTTTGCTGTAGGATTTGATACCACCATCATATTTGGATGAGCTCTCTCTGTTGCAAGATCAGATAACCCCGTTTTCCTCTGAAGTTGCTTTCAATACAATAGAACAGGAACTTGGATTACCGATAGATGAGCTTTTCTCTGAAATATCGCCAGAACCTGTAGCAGCAGCGTCTCTTGGGCAGGTCCTTATTTGTTTATACCCTTATGCATTGCTCGTGATCTTGAACTTAATATATGATTTCTATTCCACTGTTCTTTCTCTCTCTTTCGTTTAAGTTTGTAACTAGAAAATTGGAACACGTTGTCTTCTGTTTGTCTCAAACAGGTTTATCAAGCTAGACTTCGTCAGAGTGGAAGAGTTGTTGCTGTCAAAGTGCAAAGACCTGGTGTTCAGGCTGCAATTTCATTAGACATTTTCATACTGCATTTTATAGCAGGGTTGATCCGGAAAGCTAGAAAATTCAACACTGATCTTCAGGTAGTATTGCAACTTGTAACTTGGGTGGGTAATGCACCATCTTCATATTAGGCTAAATGATATTCTTGAATTCAGTCCATATAGTTAGAATGGGTTTTTCTTTCTTATAGATTAACTGGTAGTTAATGAAAAAGATATTATTCAATTTGCAGGCTGTAGTTGATGAATGGGCATCCAGTCTTTTTCGGGTATATGCCAACATCCTTATGCTTTATCTAGATAAATGCATTATCATTTTTGTCTTAAAATAACTTATTACTGTGTCATTTAAAAGTTTCGTAATCATACACATTTCGTTAGTCATAGAACGTGTCATGCTTTTTCTTAAATTGTTTTATTGAATGAACTTGTTTGAGGAATTTTCTTAGAGCTTCATATTGAATACAGGTGATCCCATTGAATGCAGGAGCTGGACTATAAAATAGAAGCAAAAAATGGGCTTAAATTTAGGTAACATACATGATTTGATGATGCTCTAAATGTATTCCATATTACTTTTTATGATCATGATGGCTATGTATTTTATGAAACGTTAAGTACTTTATGGGCTGATGATGCTCTAAATTTTGTCTCCCACATCCTTGAATAGACAACTATATGGGGGAATACAAGATGTTTTGATTCCAGAAATGTATGTGGAGCAAACAACTCGAAAGGTCCTTATTATGGAATGGGTCGAGGTATTTTCTATTTCCTGATATTTTCTATATGTTAGTATAGGATTTTGATCCAAATACTTGGAAGAAGGGCTATAAATGGTTGCTTGGCCATACGGGTTGGTTGACATCTGCTTTATAATCAAGGATAAGCAACTTCAAATTAATTGAGTGTGTTTCTTAGAATTTCAAAATTCCAATATATGATACTGTTTGGTGCATTATTCAGGTAGCTCTTTTATACAACATAGGAGGCAGTAGAAATCCTTTTTTTCGCCTCTTGAAGATGCATCATTGCATCTTGATATACTCAAGATTGTTTGCTTATGTTTTTCCCTTTTTTTTGCTAATGTAGGGGCAAAAGTTGTCTGAAGTAAAGGATCTTTACTTAATCGAGGTTGGAACTAATTGCCTTTTTATAAGGTTCTTGAACATTTATTTCTGTGGAACTTTTCTGTTTTTCTCAAAGTTTAATTAAAATCTTTTTTCTATTTCCTGTGGCTGAATAGGTAGGAGTATACTGTTCGTTCAATCAACTTTTGGAGAAGGGTTTTTATCATGCTGATCCACATCCGGGAAATCTTTTTCGTTCATATGATGGGAAGCTAGCTTATATAGGTATTCTTCTCAACAAATAATTCACCATGTAAACTGAGGCAATTAACAAATGAAAACATGTGTTCCTGTTGTATAAAGTTTTCACTGACTTTCTTTTTATCACCTTCAAACAAAGTCTCTTTTCTATTAACGCAAGTTTTATCAGTTCTTCAGTCCTTGATTTTGCAATAGACACAATTCTTCCATTTATGATCTGATTTCAAATTTGAGCTTGGTTGTCTTTCTGCACTAATGATTCCTTTCTCTTGTTTTCTTATTTTTCAAGTCTTCTATTATTGAATACAATATTTTTGTGCGCACATTATGTCAATTGAATAACCTGTCAGTGAGTGATAGAAAGTATATATGGTGCAGAATTAACTTTTAGTATCTTTCGCCACCAGATTTTGGTATGATGGGTGAATTTAAAGAAGAACTCCGTGAAGGATTTATTGAAGCTTGTCTCCATCTTGTGAATCGGGATTTTGATGCACTGGCTAAGGATTTTGTTACTCTTGGGTATTAGAATCATCTATCTTTTCCTCTTGCTGCAAAGACTTTTTTCTTCCTAATATGTCATAAAGCTTGTTGAATTCTGCAGGCTTCTTCCACCAACTGCAGAGAAGGAGGCTGTTACAAAAGCTTTAACAGGTTTCCTCCATCTGTCCACGAACCAATGGTTTCTGTGCTGAGCCTTGGTTTCTATCCCTGAGGGGTTTTTGACTAATTTTGCTGCTCCCAATTTGTTTGTTTGCAGGGGTCTTTCAAAATGCTGTTGCCAAAGGAGTCAGAAATATAAGCTTTGGGGACCTTCTAGGAAACTTGGGAGCTACCATGTAAGGTGTTCCTGTAATCCTGTTTTATGTTTTGTGGAAGATAAACACTTAAATGTAATATTTATAGAATTATGGTAAATCTCAATTGCATTTAATCCTGGATTTAGTAATGGAGTCAGACAGTGGTATAATTTTTTTCTTTTTCAATTAATTTCTTTTTCCGGCTTCTTTAGAGATCTTCTTTGTTAATATATCCAAGCATTTCTCATATGCTTTGCACATTTATTCTTCAACTCAAAAAATCTGTAAAAAGATCAAGGTTGCTTTGAAGTTCATATACTCCTATGTGATCTCTTAGTTCTGTAGCTGGAATATATGGTCTTTATTGTCATTTGCAGCATTTCACTTTTGTATCTAACGGTTCTAGAGTTGTCTATGCACGTTTGGGAATACGAGCTATTCAAATTCATACTGCTGGGTCTTCTGCAGTGTCTGCTATAATCTTGAGCCAGTAATGTATTATCTAGAAATCATATATGAGTAATAAAATAAAATGGCATATCCTATCAAAAATAAATTAAAATAGCATACACTTGAAACTTATGGTGGATGCAGTGGCTAATCTAGATCGTGGGGTAAAACAGAAATGATAAAGACAAGGAAAAGAGAGGGAAAATGGTATTAATGTCTGATTTGGTCTTGCTTTCATGATATGTGTGTCTGGATTAATTCCGATTTTCTCCTTGGTGACATTGTTGTTGTTGTTCAAAATGCAAACGTTTAATTTTAACAAGGTAACTAATGTTTCCATATCTGTGCAGGTATAAGTTCAAATTTCGAATACCTTCGTATTTTTCACTTGTTATTAGAAGGTAATTATGCATTTACTTACCGAGTTGCATTACATTTAATAATGTTAAATCAGCAATTCTGTACATTTATTGTATTTTTAGGTGCTGCATTTTATACTCAATTTACTTTTACTCATATACTTTATTCCTTTTTACTTTCATTCCTTTTTCCTTTCTCAGCCTGGCTGTCTTGGAGGGAATTGCGATCAGTTCCAACCCAAATTACAAAGTCCTGGGTAGCACATATCCGTATATTGCTAGAAAAGTTCTAACTGATAGCTCACCACAGTTGAAGTCTTCGTTGGTAGCTCTTCTTTACAAGGTAAAAAAGCCAACATCTGTCTGTAGGTGTGTTTTTCTTCCCATCTAATAATTTTAATAGTTGTATATTTTATTATACCTGCTATTGTTATTCCTATTTTCCCTTCTATTGTTAGGAAGGTGTTTTCAGAATTGATCGGCTGGAGTCTCTACTAACTGAGGTAAAATTTTCTATTTCTTCACTCCCCTGTAGTAATTTCGATCAATTGGCTTCTGCCAAAAATTCAGAACAATAAAGTTTATTTGGCTAACGAGCAACAAAGATTTACCATTCTGCTTTCCAAGACTGTTATTTGGTATTTCTAAACAAGAACCTGATTTGCATATACCGCCACTTTTAGAACCCCCGGGTTTGCTGTTATTGTCTCTTTGGCTTATCTTTTATTCTTCACATCTTTGTCAACTGTGTGGCAGTCCCTTCGAGCCCGGACAGAGAAGGCCTTGGTTAAAAAGCAAACAGAAGATACAGATTCCCGGTTGATTACCAAGGAAATCCTTTCTTTCACATTAACTGAGAAGGTAGCATTGATATACAGTATACCCATATGATGTTTTACTGTGTCATTAGCGTGGTTCTTTTTAATTATTAACTCAGAAAGTATTGGCAGGGTGCCTTTGTGAGGGAAATACTTCTTCAAGAATTTGCTAAGGTATGCTTCTATGCACTATTTTACATCTCCATCTCTAGCACATTACTCATTGAAACATAATATGCTGTTCAATAACAATCAAAGCTAAAAATATTCGATCTGTGTCAATTTGTACTCTGAATTTTTCCTGCAACTGTACACAGGGATTGGATGCACTTGGAATAGCAACCCTAGATTATTTTACTTCAGCAGTGATACCCTTCGCAGCTCCCTTTTCATTCTCTTCACTGACCGAAGAAGACAGAATCAACTTGACAAATTTGCGTCGTCTTTTGTTATTACTGTCAAGAGTCCAGAGTAGCAAAAGTGCCAGTGTGGTGAGAGTCTTGCTTGTTCAAGACCATGACGTAGTACACTGTGATGTTTTTAAACAGCTTGTTATAATTATCTTGCAGGAAGTTAAAGAGGGTAGCATATACAAAAATCAAACAACGTACTCGGAAGAAGTGTCACTTGTTTTCTATCAACTTGCTTCAGCACAAGAGGTTTTACCCATTCTTTCTGTTATTCCTGAGGTAAAACTTACGCAAATATATCTCTGTATTTCCTTGTCTATAGACCCTTTGATTAAATTTAAATTGTTATACGTCATTAAAATACGTGGCAGCTCCCACCAGAACTGCAACAGGAGTTTCTTCACTTGCCTGCTGATCTGGCCGGAAGGTTGATTTCCCGTGCTGTGGCTCGGACCATTAGGAGGATGTTCTTATGAGCAGGCTATTCATCTTCCTGTCTGTCTCCATCAACTATGTTCACAGGATAACTTTGAAGTAGGACTTGTGACAAGCAGGATAAATCTGCGGTGTTCAGTATGAATCTACTTGCAGGTTTACTATTTTTTTCCATAGTTTAATTACAATTCTTTAGGTCGCCGTTAGATACTTAAAGCTTACCATAATCATGGTATAAGAAAGACATTTGATTGAATTTATTTATTTCATGTGTACAACAATTCAAAAAGAAGGGCCTGTAAATTTTTACTCACGGCGTGTATAACATTGGCGGCCTTGATAAAAATGAAAACAAATTCACTGGATGATCGCATTACCGAAAAGAGAGGTAAATATAGGCAATGAATTTGCTTTGTTAAGAAAACATTTGAATGGACCCGCCATTATCGCCGTTTAGAATTTAGATATTTCTGAGCTTGTACAAGCACCTGCATAAATTCAAGACCAATGTTAGCAAGACAGACAATCGTAGATAATATTAGCTTCTTTTAAATTTTTTCCAATTTGGTTTCATATTCTTAGATGAGCAGGTGAGAGATTAAAGATTAAGCAGGAGCAAGACCTCCATTGCTATGGTGATGGGCGTAATATCTAGTACATCTTTGAGACCAATGCATGCTGCAAGATCTGGAAAACAAGAAATCCATTAATGTGTATCACAGCAAAATCTGAAACTGCAGAAAAATGAGAGCGGGAGTGAATTTTTGAAACCACTTGGAAGGTCTTGTCCAGCGTATGCGATAACAAGAACCATGCATATAAACATAGAGCAAAATACAACAGTAGAACGCAAGAGAAATCAGGATCATAAACATGCAAATGCAATACAGAGAGAGAGGACGTACTGAGAAGAGAAACGGTAGCATCAGCATTTGCATATGCCTCGGATCTCTCCTTTGAAAGATCAGACAGTGCCGTAAATGCCTGTACAGAGTTGAAGGGGGAGTGTCAAAATCTGCAAACTTGTATGGTATTGGACTTAAAAAAGACAAACGAATGCCACCTTTGTATAACAATCGGCTGAATCATAATCCAAGAGAGGGCGAGAATCTGTTCCAACAGCGGCAATTCTCCTTGCCAAGGCATCCAGGGGTACATCGAGAAAGACAGTGATGCCCTGCCTCATAAATCTCCTGAAATTTTTAAAGGCGGTCATGCACCTCACCCAATTAACAATTAACAACAACATAAAACAGAGTTTATGTGAATTACACATTGAAAAGCTTTTACATTCATGAAGCTACAATACCAGTTGTGTGGGCGAACCACTGCACCACCACCTGTGGCTACAACTTGTTGCGGTACCAAGGACAATTTCTGCAGTGCCTTGCTCTGCAATGTAGAGAAGAAACTATTACTCTCTGGCTCCTCTGTACAGTGAAAAAGCTAATGAACTCCGCCATGAAGTTAACAGTTTTGAATAAATTCAAATTTTGACGCCAAAACCCAATCATGATTCACAAAGGATCCACTTCAATAGAACAGGCAGTGGTCACCTTTGCGAGAAAGAAAACACCAAGGGAAAGGAAAGGGTGTACTGTAAATTATTCAGAGAAAGTTTGTAGGCAAACTGGAAACAGATTTTATGAAGACCGGAATCTGGAAAAATGGTAAAACAAAATGAAAGGAGATGAGATGAGATGGAAAAATGCAGAAGCTAATACATGAATGCGTTGTTTACTGTCAAACCTCATATTCTCTGAAGTAAGCTTCCCCAGACTCCTTAAAAATTTGAGCCACAGAAGTTCCACCCATAAGCTTCTCCACATACTTGTCACTGAAATAACATAGACAGAGAAATTTGTGCACGTGCAACAAACAGCTATTGTTAGATGTCGAACACAAAGTTGCGTCGCTGTGAACATGTACAATTACTGAAAACGCTTTCCATGTCTAGAAACATAGTAATTTGCTAATTCCAACTCTATGCTGGCACCAAATACTGGCACTCAGCCCCCTAATTGTGAATCAAATGTTATAGATTAATATATTCAGCCTATCAACAAGTACTCATATGCCTATAATAAGCTGTTTCATAATTCCGCAACGGCTCAGGAACCATGTCCTGATACCATTTTTGTAGAAAGCTCAACTCAAATAGAAACATGCTGAAGCTATTAGTCTAGACACTAACCTGTCAGCAAAAGTATAATCAAGCGCATCTGACAAAATCTCACCAACTGTTGTTTTTCCAGAACCCATCATTCCTGACAATTGAAACCCATTGGAGTAAAATTACAATCACAAGCACCGATATAATCTAAAAAGACAAAGTTCGGACTAGAAAACCTACCAACAAGAAATAAACACTGCCCATCTAAGCATGATGCAACCTCTCTTCCCTTCGCCTGCAATTAGAAACAAAATGCCTTGACTCATCCGAAATCTATAGATGCTTAAACCTTCAACCCATTTCACTTTTAACTTTTATTTTTTTATTTTTTTGGGAAAAAAAAAACCAATCATCAAATGATTAAAAAAAAAAAAAACTCGATACCTTCAACAACCATTTCCCATCTAAAGAATCACAAAACGTTCCTGATTCCACATCATGAGCTACAAAACATTTGAATATAAAAAATTAAAGAAACGAATCATTAAAGTTTATATAGATATCCACTCAGCGGCTATGCAGTAAACACTTTGATTTGAAAGAATCATATAACTCAAAGTCACTCACCATTGGAATCTTTAGAGACGTGTGCAGGAACTAAATTCAAAGTTCTGTGCCTTTTCAGTTTCAAAGGATTCAAATTTATGAAGTGTTGTTGAGTCTGTTGTCTCCTGCAATTCTGATTGAAAGAGCCGATCTCCCCACCAACACTTGTACTAAATTGCAGAGTTGAGCCATACGTTAAAGCTTTCATTTTTTACTCTTTCTTTTTACCCCCCCAAAAACGAACTGCCAAAGAAGAAGGCTGAAAACGGAGAAGTGGGAGAGAGGAGAAGGCGAGGTTGGTGTCTTAGCGCCAAATTCGGTTTTTATTTTTTTTATTTTAATAACTAAAAATGAATTTTCTCGTGGACCTGGAATTACTTAATTAGCTTAGTTTCACGACTTTTATTGTTTCGTTATTATGAGTTGAATTCTGAGTATCTCGCCTGGAACTCTGCCCGAGCTGTTTTGTTGACCTCGTGTTTTTGAATTGACTTTTCCAGGAAGCTTTCAAAGAAGAAGGTAGGCGTTTGGTAAGACTTTCTCATTCAATTCAATTCAAAAAAATTACTAATTTGATTATCAAACAGATTCAAACAAAAAATAAAAATTAAAAAAAAATACGTGTTCTAACTGTTTGTTCATTTTAGTCATACATGTTAGGTATTATATCAATTATAATTTGGGTGATCTGGATTCGAATACATCTGGGTGATTTGGACAGTCTCAACCCTCAAGTTTTTCCCAGCTTCGCGTCACTTCTAGACACTCGAGAGAAGTACCAAAACAGCTGACAATAATTAGACAACGGGCCCATGCAAGATTTTATCCAGCTAGCAGTAGCGTCGTTGGCACGATAAAGCAATCTTGCTTTCCCAATCCTCTCTTCCATTAACGCTTTCATAATCTAAAATTCAGCAAACACCTCAGTGCTTCATCTTCGGTAATCAAGGCAAGGCACATTGACTGAAAAATCTATAGTTCAAACGAAAAGTCCTAGTCTCGCATTATTTGCTTAAATCCAACAAACAAGAATGTCTGAAACAAATGGAGACCGGGGACAAGCAAATAAGAAATCCTTAATCGTGAGAACCGAAAAACAAAAGAAAAATAAAAAAACCAAATCTCTGGCAGTAGGAACATAATACAAAATTTTCTTTTTTCTAACTGATTTTTTTCCCGTAATCTACAATCTCATTAATGTTACATGAATGGTATGATGCTTCTGTATCCTGATGAGAAATCAAGTCTATTGTGATTGATAATTTTACAAGGCATTCGTATTTCATTGAATAAATAGGAGGCCTCTCTCCTCCTTGACGGCAAAGTGAAAAAAGAAGTGGCCTGCAGCAACATGGATGTTCATCCACCTGACAGTTTACTGTTAGGATGGTTGCATTTGATCTCGCAATAATGCCTGTTGGAGCTGAATGACTTGTTGACGCTGCTCAGGTGGCAATGAATTCAGCTGCTCCGGTGTTAAACTCAACACTTGCTGAAGTAAGGCGGACTCTACATCAGGTGAGATCTGCGGCTGAGATAGAGAAACAATAGAAACGTCATATATAAATCACAGGCATTTTTCAGAATATGAAATAAGCAGATAATTGCATGCTCTACATCATGAGAGTAGCAGGGAAACAGCCACCCAATAACGAGAATGATCGACACTTCTAAAGAAGGAAACAACTAGGGGCATTCACAGTGCAGGGAACACTTGATGTGATTATAGAGAGAGGGGAGGTGTGGGGTGGGGGCCGTGGTGGAAGGAGAGGGTGGAAGGTTGGGTTGGGGGCAAACACAAGAAATTTGAAGACCTGGGCACTAAGTTTAGTTCCTTAAAAAAAATTATTGTCCAAGATAACTTGCTCCCATTAATTTCAAATATTAAACTGCTTTGTTGAGTTCTACAACCTGAAAGTATAATTCTTTCAACATTCTAACAGCATCCTTGTTCACAGTTAGATATCAGAAACAAATGTTAACATATTTAATGCCAATCTTTATTCCATGAGAACTTAAAATATCCAAAAGAGATGCATCTAACAGCAGATAATTGCGTGCTCTACATCATGAGAGTAGCAGGGAAACAGCCACCCAATAACGAGAATGATCGACACTTCTAAAGAAGGAAACAACGAGGGGCATTCACAGTGCAGGGAACACTTGATGTGATTATAGAGAGAGGGGAGGTGTGGGGTGGGGGCCGTGGTGGAAGGAGAGGGTGGAAGGTTGGGTTGGGGGCAAACACAAGAAATTTGAAGACCTGGGCACTAAGTTTAGTTCCTTAAAAAAAATTATTGTCCAAGATAACTTGCTCCCATTAATTTCAAATATTAAACTGCTTTGTTGAGTTCTACAACCTGAAAGTATAATTCTTTCAACATTCTAACAGCATCCTTGTTCACAGTTAGATATCAGAAACAAATGTTAACATATTTAATGCCAATCTTTATTCCATGAGAACTTAAAATATCCAAAAGAGATGCATCTACCCTACATATCTATTTACACAACAAGTGTCCCTTCAATTCCAACAGAATATACATGCCTCCATCTTGAGATTTCATGTGGCACTGAAATTAAAAATTTCATCAACTGATAGAAGCCACCACACAATGGCAAAATATTTATGTTTATTATCTGAGAACAGAAGGCATCATTTGAGCAAATTAAAGAGACATGATCAAAACCCCAACACTTATCAAGAAGATAAAGAGTAAAAAGTGAGATATAACTTGGGAGTCTAAAACAGCCGATGCATGAATCAAAACTGAGATGTAAAAAACAGATGGTTGTGATTTATTGAGATCACTGGGGAGAACATATTACCTGAGGTATTTGTTTCTCAGAATATTGCACCTCTTCTACTTTAGGAACTTGATTTACAGGCACTAAACCAGCCCCAAATGCTTGGGATGGTGCAGAGCCAATGGGTTTAGATACATTCAAAGCCCCCACAGAGAAAGAAGTGCCACTTCCATCCTCTGTTTTCACCATTTTCGAAGGGCGACTTATTGAATCTAAAGAATCATTAACTGTGCTTCTTTTTGAGGCTAAACCCATAGACATGTTTGTATATGCATTATTTCTATGCGCCCTGGTTCCATCTTCAGGAACTCCAGCAGATCTTTCAGCATCCCTGCTAACTGTCTGTCCAATGGCTGCTGATGTTGAGGGTCCAGGCTGTTATTAAAAAGGAAGTTAGATTTTATACACAAATGAAATACAATAATAACCAGATAAGTACCAAACAAAACATAGATTAGCAGCTATGTAATTTGTTTCTCTCAAGTACTAGAAGAATGAATGTGTGTTTAACTGAGAGAATAAACAGATTGTCAATTGTTGCAACTCATGTAAACTAATGGCACGCAGTTTAATATATGCTGTAGTAGTAAAGCATAATTTCTCTCAGACAGTATGATATGGAGATTGAGTGCTTTAACATTAAAGCAAAAACAAAGGGTATTAGACTTCCTCTTAAGTTGAGCACAACCAGTAAATTTCATTCAGAAATCATAGCACGGCTAAAAGAATATTCAATTCCGTGTTGCAAGCCTGAAGGCAACTTCAATTTAAGACATACATATTGGTTCCAACTATGTTAACTAAGAATCACTACAAGACTTGGGTTACCTGGAAACCAGCATCCGATGATGGAGGGTGAGGCAAAAAGGAAGATCGCATGGCTGAATTTGGAAGTTTTGTCCACGTGTTCTGCCCTAAATTGGAAGCTGAAACATGTACTTGGTTTTCTAGTGAAGGAGGATGTACTTGCTGGTTCAAGGAAGAGGAATTTGCCAACTGAATTTGAGGTCTAACAGAGGGGTGCATTGAAGGAAGCATTGGAATTCCAGACTGCCCAGGTAGGGAGGCTTGTTGTAGAGCTTGGTTCTTGGCATTTTGTGGCAGCTGAACTTGAGGATGCACAGTGGGCTGTGTAGCTGCAGAAAATTGGTTATGAAGCTGAATTTGAGCTTCTTGAACTTTGGGCATCAATTGCATCTTCTGCGCAAGTGGGGGGAGACCAGGGAGTTGAGCTACTTGCTGCTGGCCATCTTGAAATAAAGGCTGTGCAGGGTGACCTGGACCCTGTCGGAGAATTGGCATTTGCAACTGCACAATCCAAAACAAGAATTTTTTTTAAAAAAATCTGTTTTCATGTGACATAATCACAAAGTCTTGAACACCAGATAATAATTCAATTCTTTGTGAGGATGAAACAAACCACTTGGGGAGTCGCCATTCCTAGCATTATTTGGGCCTACAAGCAAAAATTAGAAAAAAAAATCTAAGATCAAGTTGTGAGTGATATATGCCACAATAAGATGGCAAAAAAAAGAAATGACATTTCAGAACATATTAAAAATGAAACTGATTAATGATATACATCAGGATTTGGATTTGAGAAAATGAAAGTCTTTAAGATTTTTTAGATCTCCCATGGTGCATCTGCCTAAATTCTATTTATCTAAATCAATAATATACAACGTGTAAGTACCTGTAAATAATAAAATGAACAAGCAATATTCTAATTAAAAAATCATCAATGCCAGACTTGCAAATACAAGTCTTTCCTGTATATATACAGCATTGAATGGCTGGGCACATCTCCTTTGAAAGCCTGCAAGGTATACACTGCTATTTGGAATGATTTGGATGAGACCTTAGAGGTTCAACGGAGAACAAAGCCTGATAAGTAAGGTTTTGGAGAGCAAGTAGGAAACAGCAGTCGTGATTGAGATAAAGCTATAGGGTTACATCATATACAGCCATCTTTTTTTTTTTAACATGCTTCAATTTTGGTATAAACAGCAGTCTTTACATACAATTGAAAAGTAGGAAACTAGATGAGGTTGTGTTTTGTGGCTCAACTGGTTAGGTGGTACAAGAGGTATAGAGTTCAACAAACCCACTGAATCTGTGACTTATTCTAATGATGTTTTTATATTAAAATTTACTCCTAGAAACAAGGTGTTATTGACAATGCGCTGAGCTGCAGGCACTTGATAATCTAGGGGGATGCAAATGCGCACAACTGGAGTTCTTCCCCAGAGATAAAATTCAAGAGAAAAACTATAGAGCCAATTTCTTGGCTTTTTCAAAGCAAAAATAAATTTAGAAGTATTGATTACAAATTAGTAATATGAAAAGCTCATTTTTTAGCGTACTAGAGAGTAAAAATATTGCTATTGCCTCTTGAAACAGCTAAGAAATAAAGGCTCATCAGGAGAAAATATACAGCACTCTGTAATAGAAACCACATACATATATGGGCACATGTGCATAGTGGATACAAGGTACCGACAAAAAATGCCAAGAAAAAACCACTATCCCTAAAGGCAAACAATAAATAAACACCTGAAAAAGAGCTTTTAGCAGTTGAGGTTTTGCAAGTAACAGCTGGCGAGCTTGCTCCTTATTTTGAGTAGCCATCAACTGCCATCATATAAGACATTAAATATACCAGTAATATAAGAATTCCTAAGTAATCAAGCTAATCCAGAAAAGAAACGTAAAATTTTCTAAAATACATACCTTCATCTCAGACATAATTTCATTTAGCTGATTCCTGGACATTTTAGCCAGATGAAGAGTTAAGGGATCATTGGGCGATGCCAACTGACTCTGAATACCATTTTGATTTGATTGAATCCCAACCTGAGCAGCACCAAGGGCTCCAGTCATAAGAGCTGCGGCTGTAATAGCTAAATGGAGACCAATGGGCTGATGGTGGACAGATTCCCCGTGGATTGCTGGGCCCCCTAATTGTTTTTGAGGGTCTGCGATGTATACATCAGAACAAAAATAACAAATAAAGTCAGCAGCAGAAACTTAGCATCACAAAACATATTGTTGGCCAGTAGGTACTAAAAAGAAGTTTTTTAGTCTTATTCATGTAAAAAACACAATAAAATAAAAAAGAAACTAACCAACAATTGCAGCCATTCCAGGTCCACCACGACCCTGCAACAGACGGAAAACAATCATTATAATTGAAGCTTCAAACGGAAACTGACACTTAACACACTACAAATTAGTGCCAAAAGGAATTTAAGAAGGTAATGCCGTTGTGAAAATTAACAAAGCAACTGATTATGCACATTAATGCAACTTAATCCTTGTCCATTAATTAAAAAAACTATGGCAGCAAGACAGGCTACAGCAATACCAACTAAAAGACTTTGTTTGAATCAAAAAGGGGGAAAAAGAGAGGAAGAGGAAATTAACAGCATGGCTAAACATTTGACTATCACCTGCTCTCTGTTTCTATCAGCTCCTTTGTCATTTTCAGCAAAATCAACACGTAATTGCCGGCCATTGATCTCATAACCTTGTAGATTACGGCGAGCACTCAGAGCTGTCTCTTCATCCTTATACTCACAGAACCCATAACCTTTTGGTTTTCCAGTTTCTCTATCAATAACTAATCTGAAAGCAAAGGAAACAGAAATAGTTTAAACCAACAGGTTACCATTTTGATAAAGAAAAATGAAACGAAAAATAAAGGCAAACCCAGAGTATAATCGGTGCTTATTCTATAGTGCCAAGAAGGTTCAAGTTTATATCAATTTTATAGGTTGATAACGAGCATAAAATTACCATTTTGATAAAGAAAAATGAAACGAAAAATAAAGGCAAACCCAGAGTATAATCGGTGCTTATTCTATAGTCCCAAGAAGGTTCAAGTTTATATCAATTTTATAGGTTGATAACGAGCATAATTCATAAAAAGCTTTAACTATTGCTCGAATTAAATATAAGTATATAGCTTATGAAACAGGGATCCGAAACTTGACACATGGGACGTCATAGTTTACATGCAATTGACTTGAAAAGTGGGACATCCTTTTCAAATGCTTTCAATGGATTAATTATAGTTTTCTTACCAACAATCACAAACTCATTCCACCAACAGTTTAAGCAAATTAATTGGGGTAAAACTGAAATAAAACAGTAACGCAAGAAAGAACAGAGGAAATCAAAAGAGTTGGACATGAATCTTAGCAACATCAAGTAAAAGCCAGAAAATATCAAAATGAATACCACTAAAAGATTACAGTTAATAAAAAAAAGTTCTAAAGGACATAATAGCAAGAGCATGAACTATTTCTATCATATTATCATAAGCATATAATGACAAAATCACAAAACCTACTTGTAATGCTTTGACTCAAGGTGGTTTCTTCTTTTGGGTTTCAATTTATGCACTTGATGCATTATCTCACCTAACTTAAATCGCTCTCCAAATAATCCTAAACTCATAGTACAAGTTTCATGGCAGTTTAAGCATATTAGGAAACTATAATAACAAGAGCTAACAAAAAAAAAATTAAAAATAACCCCCCACCCGCCCCCAAAAAAAAAAAATTGTAAAACTGACCTGAATGACACAACAGGACCAACCTCCCTGCAGATTTCTATAAGCTGTTCCTCAGTTGCATCATACGGAATGTTCCCAACTGAAGCCCCAAACAAATTAAAAAAATTAATTAATAATAATAATAATAATAATGTTCAATTGCCGTCCAAAAAAGAATAATTTGAAAATTGAAATAAAAATGAATTTAAAAAGAAATAGAGAGAGAGAGAGAGAGAGAAGAGAGAGACCGAAAACGCAACGATGCTGAGAAGATGCCATTGAAGTTAACAAGAAAAGAAGAAGGTGAAGCGCTGCTTCATCTTCTTCATTCTGCACATCACTTTAATTAATTTAGTGTTTTGTTTCCGCTTCTGTTTCTGAATTCGCGCGCTAATACGGCATCGTATTTAGAACAAAAATAATAGTATTAAATTCAACTGAATACGCATAATAAGCTCTCCTCTGAGTTTGAATTGAATTGAATTGAATTGTCTTGCGAGTGTCAATGAAGGGGGAAACAAAGATGCCCAGGGCGTGTGCCCCCTTTCTCTATATATTCCAGACGCACGAAGAGAATGTAGAGAATGGTGCGTCGTCGTTTCGGTTTGCTCTCGACTCTCGTCCAAGTTCATATTACTAATAAGACTTAATAATTATTATCATTTGATAGTAACACATCATTATTTACCATTATTATTTATGAGTAAACTCAATCCTTTCTCCAGTCATATGAATGAAAATGAACCTTACATTTTTTATTTTCAACACAAAAGTATTTTATTATTTTAAATAGATGGCATCCAAAATAATCTATATTTATTAAATTTATTTCACTATATAATTATCAATTATTTTAAAATAAAAAATTAATATATTCTAAATTTTATTTTTTAGTAAAAATTATTATAATACACAATGAAAAATATTATATGTACATGTTTTAATATGTATAAGTAAATTTTATCTTATATTATGTATATTTTAGTCATTTATTTTCTCTCAATAGTTTAACAGTAAAATTTATCAAATGTTCATAACTACTTTCAAAACTTACAGTACTTCTTAAAATAAAATTTACCAAACATTTAACTGATTCTCTTAACAACTGATTATTTTTACAGTACAACTAATAGTAATTATTTTAAAAATTATAGCATTCCCAAACTGACCCTTAACATTAAAAGGCATGCAATTATTTAAATAAAAAAATTTTATGGGTTGTGTTACTATATAATTATACTAGTAAACAAGTTTTAAAAGGTTCTATTAGTATCAAATAATGTAAAAGCGTTAAAATTAATTAAATGAGATCATTTAAAATATTTTAACACTTTTAAAGAACTCATCGTTACTTATAAAGAAGAGTTGACCATTTACATTGCAAAATTGATGTTTGTGTGCAATTTATAAGAATTACGTAAACAAATTGATTGGAGGAGCAATGGTGACCCAAAAAACCAAAAAAAAATAAAAGAAAGGAATTACGCGCCCACCGTGGGGCTCGAACCCACGACCACAAGGTTAAGAGCCTTGCGCTCTACCGACTGAGCTAGACGGGCTTGTGGCTATAGCAGTTTCAAATTTCAAGAAATTACCAATAGTAGTTGATTGTGAAGAATCCTCAACCCACGACACAGTACTAAACGCAATTTTTTTCTGGTCGAATTTCACAATTTATAAAATAAGACCTACATAAAAATTAAAAATGTTAGATTAATCATATTATTTTGGATTGCGGGTTAACATAAGACCTATATAACAATTAAGATTGTTAGAATAAAACATAAATTCCATATGAAGACACATTGCCACACCGCCAATCAAAAAATATAAAGCCACATTGTCACACATCAAGCCAATAGCCGACAAAAATTCAAGAGTAAAATCTTCATAAAATTAGTTAGTAAAATGATCTGCACAAGTAAATAAAATTATCAGTATATTTTGTCTTGAGGAGCCTACTGTATACCTTTCCAAAAAAAGACAAAACTTCTTCCTTTACATTCCAAATTCACATAAAATAAGAACATTGTTTGGTTTCACAATGCGTAAAGCTTTCTAAAGAAACCAACAATTTGTCCTAAACATATTAGCGGCAATAAGCTTCACATTTACATAAAATCAAGAGGAGATGCAACTCCCCAAGACTCTCATAGTTCCCATTAACATCCATAAAATGGCACACATAGCTCCCAAGATAGATAAAAGTAAAAATCCCCTGTTACTACTCGCCTGTCTTCTTGTTACAGCTGCAGCATCACCTCCAGCTACATTGGGGTTTCTTGTAGTTATTCTCATCCTACTAAAGCTAGACATTCGCTCCAAAGCCCGATTCACTAATGGACTCTCTGAAGCAGACGCGGGAGTAGTTGGTATCGACTCAACAAAGGCCCACAAAGATGATGCAAACCGACTTGTTGCACCACCAACTTCTTGACCACTTTGATCCTGATTTTGGTCTGCTTCAGTAGGGTGATTGGCAGATTGTTGTATGGAACCTAAACAATTAGAAAATTGCAGTATTAGCAAAACCCTATAATACAATCACAAAATTTTTTAACATATGAGGTAATAATTGTACTGGAAGAGCTCTTGAATCTGGTTCAATTCTCTTTACAAAGGCTTTTCGCCATGTGGACTGTTGTCATGTCAACCAAACCATCCATTTCATCAAGAGCTCTGTATGGATAGGCTACGGAGACAGCAAATTTGTCCAACACAAGAACACGGCTCAGTGAAATAGAACTCTCAGTTATAGAAGAACAAAGGTATCATCACCAATGTACATTGAATAATGTACCTGAGATTGGGGGACAAGAAATCCCTTGAGTCGATTCTGTCGGGGTGAAGAAATTAGTTAGCTGATCATGCATCCAAGGCTGACTGCTAATATCTTCTGCACATAGATCATGCATCCATTGTTGACTGCTAATATCTTCTGCAGAGAGATCATGCATCCATTGCTGACAGATAATATCTTCTGCACAAAGAGAATGGGGCCGCAGCTGGTAATCCACCTGGCTTACTGCCAAATTTGTTTGCAACTGGTGACTTGTCTGGTTTCCCATTGAATTTGGTTCCAACTGGTGATTCATTTGGTTGACAATCAAATTTGGTTGCAACTGGTGATCTACCTGGTTCACCAAGTTATCTTCCAGAGCATTTGTGTTCTCTTCCTGATCGACAGGCTCCAAATCCTGAAGAAACAAGGCTGCATCATGGAACAGGTCAAGCTCACTCAGTCCATCGAACTCATTAAACTGCAAGTTCTCTACTTCAGAGGTGAAAACTGTAGGTTGAGGACCAATCAGATCATCCATTTCCAAGAAATCCTCCTCACATATCTGCAACACTTGCTCACAATTGTTGGGAGCAGATGTGACCTCAGATGTCTCATACAGTTGCAAATTTGAGGTAGCAGATTGGGTGAAGTCAAAGCTGGCCTGCTCATTACATGCACTGATAGGCTTAGAAAACATAACTTCCCTAGAGGATGCATCCACCAAAGTACTCTGTGCCTCTTCTTCGCCAACAACCTGCATGATATTAAGATTATAACATACATCAATGGCCATGGGTTATTAAAGTTCAATTGCACATGCATACAACGTCACTCATTAGCCATTGTTTTGATTTCTACTTAGATCTACTATTTTCATTTTGGCAAAGTAAGTTTCACCAAGTGTATATGACAAAGGACTTGATGTAATCAATGACAGACCAGTTGCATTCCATATTGCGCTCAGGTCACCACATTCAAGTATCAAGAAATTAATATCATTAATGAAATAGACATTCGTTCTATTGTTTTCAACACATCCACAAATGCAACTACAGAATGGAAAAAAATAACCAACCTGGAGTGCTTCATACGCGTAATTGGTTTGAGGCTCAGCTGGTAAGGGCTCATCAGCAAGTTGCTTTATAAACTCCTCAATATCATCCAACACCACAGGTGCTTGACCATTAGGTTTCACATCACGAACACTTTCGACCTCTTTCGGTTCCCTTGAAGGAATCACCTCAACAGTTTTTGTATCAACTAGATCTTCATCATCAACCCAGTCTTCTTCTTTAAATGGAGCCCCATACTGCTCCCCATTTTTAGGACCAGGTCCACTTTTTTTGAAAACCTTATAAAGTGCATAATAATCCTGAAATTCAAAAGGAAACCAGATTAGTAACTGACAAACACAGGGTAAAAAAATTAACTCACAAAGAAACTAATAAGAACCATACATAGATATTCTGACATCTCTGAAGTTCCTCTTCATCCAAGGTATACTCGTGCATCACCCAGTCTGTACGTTCACCAGTTGGTGCACGTCCCCTATAGAAAACCAGTGTTTTCTTAACTCCAACATTCCTAGAATGACATGTTACATTCCGATCCTTTCCTGTGGCTTTCCAATACCCATGTCGGGTTGCCCTGTTTGACCTTGCTCCATTAGGATACTTCCGGTCCCTCGGACTGAAGAAAAACCATTGCCTATCTCCAGACTTCAACAAAGATTGCTCTAAAAGAAATTGGCACATTTGTTAGAACACGAATTGTTTAATCAATCAACAGACGAACATATCCAGAAAAAGTAAATTTCACCAATCATAATATACTGCTGAACATTCAATTAAATACTATAAAAAAAAGTGGCCACACAGTAACAATATCCCAACA
The DNA here is from genome assembly GCA_002013955.2 of Citrus medica. NCBI lineage: Eukaryota > Viridiplantae > Streptophyta > Magnoliopsida > Sapindales > Rutaceae > Citrus > Citrus medica. Next base: position 927,868 of record MKYO02025837.1, read on the forward strand.
GGAATGATAGAAACTCATAGTTACAATTACAAACCATGACCTATTTATAGTCATACGGAATCGTTGCATGTCTGATATCTCTGAAGTTCAACACAGATTCCCTACATCATCAACGTCAATCAATATACCAAAGAACAATATATATTGATCCCAGACAGATTCTAATATTGACTAAATCACAGGTCAAACAAGTAGAATAATCATCAAAAGCGATTCTTAACGATCAATCAATCAACAGAACGCAAAACCCAGATGAATAAAGTTTTCAACTTCGCCACAAACCAAGTCAACGGCCAATAACCCAATTGAACACGCCCTCAAATCAACCTAATCCTCAAGTCAACGAATCAAAAACATAATAACATAACAAAAACGAAAACGAAAAGGAAAAAAAAAAGTGTCAAAATAATACCAGGCAATTCTTCAGGTTCCCACTTGTAAACGTCAGAGGAAAAAAAATTGTCAAAATAATACCAGGCAATTCTTCAGGTTCCCACTTGTAAACGTCAGCCTCAGCGATGATATCAAATTTGATCTTCTTCTTACAGATCTTTCTCTTCAAATAAAACAGAACAAGTTCTTCATCTGTTGGGTGAAACCTGAATCCAGGCGGCCAGACGTTTTCTGAAGTCACCTTCATATCTCTTCGATTCAAATCAAACACAATCAATTCCTAAACCAATCACAAATTGAATAAAAATCCCACTTATAAAACGAATAAATAACTACAGAGTGTCAAAATGGGGGAAAATTTTACTACAGGATATTGGATAAAATGAGGGGGAGTTGATTTGGGGTTTGCTCGCGTGAACAAACAAACCCTAGACGATAAGATTAAAATTTTGACTCCAGAGGAGTGTATGTAAGCTTTTTGGTCAAAGCTCGACAGTTGTTCCGTGAGAAAGTATTGTGGCGGTGGGTTGGGACTGCTTTTAGGCGAGCGCGGATGGGAAGTTTCTGTGAAATTTGCCAAATTTTTTTTAATTAAGTTTTGATAAAATTACAAGGTTATGGGTACGTTGGAACATATTTAGGGTAAAGTGGTTTGATTGGCTTTGTTTCTTAGTTCGAGTAATAGGGAAGTCGTTTTTATTGGAAGAATTTGTGCCTCCTGGTTCGAGTGGGGACTTCTAATCTGAGTTGTGGTACAGATTTAAAGGTGCCTCGCACAATTGAGGTCCTTTCCAGAATACCTCGTGATTAAAATCAAAAAAATATTTAGGGTAAAGTGTAAATTTTAGCCATTTATGTAACGTGATAAAATAATAAAAAATTTACTATAATTTTGATTGTGCGATTGTAAATGAATGTTTTACTTTAGAACAATTCTAACGTAACTAAATTTTAATTATAAAAAATGATTTATTTACGATTTCTCACACCAGTCTTAGTTTGATATGATGTTTGATTTGGAAAATTAGAATTAAGAGACCAATAAAAATTTTATCCTTTAGAGCTTATAATATTAATGGATGCAAAGGTTTATTTGTTTGTCTCTTAAATTTTATGTAAATTTTATCACTCATGGATTAGTTTTACACTACTGATTATCAAATAACACTTCTCATATTATTTGAGTTACAAATTATGTATTTTAAATATATAAAGATAGTAATGCATTTTAAATTATTAATCTCTAATCTATTATTGTTTTGGTAGTTTTATGTTACGAATAACTAAATCTGTCGGTTTAATTTGTAAAATCTTTTGAAACGATCAAAAGGTTAAATATTAAAATCTTCATTATATTAGTAAAATAATAATAATTCTCAATTTTATGATGCTTAAAAATCGTCATTGTAAGAATATATAAATATAAACCTATTGTGATACACTTGTCCTACTTTTTGTTGTAATTTCAATTTCTTTTAATTACAATTTCCAACTTATATTTTGTTTGACCAAAAGTTTGGAATTTATAAGACATTATTGTAGGGTGTTTAATGAAGAATCGCAAGGACTATAACACAATTTGAATGAACTGTATCACGGTTAAGGTACAATTATAAAATACAGACTGTGTATTTGATTACATCAATTAACAAACTAAGTACATGTTTAATATCTCTTATTTAATGACCATAAGTGTTTATTTAATTTCATAAATTCTTATCATAAATTTTGTTATTGTTTGGTTGTTTTTCTAATAGAACTTTATTAATTTAAATAAGTTATTTTGCCTCCATTAGTAAAAACTCAAATTTTTTTTCGTTGGAACAGAGGTTGAAAAGTTTGTTTGAACAATATTTAAAATATCAGCTATTTATTTAATTATTGTTTTTTAATTTTTTATAATATAACTTTAAAAAAATTACCTATTAAAATAATTTTATAAATTTTTAATAAAAATTATTATTGACAACCAAATAATAAAAATTTTTTTAGTGAAAGGGTTATTTATAAAAGCTATACTAACAAAATCTTTACCTAAATAAGCTCGACTTGAAAAATTGTACTAAACGAAGTCTAAATGTAAGGTTTTATATATCGTAGGAATCTCTCTATCAAAGAAATTTTTTATTTTTACTCTGACGTGCAAGTGAGATAAAAATTGGGGATTGGTGTGTGCGGTTTTAGAGTTCACGAAACTGTACATCTGCATGATCAACAATTGTGATTCAAAATGGGTTTTGGTTAAAGCATTTTTGGCGACTTAAAGAAATATGGTTTATTATGGAATAAATACGGAGAAGTATTTATAACCAAAATTTATTTAGAATATTTTGGACTTTCTAATTTTTTAGTTTAATACGTGTTTTGAAAATTGTCGTAAAACTTTTAGTAGATTTAATTTGACGGAATCTAATGAGATTACCAACTTTTGACAAAATAGCTTCATGAATTTTAGAAATTTAATTGAGATTTATGATGAACCATAAATTTGGTACTTCTCTACTGGAAATCTATAACCCATATATTTTTTCATACAATCGATCATTCATCGTTAAAATTTAAACTAATTAGACATATTCCCTTAAAAAAAATGATTAGACTAAGCAACCCACAAAAAAAAAATGATTATTATTTTATATTTTTGGCGACCTCAGTTTTTGGTGACATCATGCATGAAAGCTTTATCACTTATTCATGCTATCTTCTTGTCTTGAGCAAGAAGTTTGCAACCATAATGAGCGACATTTGTAATATTGAAGAAGATGTCAAAACGTTTTTCAGTCGTTCGCATAATTATAAAAATGCAAGATACATTCATTTTGTATACGTATGTAACGTGTTTGCTTCAAATATAAGCTATCACGAGCCGATAAATAATGCAACGGACCAAGGACGTCGCCTTTTACGCGGTAGTGGATTTGGATCCATAAATTGAATCCGACAAACTATGTACCAGGACCTAGTCGAGCCCCATAAATTGTAGGACCAAGGCCGAGAGGGAGCACGACCCACATGCTTTTTATGATATTTTAATTTTCTAAGAAAGTTTTATAATAATTGTGATTAAAACAAAAATTTATAATAAATCTTCCTAAAAGTAATAGACAATTTTTATTTGTTGTTTGAAATTTCTCAATTAGCGCATTTTCTAAAGAATTTTCGTTTGGATTCAAATTTGAATTTCTCAATTAGCGCATTTTCATTTCTAAAACTTTCAGATTTCAAATTTAAATTTTGTCCTTCATTTCTTTTTCTCTCACTTTAAATATTACATTTACAAGTACATCCATATTTAGAATTAGAAATCTTTATAGACCCTCCTACATTATTAAGTTATGACTATTTAAATATATAATTTTTTATTATGTCAAATATGCGGAAAATTTCTTTTAGTGAATCACATAAAAATTTAAACTCATGCTCATATATATGAGCAATGAGATGGTTTGCTATCTAGTTAATGCATGGCTCTTCGTCTCTTTCAAATGACTAAACAAAATTCAAGAATTATTTGGTCTTTCATACTTTTAGTCGAATAATTAAAATCAAAGACCTACTTGAAATAAATGGAAAAAAATATGTCATGAGTTGATTAAATAAAAATAAAAGTTAGGGACCTAGATATTATTATACAAGCAAGAGGAAAAAGAGAACGGCATCAATCATTATGCTGTCTGCCATACAATGATACAAACAGACATAGAAACGAAAGCCCAGGTTGGGCCTCACACTGCACAGCAAGGCAAAGCCCTTCAAAATAAAAACATACCAAACAAAAAAAAATCTTCCCATCAATTTATATTGCACCGCAAAAAATATTTTGAAAAAAAAAAAGAAAATTCACAACTGGCACAAACGTTTCTTCCTGTTCCCCGATTGGTTGATTCAAAAATCAAGCGGCTCAAAAGCTAGATAGATCTGAATGTCACTCTCATTCTCTGCCATTTCAAGGTCATTTTGCGTATCTGTAAGTTAGTCAACGTTTTTCTAGTATTTCATTTTCAGATTTTTGAATATTAGATTTTAATTTGATTATTTTTAAGTAACAAACTACAATGTTTTTTCCCCCCTTTGTTTTTATCTTCAGTGCTTGATTTCTTAATTTTAGCTCACACATTGGGTTTTAGTTTTTGAATTAATTTAAACTAAGTGACGTTTAGGATTTTAAATATCTTCTGTTGTTGATTTTATTTTATTTTTAAGTCAATGCGTCGCTTTTTTTTTTCCGCTTGAGTTTGTTTTTATTTTGAAATTTGATGTTTGATTTGGAGTTTTATAATTAAAATATTAGGTTTCACATTTAATTATTTTAAACTACATTAGGTTTTAAATCTTAGGTTTTAGTTTTAATTAGTTTAAACTAAGTAACGCTGTATGACATTTAAAATTTCATATCTATTTCATTGATTTTTTTTTTGTTAGTCAATGCTTCGCGATTTTAATTCCTTTTTTGAATTAAATTTATATTGCCTGACTTCTTACTCTTAGGTGTTAATTTGAATTAGTTTAAATCAATCTTTTTGGTTTTTATCGTCAGGCTGAGGTGAACGCAAAGCATTCAGCGTTAGCTCTTAGACAATAGATGAAGGTTGAAATTTGAGCCGGATTGATTATTTTTTGCATGTAAATTGGATCAACGATGGTGTTCTGGGAAGGATATGTTAGTGATGAAGCAATGGGGACATTTGCTCCAATAGCAGTGTATTGGTTATATGCAGGGTTTTATCAAATGTTACCACCTTTGGATAATTACAGGTTACATACTAAAAAGGAGGAAGATGAGAAGAACTCAGTGCCACTTTCTGCTGTGGTCAAGGGTGTTTTGCTTCAACAGCTCGTTCAGGCAACAGTTGCACAGTTACTTTTCGTGGTTAGTTGTTAATGTTATTTTTAGAATGACTTTTATGTTAGCCATGTTTTCCGGTTTTTTTTTTTGTTTCTGATGATCTTGTGGTTCTTTTCCATGGATGCTAGCCAACAGGAGATTATTGAGATTCTTTCTGTAATAAGGATGAGGATAAGAATTTAGTGCGGAGCTAAGTTTGGCGGAGCTGTTAGGCAAGAGAAATAAAAAATAAATAAAAATTAAAGTAATTCTGATCATTGATTCAGTGCTCAGCAAAAACTTAGCTTAGCATTGAATCTTACCTTGTAATAAATGTAAAAATGTTTGACATGGGTATTGCTGTACATGATGAAATAAGGTTTGAATGAATGATTATCTTGCTCAGGGTGAGAGGCTTAAAGTTTTTCATGTGAATACTTTGCAAGTCAAATAGCATTGAACTTGAGTAGCTTGAATGTGCTCAGCTTGTTGCATCTTTTTTGCTATAACTGGATAAGCTGAAGCCTGACACAAGTCCAATAAACGTTTGAAATTATTGATTTTAATTTTTTTCTAGAGCTAATCTACAGGCTAATCATAGCAATAGTGGAAAATTTTCCATTTTAAATCGTTGCTAGATAATATGAGGAAGTTATCTCCTCTTTGAACTTGATAAACTTTTCTAAGTGAGCATTTAACAAAGTGAAGCATGAGTTGGAACTCAAGTATGTCAATTGTTTTCCTTCTTCACCAGGATTCTATATGAATTTGGGATTGTGTCATTTAGAGTCTATTATCCTATCCAACAACGCTGATGACAAAAGACAAATATAATAGTGACTTTGATAGATTTGATAAATGTTTTAACCTGTCCCTTTTTATGTTATTGTCAACTGCAGCAATTTCGATATTAGTGGATCATAATTACTAATGTAGATGATACACAGAGGTCATTTTGCTTGATGGTTGAAACATGATAGTTCTTTAAGAAGTTTTCTCCCTTTTTCCTCTTTTGGTTTGAGATATAGACTTTGAGTAACTGATTATTTACATGACAAGTGTCATGTGGCAAGTTGCATTTGAAGGTCAGCCCACCCCTCTTCATTGTCAGTTAAGTTCTTTTAGTGGTTGTCTTGTTTGAACAAGGTGGCTTAGCTGCAATATATTCTTTCAGATTGCTTCTTTTTGTTTGGTTATGGTCCTTGGGCCCAGAAGGACCATCCGTTTTCAGGAAATGTGCTTCCCTTGCTAAGCACTATGAGTTGATTTACTCTTCATGTGTAAGAAGTTTGCATTTGTCTGAGACTTCACCTAAATCGAGGCATAATTAACTTCAAATAATGCTAGATTTAGATTTGTGATGTGTGAGTGGCAACACACTTCCCTGTGGAAAATCTAATTGATGGTAAATTATTATAATATTTTAGTAAAGTCAGAAAAATGCGCAGGAGTAATTTCATGACAAATGATATGCAATTTAAGTCCGTGCATTTGTTTATTGGAATTATTTTGCATATCTTATCTGTTAATTCCAGCTAATATTTGAAGGTTTACTGGCGAATAATGTTGTTCATTGGTAATGGTCTATGTGACTCATATGAGGACATTAGAGACCTGTAAATTGTGTGCATTCATAGATACTTTCTCCAACAAGTAGTCACTAATCTATCTTGCAACTGTTTCAACAGTTGACCTCGAAGGCAGATGCATCCGGCATCACAACCCAGGCATCGATTCCTGTGCAGATTCTGCAGATTATCATCGCGATGTTTGTCATGGATACATGGCAGTACTTTGTGCACCGATATATGCATCAGAACAAATTCTTGTATCGTCATATCCACTCTCAGCACCATAGGCTGGTTGTTCCTTATGCAATCGGCGCCCTTTACAATCACCCACTTGAGGGACTTTTGCTTGACACTTTGGGTGGAGCCCTATCTTTTCTTGTCTCGGGAATGACTGCACGAACAGCCGTGATATTTTTCTGCTTTGCTGTGATTAAAACTGTTGATGATCACTCTGGGCTTTGGATGCCTGGCAATATCTTCCACTTGTTCTTCCAGAACAACACCGCTTATCATGATGTCCACCATCAACTTCAGGGCTTGAAGTACAACTATTCTCAGCCATTCTTCTCAATATGGGATAGACTTCTTGGAACTCACATGCCTTACCATCTAGTAAAGCTACCTGAAGGAGGTTTTGAGGCTCGGCTAAAGAAAGACTAGATGCTATTAAGACAATTTGACTGTATCATTTTAGGCTCACTTTGTACGAGAAGATTTTTTGGTCAAGGTTGTGCCATTCTTGGGAAGTTGAACTAGAGTTTGTTTGGGGCTTTAAACTGTAGGGTTCTAGCAGGAGGTTATCTTGTTGCTTGGCATTGTTCTTTAAGCGGTTGTGGTAATTTTGCAGACCAACCATATTACTTATAATTGTTCTGTTTTGGTCTATCTATCTGCTGTGTAAAATATCTCCTTATTTCATGTAACATTCAGATCTTCAGGCTTGTTGATATTGATGTACTGGATGACTTTTTAGACTTGTGTTGCTCAACAAGGCTGGAATTTATTTGCAGAATGAGGATAATTAAAATGCTTTAATTTCCGTTATTCAGGTTGCAATTTCTGGATTGCCTTAGTAGCTTTCGAAACCATCAAAATGACTTTTTAGACTTGTGTTGCTCAACAAGGCTGGAATTTATTTGCAGAATGAGGATAATTAAAATGCTTTAATTTCCGTTATTCAGGTTGCAATTTCTGGATTGCCTTAGTAGCTTTCGAAACCATCATCTCTTATGCATGAAAGAAACCAATTGTCACCAATAATCTTTGCAAGAACAAGCACCATCTTTGAATCTATGAAACCGAACTCGATCCCTAACGATAATTTCCCGATTATAGACCTTTGATATAAGCTTAATAACATCATGACAATCTCTGCATATCCTAAGGTTCTTAAACACTTGAATTGAGGTTGCCTCACTTGTACTGATCAAACCAAAAGCCACAGCTAACTTCTCGCTGTGATAACATAATGCATTCTCCTTCTCCTCTTCCCCTATATCGTGCAATACACAACTAGTCCCTGCCGCATATCCATACTCTTTAATCTTGAACATAATCTCATCCAATTTCTCATAAATTTCCCTCCATTTTACATGGCTCTTGTCGCTGGTGAAAAACTTGTGGATAACACCACCAACTTCAATGTAGCTGAAGCCAGGCACCTTTTTCACATCCCTATTCTTCATGGCTTTCCTCACCCTCCCCACATCATCCCATCTCTCATATGCTGCATAAAGATTTGATAACAACACAAAATCACCACAATTGTTAGAACCCATCTCTACTAGCTTTCTTGAAGCGATTTCTGCCATTTCCACATCGCCGTAAAGTTGGCAAGCGCCAAGCAATGTCTGCCAAAGTACCATATCAGTCCCCATTGATACGGATTTTACGATGTCACAAGCCTCTTGCAGCCTCCCAGCTCGGCCCAACAAATCAACCACACTCCCATAGTGCTTCATATTAGGTTTCACTCCACAATTCGCCATTGAATTAAACAACCTCACACCATCATCAACTAAACCTGCATGGTTACATGCACATAATGCGGCCAAGTACGAGACATCATCCGGCTTCACCCCAGCACGACCCATTTGCTCAAAAAGCTCAAGGGCTCTAGGCCCATCTCCATGCACTGCAAACGCCATTACCATAGTATTCCACGTAACAAGACTCTTCCTACACTTGATATTATCAAACACTTCAAACGCCTTATCCAGAAGCCCGCACTTAGCATACATATCAATTACTGCATTGCACACTACCACATTCATATCAAGCCTCTCTTCTCTTATATATTCATGAATCTTATCTCCTTCTTTCCAAGCACCCAAATGACCACACGCCGCCAAAGCTCCCAGAACCGTAACCTCATTAGGCTTAAAAACACCCTCCATTTTCATCCTCTTAAACAAATCAACTGCTTCACTCGCCAAATTCCCCTGAGCCAACCCAGCAATCAACGCATTCCACGACGCAATGTCTCTCACACCCATTTCATCAAACACCTTCTTAGCACTTACAATCTCGCCAACTTTCGCATAGACATCCAACAAAGTAGTACCCAACAACGCATCAGCCAAGAACCCATGACGCAAAACGTGCGAATGAATCTGTAAAGTCTCAAACAAAGCCAGGACACGCGCGCATGCTTTGAGAGCAAACGAGCACGTGAGCGCGTCGGACCTATGGGACCCGCGTAACATTTGGCGGTACCATAGGACGGCGTTCGTGGGTTTCGAAGAGTGGGCGAGGCCTCGGAGGATAGCGTTAAAGTCGTTGGTGGAAGGCGCGTTGATTTGGCGGAACAAAGCGTGTGCGTAAGCGAGCTCGTTGAGAGGAGAAAGCGCGTAAAATTCGATGATTTTGGATCGAACGGGGCACAATTTGGATTGGAATTGGCCGGTGGTAGTAAGGTGAGCTTGTAGTTGCTTTATGTGAATGTGAGAGACTGCGACATTACTACTGCATTTTTGTAACAGTGCGTTGAGATTGGCCATTCCATTGTCGACTGAAGCTGGCCTACCAACTACTCTTTTAACTGTATTTAACCGTTAAAGGTGAGATTTATGTCATTGCTTTTGAAAAAAAAAATAAAATTCTTTTGACCAAAATTTGAGTTCAAAAAATCAAAATAGGTTACTTTTCACTTGGGCCCCTCACTCACTAAATAATAATAAAGTTTCTTTGATTCTCTTGTCAATCATCAATTCACCCATAAGTGGGGGTTGAAGGGTAAAACTAGTTATCTTTACACGAAAATACTAATAATAATAATAGAAATAGTATTAAAGAAAAGGAAAATGCAAACTAGTTAATGTCTAAATTTATGAAGGGTAAAATAGCCAATACGTAAATGCATCACCCAATTCCGATAAAAGTAAGAATGCCGATCATATTATATGAACAAATTATAAATAAGTTAAATCAAATAAAATTTTGTTTTAATTATAGATAATTCAATGAAATTACAGAGTAAGTAATGACTTTACATATTGATCCACATGATTAAGAGAAAAAGAGATTTGTCATTATCTCAATTAATACAAGCAAATAAATAGAATAAATACTTAGCAGTATTTATGTTTCAATTAAACTGTAATTATTTAATAAAATAGAAAAGCAAGCATATCAATATATCATCGCATCGGCGCCTAGAAGAAAGAGGAAGGATCTAGACTCACAAAAATCATCATTTATTAATTTCTTTTTAAACTATATTTTACCCCTTTACAGATTGCCTATAAATATCAGAATTCAGAAATCGTAGTTAATCAGCATTTACCTCACGTACTTTCTTTGCTTCGCCTCTTTTTCAACTCTTCGGAGATTAAAAGCGCATAATTGTTTTTATCGACAAGATGAGGTATCGTTTTAAGTTTATTCTTCGGTTTCGTATTGAAATCTGTTTGGTTTCTGAGAAAATGAAGGGGAAAAAAAAAGCTGGTATTTTTCGATCGAACTCTGCTGTAGCAGTTTTTTTTTTTTTTTCAATTTGTTTTAATGCTTCTGTTTGGTTGAGTAAAGGAAAAGTTTGGAATTTGGGATTTTTTTTCCCTTGTTTTGTTTCTCTGGGCGTTAGTTTGATTTGTGGATTCTAGGACTTGTTGTTTGATAATTTTAAATGATGGCATCCTTCTGTTTTGCTTTAATAGGCTTATATTGTATTTTCTTGTAATTTTAAGTTGTGTTTAGCTACATTAGCTTTGGGCATTTATATCAATGGTTAGTTCATTTGATGCTGTATGGATGAATATTCGGTTTGCTTACCTTGATCAGTCCATGGTGCTTTGGTATTTGATATCTTGTATCACATCAAATGAAGTATTTTTGTTTCCTAAGTAGAGTAGTATCAATATTCTGGTTGATTGTTCAAATTTCAAGTATGATTGTAGAATTTTCTGTGCCTTGGGTTGGAGTGTGACAATTTCGAGAGCAAACCTGGGGCATGGGGATTTAGATGAATTTCCAATGCAGTATATTTCATGGATTTGAAGTTCTTTTCTATGGCATAGTAAAATCGGGTTTCTGCATTGATCCATGAATTTTGACGTTTATTAAGGAAGTTCAAATACCTTTGTAGTACATGCTTTTTGTTTCTGCTGTATCTAACGTTATTGGCCATATGAAAACAGAAAACTATGTTGGCAGACTTAGCTCATTTGGACAATTTTAACTGAACCAGTGCTACACTGCTCTGTAGGTTTAGGGAGAATATTGCTAAGTCTTGTCCTATCCATCATTGTTCCTTTCTAGTCTCTAATTTTCCTTTTGAATATTCAACTTTCAGCCGACATCCTACTGTGAAATGGGCCCAGAGGACTGATAGGGTCTACATAACGATTGACCTGCCTGATGCTCAAGATGTGAAGCTTAAATTGGAGCCTGAAGGAAAATTTTTCTTCTCTGCTACCAGTGGACCAGATAAGATACCCTATGAAGTTGACATTGATTTGTACGACAAGGTTGATGTCAATGTAGGTGCCCAACTATAATTGCATTTATATTGGCTGGTACTTGAAATTTGATTTATCAAATCTTGAGTACATGATTATGGTGCTTGCAGGAGAGCAAAGCTAGTGTTGGCTTGAGAAGTATCCATTACCTTGTGAAAAAGGCAGAAAACAAATGGTGGAGCAGGCTGCTAAAGCAGGCGGGAAAACCTCCTGTATTTCTGAAAGTTGATTGGGATAAGTGGATTGATGAGGATGAGGAAGGGAAGGATAATAAACGTGAGTTTAATAATCTACCTAAACAGTCATCGAGTTCCATTAGGACCTTTTTGTTCTATGACTAATTTATTCGGTCTTTTGGTTGCAGCTCCAGCTGATATGGACTTCGGGGATCTTGACTTCTCTGTAAGTGCTAATGTTACCTCATAATTATTATCAAGTTATATGTATCTAATTGCTCATTATGTTTGTTTGCATGGGTCTAGAAAATGAACATGGGAGGTTTTGATGCTGAAGCTGCCGGCGGTGATGGTGAGTTTAGTTGTTATGCAGTTAGATGATTCCGACATGCATTTATTGTCTATCAGACCATCTTTGGACTTTTAAGAACTAAACCTCCTGTTCAATGTTCTTGCAGAAAATGATGAGAGTGACACAGAAGAGGAGAATGAGGTGGGAGCAACACCAGCAGGGAACAGGGAAGCACCACCACCATCTACTTCCAGTGAGCCTGATACCAAGACAACTTGAAGCTTTCACTTGGATATGTTGTGAACTCTTAAGGTAGCAACATTTAAGTGTTGGACAACAAACAACAATGTTATAATGCTTGCCTGTGGTTATACTTTTTATTTGGGGAGCCCTTGGTTTTACTGCTCCGTTCTTGTTTGTATTGTTTTTGAATATTATCACACTAGATAGATAAAATCATACGATGTGTTCCGTCATCTGCATGTTTATGTACCTTTAACACCTTCACTGGTGCTGAAACTTTTGATGTGATGCACAGTGAAAAGAAACCCTGAGATTTTGTGTAGTTAACATTTACGAGTGGATTCAAAATCAGAATGCAGTTAGATGATTCCGACATGCATTTATTGTCTATCAGACCATCTTTGGACTTTTAAGAACTAAACCTCCTGTTCAATGTTCTTGCAGAAAATGATGAGAGTGACACAGAAGAGGAGAATGAGGTGGGAGCAACACCAGCAGGGAACAGGGAAGCACCACCACCATCTACTTCCAGTGAGCCTGATACCAAGACAACTTGAAGCTTTCACTTGGATATGTTGTGAACTCTTAAGGTAGCAACATTTAAGTGTTGGACAACAAACAACAATGTTATAATGCTTGCCTGTGGTTATACTTTTTATTTGGGGAGCCCTTGGTTTTACTGCTCCGTTCTTGTTTGTATTGTTTTTGAATATTATCACACTAGATAGATAAAATCATACGATGTGTTCCGTCATCTGCATGTTTATGTACCTTTAACACCTTCACTGGTGCTGAAACTTTTGATGTGATGCACAGTGAAAAGAAACCCTGAGATTTTGTGTAGTTAACATTTACGAGTGGATTCAAAATCAGTAAATTAACTAACATTTCAACAGTTAGTTATAAGGCATGTCTTGGAAGAAAAAACTTCGTGACTAAATAGTGACCGTGCCTGTCAATTTATGAGAAAAACAACTTTTAAGGAAAAATGAGGTTATACATCAAATGTGTCGTTGAAGTTGTACCTGGTGGAAAAAAAGAAAAAAAGGGGGAAAAGAAAAAATTGTCTGGGGAACAAGCAAAGCAAAATCCTAGAGAAGGTTCAATCTATGACCGCGCGACCTTAGAACATATCAATGTCTGAAATGTGAGTACAGGACAAATGACTTTCATATCTCACTAACGAATGGAAGCATCTCCTTTTCGCAAGCCCGTACTGTCTGGCAGTCTCATTATCACTTCAGATGGTGGTCGTAGGGTGCAAACCATTTCTTTCGTCTTCCCAAAATAAACCTGCAACATGTGTTGGTCGATGATGATTATGGAAAATCAGAAGCGCCTACCTAATGGCTATGACTCACTACTTATCATACCACCAAAAACCAAGATTTCAGATACCTGATCAAGTGAGTTCCTCAGTTTGCCCTCCATTTCTTCTATCATCTTTCCCATGTTACAAAGATGGCCCTCTGAAACTGAGAGGTCCATATTCATCTATGACAAGAAGAAAATGGGTAAAAAAAAAAATTCAGTTTAAGTCCATATCAAAAGAATAAAAGGACAGCCAAACAACTATTAATGCTTCCCATGACCAACTTGCTGTTAACCAGTCCTACCATAAGACAATGTGAAGCATGATTTAGCTGTTATTTAGCTAAGGTTCTAACAAGATCTTCAGAAATTTTAGGTAAACTAAACATTTTTAGAGATATGTGCCAAGCATCAAATGCGGACAAAAGTATATGAGGAAAATGCAATTATAGTTAGCTGTATAGATGCATTTCAGTCTATAGTACAGCAATTCCACAAGCAGCTTTCAACCAAGAAAAAGATACTCCACAGTGAAAGCAGTTCAATATATATTTATTAAAAATTGAATCACCAATAACAAACCAAGAGTAATTTTCTTGTCCACCGAGAGCCCGTTGTTAGAAACAATTTGTCAAAAAAGCAATGGAATGATGGAAAGGTCTAAAGAGTTTCATGGCAATCTTTTTATGGTTGATATAATACTGTTTCTAAGTGATCAAACTCCTACTCCACATAAGCATAAACTTTATCTTAAATAACTAGGCCTGTTTAGGTGTTTCCTTGATTGATGATTTTGCATTGGTAGTTTGATAGTAGATTAGTCCTTCCGGGGTGGAATGGAAGCTTGCTTACCTACTAAGATAAGACTTTTCCTATGCTTTTTAGCAGGAGACCTAGATGAGTGTCAGTCTACCACGGGATATTGGTTTACAAATGTTGGGGGAGCGAAGCTGGCAAGCGGCATCTAGCTACTACTACATACACGAGTCCCACACACCACTCTACAGTTCTAGGCTTTAAATTAAAAATTCAAGCTTCATCAGCTACAAGACAATCAAAATCAACAGCTGCTACGAGATTGAATCAGCTTCAGGCTTTCAAGTAAAATAAGCGTCTGGGGT
>MKYO02025837.1:942984-994340 GCA_002013955.2 Citrus medica
AGAGAGTGGGAGGAGGAAGGTGTCTTTGAGCTCATTCCTACACATCTAACTTATGAAGCTTACTTCTATAACATGTATAGCATCCCAGGCTCCCTCTTCCAAATGTCCCCTTCTTCCCTGTGCTGTCTTTGAACCATCTTCATCCAACCAAAAAGGTATAACATTATCAAGGGGAAAAAACTCTCCTGGCACCTAGTTTAGTTAAAAAGTTAAAAACTTTACCTTTCTTTATCAAAAAGCAAGCTACAAATCCTTCATTATCATCTTCCCACATGTAAACTGATGAAATACCACCTTCATAATACCTACCAATTTAATGGTTAATCAAGCAGCCACTACAAATATAAAATATATAAAGAACAAGCTAAATGAGGGGTATATTGTACAAGGAAGTTATAGAAGATTCAAGCACACTAATCTTTCAAAAAATTAACAATTTGAGATCCAAAACGGAGTTTTTTTTTTTTTTTTAAATGTTCATCAGAGTGTGAGTACTCTTTATATAAGGAGCAGTGGAAACTAACTTAAAAGACGAGGTAAGTAAAGAACCTCACTGGTCACGATAAATTGCAAACACTTCATTCGCTTCAATTTCAAGCTTTCTCAACTCTGCAGGAGGGTACAGTGCATCTTCCAATGGCGGATGGTACTTATTTGACCAAGGAGACCTGCAAAATGAGTATAATTCCATAGAAGAAAATATATACAACATTGTTAATTAGGACAACTAAAAAAATCAATGGTTTAACTGAACAAGTGATTACGCATAAGAATGGGAGAAGTTTAGGTTATACATCTACAACCAAATACTAGAAGAATGATTTTGTTGAATAATTGATATCTGAAAACAAAGAGATGATTAGCAATTACTAACACAAAACTAATTGCTTAGAACTCCCTCATTCAATCTGGGCAAAGATGTTTTACCCAAGAACCAATGTCAGATCCAAGTAGCCACTACTAAGGTATGTTTGTAATGGTGCACTAATGCTTAATTTTGAAAGCATATCAACTAAAGTCTTCAGTAAATCCTCACTTCAGTTGGCAGTCAATTTTCACTTATGCTCAATAGCTAGTGCCTCGTGATCCCATTGGGCGGCTTCCCACTTAGTGACTACAACAAAGTAACAATGCAAAAGCACAAATATGGTGGAGGATTATCATTATTAATTAATACCTATAAGAATCAGCATCTCTGTTGTATTCACACAAAATGAACTCTTTCCCGCTCTCCTCATCAAATAAAACCTGTTTTTTTCCCCCAAAAAAATAATCATTATTTTGCAATAACAACAAAAACCCATTTAGAATATTTACTAAAACTAACAAAAATAAGTCAATTTGGGAATTTGGAAACCCTAATGAAAGGACAAAGACCTGGAGAGGCTGATCGACTTGAGAGAGGAGATCGGAGGAGTGATCAGGCAAGAGGCTGAGAAGTGCAGACAGTGCTGTTTCCGAGTGCTTCGGCGGCATTCTTCTCATCAATCCCATTGCTGCCTCCATTTTCTTATCTCTCTCTCTCTCTATCTCTCTGTATATTCGACACAAAGCAAGCGCAGGAAAGCAACAAAACAAAATGACAAGAAGAGGCGCTCACCCTTCTCGTTTTGATCCGATTTTTCCTCGCGGGAACCACCCCCTTTTCTTAATATTTATAGGACTTAAATGAGGAGTTCTGAAAATTATTGGTTTATATTATTTTTCATTAAACAATGGGGACTCCATTGTAAATTAGCCAAACTAACAGATTTTGTTTTTCATTTGTTTTAGCAGTCAAATCCAAAATACTACTTAAAGGTATTATTATTTCAATGCAATTTAATTAAATTAACGAAAAGAATTTTAAAGACTGTATCAAGAAATTTATTATAAAAAAAATCCCCAACCTCTTGCAATTTATTATATATCTGCAGTCGCCAAACATTAAGCTTTTTTATAACTTGATTTCAAAAATAACTTTATATGGAACAATAAGAACATCCACTACTAATGATGGGGTCATGAAGCACAAATTTGAAACAAATTGTAAGAGACTGTTGTGTGGCAAAACTTTTTAAGTGATGTTATCTCTAAGAAAAGAAGTTGGAAAATGAGTTGTCTTGGGATCTTTGTGCTTCCACTTTCCCCACAGCTATAATGGGTAATGAGCAAGAAGTTGATTTTAAGACACTTCAAGATGCCAAAGCCCAAAAAATTGGGAGTTAAGAGGGGAAAAAAGTGCTTTTGCTTTCGTCAACCACCCATGCATAAGCAACAAAAACAAGTTAATTAAATGATTGAATCACGAAAACAGCTAGACTCTTATAGCTAAATCATGATTAAGTTCTAGGCTTCTAGCTGTAATTGGAATAAAGATGATTGCATTTTCTATTTCTAGGTGAAAAATTTAGAACAAATCTCATCCAGAAGGCGGGCGTCATTGGTGAAAAAATTAAGCTCACAAGCAAGTTTGAGCTTCAATTTCAAGTTTGTAATCTAGTGAATTCTTACTCTGCAGTGCCTGTAATGGAAAGGCTTAGCGGGTCATCCCAACTTCTTCCCCGCCCACAATATCAAAATAAATAGATTAACAAGAAAAAAGAAAGCTACAAACCAGTGCTAAGCAATTAATCACGTAGGTTTCTATTGGTACATTGTACAGGAAACAAGAGTTTACTGTCGACTTCCAAGTGATCGGTCAAAAAGTCTTCAATTTCATTTTCTTGAGTCCAATTTTGCACGTCTCTCCTCATATGTTGCTGGAATCAGTTCAAGCAATAAGAAGTTAGGCAAAAACCTTTAAAATGGGCATAATAACACGAGTGCTTAAGGTGTGGAGGAATTTACGCTCAGTTGGCCGCGAAAAGAGGGGGATATGGGAAGCCTTCTTCTTGACCATTCCATTTCTCAATGAGTTCTGGTCTGAAAAATTAAAGGTGGTCTCAGCCAGAAAGAACGGGAAGGTTGTACGTAACTAATGTAAATGGATTAAAGAAGAACCGATTTCTAGACCATTAGCTAAAGGCAAACAGTTGAGAAGAGCCTCATGAAAGATTGCAGCTTGGAGTTGATACACTTGACATTCATTCCGTAAGTGCAGGCGCAAATCGTGCCCAGCATCTATTCATGGAACAGAGAGAGAAATAAATGATAGTGCCATGGCAAGTTAAAATGAGCAATCACATTAAAGATTGCAAGCAAACCAAAGGAATGTGTAAACATTGAAGTTCAACCTATATGATCCTTAATAGTAGAAACTTCCAACAAAGAACAATTCCTTGAAATTGGTTAAATACCTAATGAACAAGTAAACTTGAGACCTTCAAAGTCACAGGATTGAAGAACTAATGGTATCTCTGGAGCCATATTGTATTGAGGTTTTCTTGGTATCCCATTCGTGTCCAGTAATGATTCTATTACCTGCAAAGTTGAGCACTTTATGTCAGTTTCTTTTACAATGTAAAACAAAGTTTCATAACTGGAAATGACTTTCCAAAAGGTAAAATTCTGAGTTTCAAGGATGTCTGCTACATACATCAATGGATTCAAGACCTTGGCCAATCATAAACAGTACAGCAACCATGCACCTGACCTGGTGCCACAAGAAAGCGCTACCTCTAATCTTAATAGCACAAAGTTGATTGCCTTCAAAACTGCAAGTGAAATTGAGTACTCTCAGATTTTCGAATATATTCTAACTAGCAAAGCTCAAAAGAAAATAACAAGATTGTACAACAATAATATTTCATTATAAAAGGCGGGTCAAAATAAAAGAGGTAAAAATTTAAGGAGAAACCCATATAAAATTTATAGTGAAAGATTAATCAGAATTAACTGCATGATTAAAAGTACCAGGGTCAAGAGTTCGTATAATCTCATGTGAGGATGGAGGTTAGAAATGGCTATGGTATTAGTGGGCCAAGGTATGCCTCTTAATTTTGAGAAATACATAGAGGAAGATGAAACCAATATTTAAGCTCTAACAAATATGAAAACAAAAATTGGGTCAAGAGATATTTTTACCAGTGCCAACCTGATATAACAAGGAGAAATTTCAAATGAGGTGACATGCCGCTTATAGTTGTGTACATTTGCTGCATCCATTTTACAGAAGTTTCGGAAGTCATGCTCCCCTAAAAATTTCTTTCCTGCACTCTCCATAGCCTGGTGAGATTCGAAACATAGAAGAAAGTATTATTGAAACTGTTGCTTTCTCTATGAGCAGCAAAGAAGTAGGTACACAAATTGTCAGGAAAAGGAATCACCTACCGACAGATTTAGATTTTCTCTCCAAAAAAAGTATATATATTCCCTACTTATACAGCTAAACCTGCACTTATTGTAAAAGCAACAGATCATGCTAGAGCATAAGAGAACACTATCATGAGCAAAATAGTGAAATTCTTATGAAAAATCACTGAGTCACCGGGTTGACATTTCAATTATAAAGGAACAAGTTCAACTTTAAATACCCTCTCGAAACAAGAACTGTCATACAACCATCATTGAGAATAAAAAAATTGGAAAAAAAAGGGGTAATATTTTTTTAATCTGTAGATAAACCTTGCACTGAAATCAGTTGGAGCAGGAGACCACCCTATAACTCGAATATCTTTTGGGAGGACTCGATTCAGTGCTCTCACATAATCAATTTCATCTTCTGAGAATAATACACATTGTGTAAGTTAAAATGGCAAATACAGACTCATAAACTTTTACATTTGAACTTTTGCAATATGAATATGATTTTATACAAAAATCCAGTAGACAACCAATATTGAGCGAACTACATTTAAAGAGTCAAATAATGCTTTGCTATTGTTAGTATTGTGCTATTTTGCCAGCCCCTTACAAAATCCTTCATGAGCTTTTCTTTTCGAATGGAAAGATTGCAGTTTACAAAAGAATGCAGTTTCACCAAAAGACTTGACTTTATGTGTATATTAAGCTCAATAATTTATACTAAAGTTTTCCAACAAAAAGATAAATGACAAACCTATTTGCTCTTCTTGAACAGTTTCACCCATACTGGCGTTGTTTGTATTACATTCCTTGATGTTTGACCGTAAATATATAGCAATTACCTGCACAAAACATTTACTGCTTCCTTAACTTCAAGAATCTGGTAAAAGGATGACTACTGATTGATATTAGTTATAAGTGAAACTGATTAAGCAGAAGAAGGATACTAATACAAACCATCAACAATTGGAAATTATGATTATAATTCATTCAATAACATAATGGTCACACCCAACTCAGGAATATGCTTTTGCTGATTATTATACTAAGTTTTAAAAACTCTAACTTACTTGCCCAACAGAGGAAACCCCCTTATCTGTTCTGCCACATCTCGAGTAATGTGATTCCTTCTTGTCAGCAACTAAAAGCCTTGTCTTCTCAAGAGCTTTGAAAATTTCAGACTGCAAGAAAGCTGGAATTAGAAACAGAACTTCATGTCTTATACAGATGATAGCTATTCGATAAAACTAGATCGTACGCTTTCAAAGCATTCAAAGGTATGAAGAAAATGCCATTTGTAGGATAATTGAAAAGGAAAATGAAAATGAAATTCTTTCTAGGAAGCTTGGTTTATGACAATTACCAATATCCAAAACTTAATCTTTAATACACTATGGTTCTCCTGAACTACAATCTTCGATATAGAGTTTGAGAAGTATCATAAAATAAATCAGCAAGAGAAACAATAAGAAAATTAACTGTAATTTTAGATCAATGACACATGCATGGTTTCCTAGCATCTTAATCATGCAGAAATACAGGAATAGGAATGGATGATATCTGTTGTATAATACAACTCTAAATGCAGCCTATTTCATTCCTAGCAACAAATCTGTCGATATTAACTGTCTAATTATCCAGCCTATTTTAGTAATATAGTTGCTGTGGGTAGTGAAATGGTGAAAACCTTGATTCAAGCTTTCCTCGTTACTGATGTTGACAGGATGCTTAGCATCATACCCTAGAAGGGTTGAGAACATAGATGATAATACTCCTATAATTCTTTGGAGACATCATCACACTATTACCATTTGAACTACTAGATGCAGCTTATCTAATATTTTCCAGCAGCAGATGCTTTGCATCTTCCAAGAAGAGATTATGATTGGAATATAAAATATTTGCTTCCTGGACATAGAGAACTAATTTCGCACACCAGGTTAAATCTCTTTTGCACAACAAGTTTGTATTTCTTTTTTTTTTTCAATTAATTTTGAAAGAAGAAACAATGGAAATAATGCACCTCCACAGTTGGTTCCATATTCCCATCTGAAGCAAAACCGTAAAACCTGAAATATAGCAGACAAAGGAGAAAGGTGTTCATTTTAAATTGTGAGTGGATATTAGACCAGGTGCTAAAAATAAAGAGAAGATAAATCATTGGCGTTAACAGTCCATAGATGTTATAACACAAACGGGAATCTTACTCCTGAAGGCCAGAGCCTACCCAAGCCGGAGGATTTGGGCAAAGCTTAACTCAGGCTTTAACAGCACAACTACATGAGAATTGCAACATGTTGTGAACAGGAAGATACTCGACTAACATTTCTTATCTAGTTCTTCCATAAGCTTATTACGGATGGTGCACATTTTTTTCGGAAGGAAATTTCCATACTAATTTACTAAGGGGGTCCTGGCTTAGTATGTTTTTAGTGTTTTGAAGTACCATTAACATATTTGATCAGTCTACCACCCTCAGGACCCAACCAAGCATATTCTTTTAGCTAGAAAGGAATGGCCGATCCAATCCAGCCTGGATCAGACCTCAATTGAGTCAGCTTGGATTCTTGTGATGTCAGATTCCCTAAAAAGCTCAGCAGATTTTCCTATTTTCATTTCATTTTAGGAGGAAAGGAGAGGGGAAGAGAACTACTGATATCTTAAAGAAATGAGCTTCAAGTTTATGACGAAATTATATACCTCTGACCAAAATACATGACTTTTAGAGCAACAAATCTCTTGAAATGATGATTTAGAGTTCCTGTAAGAACAAAAAGTGCCAGTCAGATTCAGAAACACGATAAACCTAGAAGTAGAATAGGTGATAGTTGGCTAATAAAGACCCATTACCAATTTTACATACAGGCTATTTGAATTCTAATAGTAATCTGATTTAAAAAGCAGGCGATATCAGCCTCTGACAAAGAATAGATAAGTAGAGTTTAAAACAAGACCTGACATTTTCTCCTTTACTTTCTTTTTCCCAATCTTACAACCTCCACTTTCCGTCTTCCTATTTTCCTCAACCAAAGTCGTGCCATCTTCAACACCATCATGAACGTTATCCTCTATCTGCATCATAATTTTATATCAGGTTCCATTTTGTCATGCTTCGACCAAATACCACAGAGAACAAAAAGAAATATTATGCATGTTTCTAACTCTTTTGGTTTTGCTTGATTTTGAAAATCACAACAACTGAAGTGTTTGTTAAGCAACCACATTTCATTGGAACCTAATGTTTACCAATCACATTCACATTTAAACTTGACCACCAGAATGATTACATGCCAAAGGGAGGCGGACTAAAAGCTATAACATCTCAATCTGAGATATACCTATTATCTATTTTCATTTTCTTCATTGAGAGAAAACTGTGATTGAACAAGAAACAAAAAGATAAACAATTAAAATTCGTCAACAGACCTTTTCACAGCGACAGAGAGAGAGTTTTGACAATAGCTTTTCATTATCAGCCTCTAATTCCTGTTATACACGCATTGCAAATTGGTAAATGGTACCACATCAAGTTAAAAAGTTGCAAATAACTTAAATAAAAAAAATAAAAATAAAAGACACAATAACGAATATTCAATAAGAATGAAAAAAAACTGGAAATAGCGATACCTTAACTCTGTTTTGAAGAGCCTCTACTTGCGACTGCAAGCTGGAGATGAGTTCTTGTTTGGCTTCGGACATGTTCGATTGCTTGAACTGTACTTGCTGTGCTAGTGCTGCACACCCAGAACCAGAAGGAGAGTCGAGTCAGTTCTGTGTAGCCTCCGCTCCAGGAAGATTTGTTAATGCGCAAGAAAATATTTCCTAAACTGCATGGGAATTTACCAAAACATCCTTCTTTTGTATACATCTTTTTATCTTTTTATTTTTTTATCTAGTTAATTCTATAAGTTCTTTTCAAAATTTTTAGTATTATTTAGTTATATGTTGAGTTGAGGCTTAAGAAATTAAATAAGCTATTCTATCTATACTAATAAAAGCTTAAATTTTAGTTTTTTGAAAACATATGTTGTATAGGTTTTCTAAATAGTTTTTTTTAATAGTTAGATTACATAAACTATTCTTAATTTATGTCACACTCTTGTTTCATTTATTTCATAATATAACCTTAAAATTTTTTTATTAAAGTATTTTTTATAACTTTTAATAAAATTCTCATTGACAATCAAATATCTCGAATATATTTGGTGAAAGCTCTACTTATAAGATATTTACTTAAATAAACTTTATTTGAAAAGATATATCAAATGGAGTCTTAAGTAATATTTAAAAAAATAATAATATATGACCTATTTATTGTGTACTTTTGGTCTGCCATAAATCTAAGATAGCCCTTTTTTTTAGGAAATATAAATAAGCCTAAATATAACTTAAATCCGAATGGGTTCTAAATACAAATATATCAATGACATGATTATTTTCATTTTTTTTTATATCTTGATATATATAAGTGGATCTTGTTTATTTATAAAAAAAAATTTAAACATGGTTATTTAATCGATTTCAATTAAATTTTTTTTTAGAGCGCAACTAAAATTTTTAGAAAAACTTTGATCAAATATGTTAAAAGAAAAAAATCGAACTTTAGGGGTTTCAATGAAATTCACCGAAAGAAATTTGGTTACGAATTTCCCGGGCAAAAATGTATTCCCGTCCCGTTTCAAGAGGCAGAAAACAGGAGAGTCGTATCTGAGCCTTGGAATTATACTATCCCCCTTAAGATTTGGGCGCTAATTCCATAACTGACTGAAACGTCTTTTTTTTGCAACTACCTTTTAACACTTCTTCTCTTTCTCTTTCTCCTCCAACTAAAATTAATTGCATTCACTAAATTAACTTCAAACCCAAAAACCAATTACCCATAAAAGCAAATAAAAATTAAAATTAAAAGATAACCTACTTCCACCCCTCTAAGTTTTAGCATAGTTTTGCCGCCGGTGTGCTTCGTCGCTCCGGCGAGATCTCATTTCAATAATCAAGTAATAAGAGGTTCTTAATTCTTTCTCAGGCTTGATATAAGGTCAAAAAAATAATTTGCAATTGGGCACACAGTGAAGAGCATGCCAAATATCGTAAATGCAAAACGAATATTCCCTTATTTAATGTAGATATAGATACCCCTTTAATTAATTTACCATCCTTGTTTGCAGGTAATTGTATTAAACTCACTATTATCTTCTTGAGAAGCTAGCAGTCAGTGGAGTTGAGAATTTGAACCTCATGGAGAACAAGGATAGTTTTGTATCAAAAGACCAACGAAAGCTTGTTCGATCACTTTCAGAGAGTGCAGATCCATTAACTGTATCTGCCCTGCAAATCTCCACATCTCCAAAGTCCCCAAGGTCACCCAAGTCTTATAGCAAACATGGCTCAAGTAGAGCGAGTCCCAGTAAGGGGAGTCCCAGAGGAAGCCCAAGAAAGAATGATCGGCGTCAGCATTCTCCTAGAGATGGTCGGCCTAAAAAGGGTACGTAAACCTTATAAAATCGTTTGAGATTGAGGTGTTGTAGCTTTTAATCACAGTTGGTAGCCGTAAAATCGAAATCATTAGTATAAGTATAATTACAGAATTTAGTATACAGTAGCCGTAAAATCGAAATCATTAGTATAAGTATAATTACAGAATTTAGTTGAAGCAAAATAGTTCTGAACAAATCATTTTATGTTGCGGTGTAAATGACTGGAAAGGAATAAGCTAGAGGAGTCTCATATGCGTAGGTGGATGTCTTGAATGGTTGGTTTCCATGAATCAGAAACATACAATAAGCAAATTTTTGTGATGAAGAAACTGTTTATGGAATTCTATTATATATGCAGGTGGCTGTGGGGGAAAAGGTACCTGGGGAGGATTACTTGATACAGAAGACAATTACTTTATTGACCCTAACGATCCCAATTATGATAGCACCGAGGTACTCAGTTAACGCTACATTTTTCCATGTTCTATCAATTTTGCATCTATTCAGGAATTTAGCCTTGCGGCATATATATGTTGATACCAATGGAGATGCAAATCCAATTTGGTTTGCATTGTTTTGTCCATAAAATACTGTGTACTTTTGTTGTAGGTCTAACTTTGAAAAGAACTTGTTTATGTTGCAGGAATATGAACGTCCGAGTGCAAAAAAGTCAGCAGGGGATTTGGATGAGTTCAAAAAGAAGGCAACAATAATTGTGGAGGAATATTTTGCCACTGATGATGTTTTATCAGCTGCAAATGAACTGAGGGAACTTCGAAAGCCTAACTATAACTATTATTTTGTCAAGAAGCTTATCTCTATAGCCATGGATCGGCATGACAAAGAGAAAGAAATGGCTGCGGTACTGCTA
Source organism: Citrus medica (assembly GCA_002013955.2). Taxonomy (NCBI): domain Eukaryota; kingdom Viridiplantae; phylum Streptophyta; class Magnoliopsida; order Sapindales; family Rutaceae; genus Citrus; species Citrus medica. The sequence continues at coordinate 953,557 of MKYO02025837.1, forward strand.
TCCGCTCTTTATGCTGATGCCATTGATCCCCCACAAGTTTACAGAGGTTTTATCAAGTTGGTGGAATCAGCAGATGACTTGATCGTTGATATACCAGACACAGTTGATGTGCTAGCTTTGTTCATTGCGAGAGCTGTGGTTGATGACATATTGCCTCCTGCATTTTTGAAGAAACAAATGGCTGCCTTGCCTAAGGAGTCAAAAGGGATTGAAGTATTGAAGAGAGCTGAGAAGGGTTACTTAGAAGCTCCTCTCCATGCTGAAATCATTGAGCGGAGATGGGGGGGCAGCAAGAATAAAACGGTTGAAGATGTAAAGGTTAGGATTAATGATTTGTTGATTGAGTATGTGGTGAGTGGTGACAAGAAAGAGGCTTTCAGATGTATCAATGACTTGAAAGTTCCATTTTTCCACCACGAAATTGTAAAACGAGCTGTTACAATGGCAATGGAGAGGCGCCAAGCTGAAGGAAGGTTGCTAGGTTTGCTAAAGGAAGCTTCTGAAGAAGGTTTGATCAATGCTAGTCAAATTACAAAAGGGTTTGGTAGGATAATTGACGTGGTTGATGATTTATCTCTTGACATTCCGAATGCACGAGGAATTTTGCATTCTTTGATCTCTAAAGCAGCATCTGAAGGCTGGTTGTGTGCTTCATCTTTGAAATCACTCTCATCAGAGCCAGAGAAGAGATTGTTAGAAGATACTGATACAAAATTGTTCAAGATGAAGGCTCAATCAATTATTCAAGAGTATTTCTTGTCAGGTGACATTTTAGAAGTAAGTGGTTGTCTAGAATCAGAGAAAAAATCTTCTTTAAATGAGGTGAATGCTATCTTTGTCAAGAGACTAATAACTCTTGCAATGGACAGGAAAAACAGAGAAAAGGAAATGGCTTCTGTTCTGTTATCATCTCTGTTTCTCCCCGCTGATGATGTCGTTAACGGATTTGTTATGTTGATAGAATCTGCTGATGACACTGCTCTAGACAACCCTGTTGTTGTTGAGGACCTTGCCATGTTTTTGGCTAGAGCAGTGGTGGATGAAGTAGTGGCACCACAGCACTTGGAAGAAATTGGAAGCCAGTTTTTGGGGGCAGAATCAATAGGGAGTAAAGTGCTGCAAATGGCAAAGTCATTGCTTAATGCTCGTCTTTCTGGAGAAAGGATTTTAAGGTGTTGGGGTGGAGGAGGGGGAAGCAGCAGGCCTGGATGGGCAGTTGAAGATGTCAAAGACAAAATTGGGAGACTACTAGAGGAGTATGAATCCGGGGGAGACGTTAGGGAGGCTCGCCGATGCATAAAAGAATTAGGCATGCCATTTTTTCACCATGAGATTGTTAAGAAGGCATTGGTGAGTGTCATCGAGAAGAAGAATGAAAGGCTGTGGGGACTGCTCAAGGAGTGTTCTGACTCAGGACACATAACTATGAACCAAATGATGAAGGGCTTTGGCAGAGTTGAAGAATCGCTCGATGACTTGGCGCTGGACGTGCCTGATGCTAAGAAACAATTCATACATTATGTTGAAAAGGCCAAGACTGAAGGTTGGTTAGATTCATCATTTTGGTTTAGCAAACTTGACAATGCAAGGGAGAATGGAAGTTGTCAATGAGTAATGGTAAGTCAAATGCTTCTGTCTTACACATTTGCCCTTAAGAAATAGCCATTGACTAGGAACTAGTTTCAGTTTGCTTGTTATTTTCTTGTAGTTTACAGTTTGCTTGTTATTTTCTTGTAGTTTATGTATGAAAGAATATACATACTATATATAGTTCTATGAAACCTAATGCATTTTGTAGACTATGCTGATTCATGATCATTGCACATGTAGATATACACAAACAATAAAAACTAACTAGAATCATAAAATTTACATCTAACTTTCTTTTTTTAAACATAAACTATCTGTATCTCAACCAAATTTTGAGTGAGTGCAATTTGATTCCTAAGCTTTCAGTACCACTTAAGAGATTTTTTTTTTTCTAATTAGAATAAAACTAATACCAACATAAATCGTGTATTGAATACTACATTAGAGAGAGTAGCAGAAAAATGGTTGAAGCTTGCACTCACTTTTTCTTGGGAACTCAATTGTTATTATTACTATTACTTTTGTTTTTTGATTCTTTCAATTCAGAGTCTATTTCTGAAAACAATTTATTCCTTGTTGAGATATTACTGTAGTCGCCTATTTTAATCTTCTTGCGAGTTGGAAAAATATTTCCGACTGGATTTGGGCCACTAGGTACTTCATGAGTAGATTCGAAAGAATTTATTTTTATGTAAGTTTTAATATCTCTCTAATCCTTACAAATCACTTTTATAATAAAATTTATTTTATCTTTATATGAAATCACTTAAAAGGGTAAATAGCTCTTAAGTGCATCTATATAATAATTTCAAATCTTAATTTCTTTTAACTTTTTAAGTTATTATCTCTTCTAAAATATTGTATACTCCACTTTTGTAATTATTAAAAAAAATAATTTATAATACTCAATAGATGATGATGAAGAAATATCAATTTTTTTTTAAATTATGATAACATTGATAAAATCTTTAAAAGGAAATAAAGAGGGATTATAGTGATTTCGAAAGTTTTTTTTAATAGATTTTATAAGTTTTAGATGATGACGCTTGAAAAAAAGATACAAATGAATCAAACTTGTATTTGCTTTAAAAAAATTAACAAATCGAATTGAATTAGGATACACTTAGTTTATCATAATTAACAACAAATAAATCAAACTTGGATTCATTTACAAAAATAATAACTAATAAACAAAAACCAAGTAAAATAAAATAGAAAGAACAAAAAAATTAACATCCTGTGAAATACAAACAAATCCTAAATGAATAATTGAATTAATGACTTCAATCTTGAAATCAATTCTTTTATATAATAAAAATTTAAATTCAATTTTTTTATTTAACAACTCAAAATTACCCATTTATTAAATGGACCAATTTTTCCAAACCAAAACCCGTTTAATTTGAATTGAATTAAATAAATAAATTGTCACTCAAATTCTCACCTCTAAATCCAACTGATAACTTCAAGCGAAGCATTATTAGGCTCGATATTATTTGTAATTATTATTGCAATTACACTTGTAATTGATATAAAGGTGTATAACATAATTATGGGATTTGTTATGCAAGTGCTGCCGCCAAAAGTTGTTTAATCTGAAAAATGAAAAGTACACGATTTTTTTTTTTTTAATCTTCTTGCGAGTTGGAAAAATATTTCCGACTGGATTTGGGCCACTAGGTACTTCATGAGTAGATTCGAAAGAATTTATTTTTATGTAAGTTTTAATATCTCTCTAATCCTTACAAATCACTTTTATAATAAAATTTATTTTATCTTTATATGAAATCACTTAAAAGGGTAAATAGCTCTTAAGTGCATCTATATAATAATTTCAAATCTTAATTTCTTTTAACTTTTTAAGTTATTATCTCTTCTAAAATATTGTATACTCCACTTTTGTAATTATTAAAAAAAATAATTTATAATACTCAATAGATGATGATGAAGAAATATCAATTTTTTTTTAAATTATGATAACATTGATAAAATCTTTAAAAGGAAATAAAGAGGGATTATAGTGATTTCGAAAGTTTTTTTTAATAGATTTTATAAGTTTTAGATGATGACGCTTGAAAAAAAGATACAAATGAATCAAACTTGTATTTGCTTTAAAAAAATTAACAAATCGAATTGAATTAGGATACACTTAGTTTATCATAATTAACAACAAATAAATCAAACTTGGATTCATTTACAAAAATAATAACTAATAAACAAAAACCAAGTAAAATAAAATAGAAAGAACAAAAAAATTAACATCCTGTGAAATACAAACAAATCCTAAATGAATAATTGAATTAATGACTTCAATCTTGAAATCAATTCTTTTATATAATAAAAATTTAAATTCAATTTTTTTATTTAACAACTCAAAATTACCCATTTATTAAATGGACCAATTTTTCCAAACCAAAACCCGTTTAATTTGAATTGAATTAAATAAATAAATTGTCACTCAAATTCTCACCTCTAAATCCAACTGATAACTTCAAGCGAAGCATTATTAGGCTCGATATTATTTGTAATTATTATTGCAATTACACTTGTAATTGATATAAAGGTGTATAACATAATTATGGGATTTGTTATGCAAGTGCTGCCGACAAAAGTTGTTTAATCTGAAAAATGAAAAGTACACGATTTTTTTTTTTTTGTAAAGTACATTTTTTTATTTGAAAAGAAAAAGAACATTTTGGGACAATGGGTCACTTTCGTTTTTTTTATAATTTTAGTTCTGTAATTGTATTTCTTTCTATCCACATGCAACATAAAATATGTACACATCGTTGAACTAAATTTAGAATGAGACGAATGAGAACTTTAGAGATCGTTTTCTTAGATTAAACTCATAGAAAGGATTTCATTATCAAAGAGCCCATTTGTAATTACTATTGGGAGATTCAAAAGTAATTTTAAAAATATTAAAGTTAATTTTAGTGTTTAGTAAACTTTTAATCATTTTTGATAAAATCACCCTTTCTATAATAGATTTTGAAAATGGAAAAAGAAATAGTTTTTTAAAATTTAATTTTGATGATAATTTTATACTTAATGCAATTATATATATATCCTCACTTATTTTATAAAAAAAATAAAAGTACCCTTATTTCATTGTGAAATAAAGTCATTAATTTAAAAAAAATTATTATTATTACCAATCATATTAAGATAACAAAATAAAAAATAAAATTAATAAAATAAAAATATTTATTTTAGTTGTCAACTATTATATATACAAAATAAAGAAATTATTATTTATACATGTTTATAAAAGTATAAATAAATTTTATTCAACATTATGTCTTTTTCAATTATTTCCAGTCTTATAATAAATTAACAACAATATTTATTAAAATATATGATTGTTTTTAAAATTACAACATTTTTAAAAATAAATACTATTAAATGTTTAACTGATTCTTTTCACTTTTTATTATTTTTAATAGCACAACTATCAGTTATTATTTTAAAAATTATAACATTATCAAACTGATCTTAGTTTAAATAGTTCCACTCCACCATTTAGTTTTTAGAAAGATGCCGAAAAGCGTCGGTGAAAGGAAAAGAAGGAACACCATTGACATTTGACAAAGATGTCTATGCGAAGAACAGACAAGCCCATTGCTTCCAATTCAACATACTTTTTATATTCCGAGTGCCGGTTAAAATTTTAAATTTTAAATGTGTTGTTGTTGAAAAATAAATAATTTATCATTACCAAAATAAATCTTTTTTCTAAAACATGTTGACGAATAAATTCTAATCAAATTGGCAGTTGGGATTAGATTAAGGTGAATATTATTGTACTCATCCGAATTGATCCGCATTCCTATCAATTTTTTCTTTTTCAAAGTCTTGAGAACCTCCACTGCTTTTGATTATTATTACTGTAATAAACATCATAATTAAATCATCGAAATATTATACTGAGTCATTTCCCTTAAATTTTGTCTAATTATATGAAAAGATTTTTGTTTTTATATAAATCATCTTTTACAATGAGAGTGAGGTGCTGTAATTTTTAAGCTGCAAGCTTTAATTATTGTGGAGTAAAACCTATAACTGTAGAGTATAAATTGGAAAAAAAAATTTACTAAACCACTAAAATCTAGCTATAAGTGTTATAAAAAACTTTAATAGCTGGACTTTCATCTCACTATACTCTGAAACAGGCTAAAAACTTAACAGCTGTAAGTTTTTGAATATTCGTGAAAAAGAATTAATAGATAAAATATATATGGTGCAAAAAAAGAAGTAAAGATAGAGTACAAAACATTTTGTGTACAAAACTTACGTATCAATACACTATTAATTGGATAAAATATAGAATTGAAGATTAATAAAATAAGATCCAAATAAATAAATCTCGACACTTCAACTTAATAATTACCATCTATCAATAAATTTAGAAAAGTCATACAAATTTTGATAGGAGGATCTGAATTCATTTCGATTAAGGCAGCATTACCACTTCCTGTTCTGCCAGTTACTAGATACGGACAGGGACCTTTTTTGATACAAATGGAAAAGTCAAACTCTTGGGAAAAAATAAAAAAACATTAGGGATGTCTTTGAAATATCTCAATTAAAAAATATACGGGTTAAATTTGAAAAAGAACCAAAAAAAAAAAGGAAGAAGAAGAAGAAAAAAGGGGAAGCGGGTTCAGCTTAGAAACAACATGGAAATGGAGAGAGAAAAACTAATAAACGAAGAAATCGAAGAAGAAAGGAAACCGATTACAAACGGGTCACCCACGAACCAGACTCCGGAAACCGTTAAGACGAAAGTCCCCGAAGTCGAGATCCATTTGTACCGTCAGGGCAAGGGTCCGATCGCCGTGTTCAAGTCGACCTTGGCCGGGTGGGAGCAGGACCAGCTCGATGTCCGAGAAATTCTAGACAAATACGGGTTGAAATCGGTCTACGCATTCTCGACCAGTGCGGGTCGGGGCGTTCCGATCCGGTTTAATCGGCGGAACGGACGGTCTATGCTTGAGTACAAGGATGGCTCTGTTGTTTACATGGACGGCGAACCGCAGGTGATTCTTTTCAAAAACATCTTTTTCTATTGAATATTTGAATTTTTTTTGAAATTTTAATTTAGTGTGAGTTGAATTGAGCTGCTCGATTGATAGGAAAATATTGAAAATTTTTAATTATCTGTGGGATAGTCCAATTAGTTTGGCAGTGGAAGCAAGAGGTGGAGTGGTCGATTCCCCCTCGCACAACCTTGGAGAAGGGAAAATATCTCTAATTTATGTTTGCGCTTGTGGTTGTGCGTGGGGTGGGATAAGTTTTGGGGGTATGAAATGAAAAAAACTAAATTCTCTAGGACCAAAAGTATGTTTGTAGTTGTTGTGCTGAAAACTAAAAGTGTTTTACTTGACAACTAGTGATTCTGTTTCATGGATTAAATTTCATAATGATGATTGTTGATTTATTCCTTTGGTTTCTTGAGGATACTCATTTGTCCAACTTCTTCCTAGTTTGCTCTTTTTGGTCAGATGGAGTTTTGTAGAGTCTAAAATAGAAACTTTTGCTGCTTCACGGCATTGAAGATTCCCTTAGATATCCTCAAGTTGAGTGAACATAAGCTATGACCTAGCAACATGCTTTGAGAGCAACTTTGTCTAAACTCTTTTTGGAATTTGACGTCGTAGATAATGCTCAGTTTCATGATTGATTATTTATTTGAACTTTTTCTTTCAACTGATTGAGTTTTGTTTATTGAACTTTCAAAATCTTGTCCTCTCTTTTACCACTTTGACCTTGCTGCATCACATCTGTCATGCTTGGATCGTTTGGGTAGCAAACCAGTAGGGGTCAGTTACAAGATGACTATGTTTGACATCTTTTTCATAGCATGAAAACAAAGCAGTGAAGTCATCATCTTCATGGTCAGAATGCACCTATGTGCCATAGTTTTATTTTATGTTCATGAGACGAGATGCATGCTTTTGCCTTAAAAGTCGGGAGTAGGGGCCTGAGAAAGAGCTTCTTTTGAGATTTTCTTCTAGATAATAATGCCTTATAAATTGTTGGCGTTCAGAAGACTGGACAACACAACATATGTATTATTCCTTGTGGCTGGACGTAAGTTAACATGCATAAATATTTTTTGTACCTTTTTCTCCTTATGCCTGATGCCTGAAATTTTTCACTGAAAGAAAAGATATTTTTAACAATAAGGCGGTGTTACTTGTTTGGTTATTTACTCATTGACACTCTCTAATGCAGGATTCCATGATTAAACCAGTGACCAAGATCTTATTCGGATTAACAGTTATAACGCTTCTGATAACACTCTTATTCAAGGATCGTCCTGAATGGATTAACAAATTAAACGTTCCAGGTTGGAACTTCCCTCCATGGGTCATTGCTTGCGTGGTTATAGTTTTTACTCGTATAAGGAAGAGAACTAGGAACTTTTTTATGAAATAGGGTTGGTGAATAGATGCCACCTCGACTTTTTCTCTTTTCCTTTTTGAAGTTTTGAGTGGACGAGAAGCTTTTAGATACTTGCATAAGGCTTGCCTACAACTTTCTGATCATTGAACATTACTTTCGTATTATGTGTACAATTAGTTTTTTTGATGATAATAGAATTTCAATGGCAATGCTTTTAAGTTAAAAATTCTGTTCCGATTGTTCTTTTTGAGCTGTTCAATACTTAATTAATTACCATAAAATGTTGCCATAAGATTTGCTAGGAACACTAGTGTGCATAAATTTGTATTAAGATTTTAAATATTGGGTTTCTTATGTTATGGTTAATATTGACTTCCAATTCGCTAAAAGAAATTGTTTTATTCCATGTTTAGTGGAATTATTTTATTATATAAAACAAGATGAACAAGACGATAAGAAGGAAATACAATACTGAATTTACTCAAGGATTTGACCACACAGTGCCGTTATTTGGATTGTATAGCCATCAAGTGTTTCTGTTAGAACGCACGTCAAATTATGTGATCTAAAAAGTTTTGATTACTTTCACCCAAAGTCCAAACGCATAAAAAGGTCTTTTCCCTAATCTAGTAACTGCTTTTCCCTTGGATTGTCCAAAGCACTTGAAAAGCACATTTTAAACGCGTACTTAAGACCTATTCAACTCATCAATTGAGATTTTAGATCGATTTCTTTGACTATATATTATTTCTAATTAGATGATGATTAACTGTACACCGCATTATTAATAAATAAGTAAATATTTTTTTCTCAAAGAAAAATAACACTCGAAAATTATTGTTCATATTTTTGTTATTTAGAGATGTACACTTAAAATGTGATTTGAAATATTGTTGAAATAATAGAATGATTGAGATTTCGAATTAAGGGGAAAAAAAAAAAGGCGATCATGTACAGTTGAAATTAACGATGCTAATAAACATTGTTTACATATAATTGATAAATTTGTGACGCTGAGTTAAAATTTCGTTAATTGAAGATCTTAAAAACGACAGTAACTATGAGACGTAAAACGACGAGAAAGTAGGCGAGAAAGCCTAACAAAACGACCCCACTTATATATTTATGTAGCATGTGTCGCGCTGGGTTGGGTCAATTAATTATTTTTTGCCGGCATAAAAAATTAATTTTTTGTTTCAGAAAAAGCAGATCGAAATTGGCGCTCCTTTTTTATTTTGCTTTCTCCCTCTTCTTCTCCTCCTCCTTTCTTCGGAATACAAATTACAACAGAAAAAAAACTGTCTTCGAATCCTAAAAGCACACAGATTCCATTTAATATTTCTTAACACATGCGTATGAATTGTTAAGAGAAAAAAAGAAAAAAAAAGCAATTAAGATTTCGAAGATTAAAGTTTTGATTATTATTGAATTACCGCCATGTCACGTAGACGAACTTTGCTCAAGGTCATCGTTCTTGGCGACAGTGGGTAAATTTTCTTTTTTCTTTTTCTGAGGGTGATTTTATTTTGAGTATTTAATTTTTTTTCATGGTTTTGTGTGAAATCATTACAATTTATTTACTTTCAATTTGTTAATGTCAGAGTCGGCAAGACGTCGCTGATGAACCAGTATCCTTTGGACCAATTATGTTATTTAAGATCTCTAAAATCTGTATTTTAAAAATTTATGTTTTTGTTGGGTGTTTTGCTGATAGATTAAATATTATATTTCATATTGTTTATTGTTGTTGGTCTTTATGAAGGATTTCACTGTACATTATGATTGAATTAGGTTGCTTTTATTGTACCTTTTGAGATCTGGATAGTTCTGAGTTTGACTGGGATTTGGCTTACTTTGGGAGTAATTTGCGGGCCTTCCTTTGGATTGGTGGTATTTTTGTGGCCTTTGACTGCTTTTATTAGATACGTGCATAAGAAATTTAGTCAGCAGTATAAAGCTACAATTGGAGCTGATTTTGTCACTAAAGAACTCCAAATTGATGATAGGCTTGTCACGCTACAGGTGGGTGCCAATTTTTATTTTTTATTTTTTTATCAAATGTAATTTGAATGTTGATTTTGAAGAGCTTGATGTGGAGTTTTGTGATGTTGAATGGTTGTGTTGTGTTCATAGATTTGGGACACAGCTGGACAAGAGAGATTTCAGAGTCTTGGGGTTGCTTTCTACAGAGGGGCAGATTGCTGTGTTCTAGTTTATGATGTCAATGTTATGAAGTCTTTTGATACTCTTGACAATTGGCATGAGGAGTTTCTTAAACAGGTATCTGGTGGTTCATGGCTTCTTGCTTTATTTGTTGCCTTCATTCATGTTCTAGCTGATACATTCTTCAATTGTTTCATTGTTAACATTGTTACCATTCTTATTGTGTCCCAGGCTAACCCAGCTGATCCAAGGACGTTTCCCTTTATATTGCTTGGAAACAAGATTGATATCGATGGTGGGAACAGTCGAGTGGTAAGTCTGGAAAAATTTCTACTGTGGACATGTTTCTATGTTCTTTTCTTTTGTTTGATCTAATTGATGCCCGTACAGGTGTCTGAGAAGAAAGCCAAGGACTGGTGTGCTTCCAAAGGCAACATACCTTACTTTGAGACCTCAGCAAAGGAGGATGTCAATGTTGATGCTGCATTCTTGTCTATTGCAAGAGCTGCTCTAGCCAATGAGTGTGAACAAGACATGTAAGTTATTGCCCTTTATTTGAACATGATGAGCATGATTACTTATTGGGGCTTGGGGTTTAGTTTGTATACTTTGGACAGAAATTTCTAAAGTTATTTCAGTCAGACCCTTCTAACACATATTCCCTCTAAAGCGCTCCACAAACTTTCAGTATAAATAACCTATCAAAATACTAACATTATTTTTGTCTTGTTGTATGGTCAAGATTATCTTTTACAATAATTTTGCTTTGTTGAATAAAGATCCGACTATGCCATTTGTTTGAAAAGACATATATGTGTATAGACTCCTATAGAAAAAAAAAAAATGGAATCACAGAATTGCTCCATTTTCATTGTAATATTTGTGAATGTAAAGGAATGTGGGGGTGTGGTTGAATTCTCTGCTGTGGACAGAGGTGGCAACTCCCTCGTACCTTCTTACCTGCCCATACCCACCCATTACCAGATGGGTATCAGTAACTTATGTAGTTTTACTGTGTCATAATTTCCTATTTGGTCAATTACAGTGTCTTAATTGGGCTGCACAAAACTGTCCAACTAGAAATGGATATATATGTATGGGTAAATGTACAGTCAATACGATCATAATCCAAAATTCAGTATGATTACTGGAGCTAGTTTAGCCTCTCTTCACCTATGTCTTGCCTGTAATCCAACCTTCCATTTATATCCTCTAGTTTCTATTATTTCTCTTGGGGAGGGAAACAGACACTTGTAAAGAATGAACAAAAAATATTTTAAAGAATCAAACAGCAAGGACGTTTATTTCACACTTTATGGGCTTCAATCTTTGATCTACTTTAGAAGTATGTTTTTAAGATTGGGAAGTTAAAAAAACTGGGTCTAGATATCCATTAGACAAATTTAATTGGGTTTATTGGTGGTTGCTTGATGGGTGAATGGTGGGTGTTGAAGAGAACTTTTTCTTTAGGAAAGGCAAGCAGAGATAAGATGGATGATTGGAAGTAGTTAAGCTCATATTTTTAACTATAAAGGTGCAATCTATAAGTTTGTTTGGCACATTTGTTCAAGGATGTTCTCTCTTGTTCTTATTAGCATATTTATATCTGTGACACCTAGTTATTAGGCGATTCGGTAGTTGCCGCCTAAGATTTAGGGCTTTTGTCAAAGTTTGATGATGCATCTTATATTAATAGCTATTGGGAATCATTCTTAGAATATTTCCTGAACAAAGGTTACATTTGATGGGTGCCAAAAGAGCTTGACGAATTACTGTATTTTTCCTTCAATTTATGTATGTTTCTTTTATTCTTCAATGTGAAGTTGTGGAATGCAAATTGTGGGTATTTTCATGCTTGTCCTTCTGTGTGAGATGCTTAGCATTGTGTTTTTGGCTGAACTATGATTGTGGGCTACAGTGGTACAGGTGGTCTGGTTTCCTAACATATAAGTATGTTTCAAAGTGGTGTGAGAAATTTACTAGTTATATTTTCTTGGGATCTCCTTTTCTTTCTAGTTTATTAACAATTAAATATTTCCTTCTGATTGTAACATTAACCCTCATGGTTTCTGATGGTAAGAAAAATCTACCATGTTTGTCTCTTTAATCTCTGTTGTAGTAGCTAGCAGTGTGCGAACATAATGTATATTAATGCCTTGGAGCCATGGTCTTCATTTCCTTGTTTCCAGTAAACTACTTCAATTGATGATCTATATTCTTTTTATGTGTGATTGCAGATATTTCCAGGGTATCCCTGAGGCACCTTCGGAGAATGAGCAAAGAGGTGGTTGTGCATGCTAAGCTGGAGGCAATACTAGTTAGTGGAGTAGTTGCTGTTGATTTTGTTGCTTAATTCTTCATTTTTTATTTTGGCAATCATGATTCATAGCCTTTTTTTTTGGTGTAGAAATTGTACCCCTTAAGCTCAGAACTTGAGGCAAGCTTGATTATTAAAATTGATTGGAAATGGTGGTCTTGTTAACTTTCTAAAAGTAATTTAAAACTGTAGTTGTAGAGTACCTCGATGAGATTTAACTCGGGGGTTGTGTTGTACCGCTTTTGGTTTTGAATCGAATGCTTGTATTTGTTTTAATCATCTTTGAGCCATTGGTGGCTATATCATCATCTCCGACCGACTTCGAAGGAGGTATAGATTATTGCTTGGATCATTTATACTTTCAACAGTTGAGATTAACTCGTGCGTGGTAATTAATGTCATCTAAATAATTTATCTAACTGTGAGCCAAATATGCTATTTTGTGCCATAAAGCTATTCTACTTTACACATTTGACACCAAATGTCTAGAAATACATTATAAGGCTGAGCAAAAATTTTGTTAAGCCCTCCAAAGTTTAAGGATTTGCTTTTGCAGACAAAATCTGTGATGTTTCCTCATATCCATTGGGTGTTCAAAGAACAATTGTGATATGGGTTAAGGTTTAATGCTGAGCTTATTTTTTGTTAAGCAAAGAATCAAGGGTCAAGATTTATTTTGTAGTTTTTATTTTTTTTTTCTCTTATCTAGTAACTATCAATTTACTGTTTAGTAAAAACTTAGTTTATTTCCATTGAATCCTTATCCTTGTGATATAATGTCTTCTATGCTATTTTGTTGGTCTAATAACAATTTATTAGCTTAAACTATTTATGGCAAGAAATAAGTTAGTTAATACAATGAATGTACATTCATGATTGAAATTTTTTAAAATTTAAACCTCTATTGACCTCTGTAAGAAAACTGCTTGAGAGAACGGGAGTTATTTAATAGAACCATTAATTTTCTCAATTACCTACTTGAACGATGATGGAGCCATTAATTTTCTCAATTACCTGCTTGAACGGTGACAGCCTTCAACTATATTGATCGAGTGAGAGGTTAGAAGGTCATTCTCCAGTTATCCGATAATTTTAAAATGCCAGTTATAAATTTTAGCAAGCAACTCTAATTACATAGTTCGTATTCCGTTAGTTTCTAACATCTAAATCTAAGTCTTGTTAATTACCAGAATCTTTGTCACCAGAATTTGAATCAAATGATAATAAGCAAAACAAGGGCCTTGTGACAATGGTCTGGGTGGAGTCAAATAAACTACAGCGCATTGCAGGTCCTGCAATTATGAGCCTTGTAGCTGCTTATTCTACCAACATTGCCATCCAGGCTTTTGGTGGTCGCCTTGGCGATGTTCAACTTGCAGCCATTTCTCTAGCAAATAATGTCATCTTTGGCTTCAGTTTCGGCCTCCTGGTAATAATCTATACCTCTATCTCTACGTTCGCAAGTCAAGAATCTTATAGAAGGGGTGCAATGCAGTGGCAAAATTAAAGCCCACCGTGGTACCAGATGGGGTGGGTGCTCATGCTCGTCCCTATGTGGCTCCCTCGCTACTTTAGTACATCAAGAGTATCCAAGAATATTTTTTTTTCTTTATTATCCACTTGACTTTTTTTTTTCGGTTTTTATTCTTTTGAGACTAGTTGGGAATGGCAAGCGCTTTGGATTGTACTAATCTTGTGTTGCTTCTTGCTGCTACCAACCTACATCCTTACAACACCAATTTTGAAATATTTAGGACAGCCTGAGGCTGAGGATGTAGCTAAGCTTTCAGGATTTGTGGTATTTGTTAGATTTTGGAGCTGCTGTTTCATTTGATATGTCTTGCTGGGTTTGGGTAATTGGGTTGTATGGATACACTGTTTGGTGGATGCCCTTCCTTTAACTTGGACAGGCTTCTCTATGCAAGCCTTTTCCCGGGCTCTTGGATTTTGTTAAATTATCTGCAGCTTCTGGTTGTCATGCTTTGGTGAGATTTACAGAGCAGTCATCAGTAGAAAATTAAACTATCTTATATGCCAGCTCTGGTTACAAAGTTTTGAAAACTTTTTGGCAGCTTGGAAAGTTTGGTACTATAGAATGTTGATACTAATGAGAGGGTACGTAAAGAATGCAACTTCGGCTGTGGATGCCTCGGCAGTCTGGTATTTTGATTATCCGTCGGATATTCCTTTGTTTAATCTCTTTCGGAGGCATCATCAATTTTCCAGCAAAAACTTCATCACTGACCATAATTAAATAAATTGACAATAACTTTTGCAGCATGAGTATCACTGGGTGGCAGATGATGATTCATATTGCGTTCTTTAGTTGCAACAGGATACCTATTTTCAACTGCACATATCTCATTCTTCTATAATTATTTTAATAACCATGTCTTTGCAAATTGCAATTTAATAGATTTTACTAGATTAGAGGTATATAATTTAATTTTCTTTTCTCTTTTTTTAAGCTTATCCCTTCAGTTAAGTTGAAAATTAAAAACCTCACTAACCGTGCTTTCTTTGTTGGATGCCAGGATCTTTTGATAGCATTTGATAGATTTATTTCTTCTTCGTAAAATTACATTACAGAATTAGGGTTGCCGATGAACTTGGACCTGGGAATTAGAAAGCAGTAAAATTTGCAACAATGGTGTCTGTAGCACAGTCATTGAATGAAATTCACTACCATGCAAACCATGTTTTAAGTTTTGTTCTATACATTTCAAGTACGTTGAGACCTGTAACCCTACAAATTTGTATGTCAGTCAATCGTTTGATAATTCATTTCCGTTTTACATGGCTTTTGAAAACATAGAGGACATAAATGACTAAATTGATTTAGTTTCATTCTGAAATGACAATTCGGGAAAAAAAAATTGTGACAAAATTATTAACAAGTACCCCGAATTAGCTGCGCTTGGGAGATCGAAGGTGACGTGGAACTGTCGTTTGTCGCGTGGGGACGTGGACGTCCCCTCCCCCACAATTTTTTTTTTTTTTGGTTTTTCCATAACGATTCGTTGTACTTTCAGAACAGAGCCGTGGCCACTCTGTTTCTCTGAGAAGCTGGAAGCAAAATTAAGCAAGTCGAATGGCGATCATTACTTTAGCAAATGGCCTTAAAACTCTGTTCTGTGTATTGGGTTGCGTGATGATAGCTGCTCTCACGTACACAATCTCCATTGATGGCCTTCCTTTTCGCAGAGAACTCCTCACTCCGTACTCTACTTTCACTCTGAATTTAATTTGCCATTAAATATTTGAAAACCGTGAGTGTTTTCATTAATCTGATTTCTTTTTTCTTCTTTCAGGTGGATGGCGGCGACTCTAGTTGATTTCTTCATCAACGTTGTACCTTTCGCTGTATGTCAATTTTAATTTTAATTTTTTTATTACTTTTTTAACGATACTCATAGTAGTGTTAAATTTTTGTTAGGCTTATTCATTGTTTCGTTTATGGGGACTAACAACCCCTGTACAATGCTCGTTTGAAGTAATGGTGTTCGTTTTTGGTGTGGGATTTTTGTCCAAAATTGATTTTGTGTTTAGGAGTTTCATTTTTCAACATGACAAGTAGTTGCATATTCTATTGAGAAATCTTGAGGAGCATTTTGTGTGCGTTTGGGATTGAGGTTGGGCAGCTGTAGCTTAAAAATTATAGTATTAAAGTGTTTGGTAAATATTAGTTGTTGTAGCTTTTAAGATTTGTTGATATGATTTTTTACTTGTATAATATAAAATTTATTATATCTTTAATAATTTTATCAAAATTATTATTTAAAATTTATATTTACTATATATTATTAACTTTTGTTTTATAATTACAGCTTTTTTTTCACGCTTAAAAACTACAGCACTTCAATCCCAAACGCACCCTTTGTTAGAGTAAAAATTCTCAGCTGCAAACGTTGGCATTTTATCAAAATTTGGATCTCAAATTTTTGTGAAAAACAAAATTTGTCAACTCCAATGTATTGATACAGTATTCATGAAAGGGAAAAAAAAAACACTATTGATAGCTAGTGTCGAGTAATGTATTTTTGTGATGTAAATCGTTTCTGGTGATATATGTGTGAAACATATGCTGGTGCAGATTCATGGTCTCATCTATTTTTATCTTGTAATATTCGTTTATAAATCCTTTTCTATTCGCTGAAATGTTCGGTTGATCCTTATTACTTGCATAATCTTCTATTGATTTTCGGTGCTTATTTTCATGACTTTATTTGGTATTCATGTAGCAATGGGTAGTGGACGTTGATCCTTAAAAGAATTCTGTGATAGGGTTAGCTTGTTGGACAGTATTATGTTTACTTATATACTTCTTTATTGCAACAGACTTGGGTTACCTACAAGGAATCAAACTGGATTGGTGCAATGCTATGGGTAATACTGCTTGTTTGTTTGGGCAGGTATGCTTTGTTTTCTCCTTCTAACTTGCAATAGAACCTAAATAGCATAGTTTCTTCTGTGTTTCCATGTGATGTACAGAATTTCACATTCTCGCATAATTCATTCTTATGCTCTCTGCTAATTCTACAGTTGCTTTTAATTGTGAGGAGCTTTTCTGTTGGGAAATCATTGAGCACAAGATTTCCTTATAATCAGATTTGCAAGAAAGTAAAATAAAAGTGTAATAATAACGCACACAAATTGATAACAGAGTTCGGCCAATTATGCCCATGTCTCCGGAGCTGCTGCAGATCTTTTACTAAGGGAAAAATAGTTTACAATGTTTACAAAAAGCACTCACACCTTGCAAGAATTTCACTCTGGAGTTTTGATTAAAAAAACTCTCAAAATTCTTTTGTTCATTCACTCTCTCAGATTGATAATTTTTGGGGATAATTTACATTTCTATGAGCAAGCCTATTTATAGGCTAGGAGGAACAATTCATAGCCACGCAATTTCCTTCACCTGCCGAGCACCATAGTGAAGACAATAGCCTAATTTCTCCTCTCAAAAACAATATTAAATTCTTTGTTTTGGATTCCTCATCATTGTCCAAAACAATGACTTAACTTTTGCAAGATCCCATTCTGTTTGGGGCGGGATTGAGACATTTCTTTGTCCAAAAAAAAAAAAAAGGGACGGGAATGAGACCTTTTTTTATCCCACTTGCATAAACGGGATAGGACTGGGATTGGCAAATCCCGTCCCATTCCATCCCTTTCTCAACCTTGTTGGTTTGATTTATTATTACTTTATTGAATTATTGGATATTTTAAAATGAATGAAGTTGGTTACCATCCAAATTTATAGTTTTTGAAGCGTAAGTCTTAATATTAATGCATGTACAATGGAAGCAAATAGGCAATTTAAAAATTTTAGCATAAGATTATATTCGAACATGCATGTAGTCAAAATAAAACTATTATTTGATTATTCTACTTTGTTTTTATTTAAGAATTTTGCTATATTAAATTATGATAATCCTTAAAAGAAAAAAGTCAGAATTTATATATTTACATTTGGGATTGTTCGGGATAATGGGATGGGACAAGATATTTAACGGGACAGGATTAAGACAAATTTTTGTCCCACAAAAAATAAAAGGATGGGAATGAGACCTTTTTTTATCCCATTTACATATACGGGACGGGAATGAGATCGGCAAATCTCGTCCCATCTCGTCCCACTGACAACCCTACTTTATGTAGTTGCCAAGTCATTTCCCACAATAGAGAGAATGACTTGTTTAATCGTCATTTTCATCATTGTTCTAAATGTAATGCTACAAATACAAACTCTATTTGTTCAAGGTGACATGAGAGTGTTATATCATTGCCACACGTCTCATATTTTCATGGGACTAAAAGAAAATAAATAATATGCAAATTGTGGCCTTGATAAAGCAATGTCAGTTTGTATTAGTTTATTTCCATTGAATCCTTATCCTTGTGATATAATGTCTTCTATGCTATTTTGTTGGTCTAATAACAATTTATTAGCTTAAACTATTTATGGCAAGAAATAAGTTAGTTAATACAATGAATGTACATTCATGATTGAAATTTTTTAAAATTTAAACCTCTATTGACCTCTGTAAGAAAACTGCTTGAGAGAACGGGAGTTATTTAATAGAACCATTAATTTTCTCAATTACCTACTTGAACGATGATGGAGCCATTAATTTTCTCAATTACCTGCTTGAACGGTGACAGCCTTCAACTATATTGATCGAGTGAGAGGTTAGAAGGTCATTCTCCAGTTATCCGATAATTTTAAAATGCCAGTTATAAATTTTAGCAAGCAACTCTAATTACATAGTTCGTATTCCGTTAGTTTCTAACATCTAAATCTAAGTCTTGTTAATTACCAGAATCTTTGTCACCAGAATTTGAATCAAATGATAATAAGCAAAACAAGGGCCTTGTGACAATGGTCTGGGTGGAGTCAAATAAACTACAGCGCATTGCAGGTCCTGCAATTTTGAGCCTTGTAGCTGCTTATTCTACCAACATTGCCATCCAGGCTTTTGGTGGTCGCCTTGGCGATGTTCAACTTGCAGCCATTTCTCTAGCAAATAATGTCATCTTTGGCTTCAGTTTCGGCCTCCTGGTAATAATCTATACCTCTATCTCTACGTTCGCAAGTCAAGAATCTTATAGAAGGGGTGCAATGCAGTGGCAAAATTAAAGCCCACCGTGGTACCAGATGGGGTGGGTGCTCATGCTCGTCCCTATGTGGCTCCCTCGCTACTTTAGTACATCAAGAGTATCCAAGAATATTTTTTTTTCTTTATTATCCACTTGACTTTTTTTTTTCGGTTTTTATTCTTTTGAGACTAGTTGGGAATGGCAAGCGCTTTGGATTGTACTAATCTTGTGTTGCTTCTTGCTGCTACCAACCTACATCCTTACAACACCAATTTTGAAATATTTAGGACAGCCTGAGGCTGAGGATGTAGCTAAGCTTTCAGGATTTGTGGTATTTGTTAGATTTTGGAGCTGCTGTTTCATTTGATATGTCTTGCTGGGTTTGGGTAATTGGGTTGTATGGATACACTGTTTGGTGGATGCCCTTCCTTTAACTTGGACAGGCTTCTCTATGCAAGCCTTTTCCCGGGCTCTTGGATTTTGTTAAATTATCTGCAGCTTCTGGTTGTCATGCTTTGGTGAGATTTACAGAGCAGTCATCAGTAGAAAATTAAACTATCTTATATGCCAGCTCTGGTTACAAAGTTTTGAAAACTTTTTGGCAGCTTGGAAAGTTTGGTACTATAGAATGTTGATACTAATGAGAGGGTACGTAAAGAATGCAACTTCGGCTGTGGATGCCTCGGCAGTCTGGTATTTTGATTATCCGTCGGATATTCCTTTGTTTAATCTCTTTCGGAGGCATCATCAATTTTCCAGCAAAAACTTCATCACTGACCATAATTAAATAAATTGACAATAACTTTTGCAGCATGAGTATCACTGGGTGGCAGATGATGATTCATATTGCGTTCTTTAGTTGCAACAGGATACCTATTTTCAACTGCACATATCTCATTCTTCTATAATTATTTTAATAACCATGTCTTTGCAAATTGCAATTTAATAGATTTTACTAGATTAGAGGTATATAATTTAATTTTCTTTTCTCTTTTTTTAAGCTTATCCCTTCAGTTAAGTTGAAAATTAAAAACCTCACTAACCGTGCTTTCTTTGTTGGATGCCAGGATCTTTTGATAGCATTTGATAGATTTATTTCTTCTTCGTAAAATTACATTACAGAATTAGGGTTGCCGATGAACTTGGACCTGGGAATTAGAAAGCAGTAAAATTTGCAACAATGGTGTCTGTAGCACAGTCATTGAATGAAATTCACTACCATGCAAACCATGTTTTAAGTTTTGTTCTATACATTTCAAGTACGTTGAGACCTGTAACCCTACAAATTTGTATGTCAGTCAATCGTTTGATAATTCATTTCCGTTTTACATGGCTTTTGAAAACATAGAGGACATAAATGACTAAATTGATTTAGTTTCATTCTGAAATGACAATTCGGGAAAAAAAAATTGTGACAAAATTATTAACAAGTACCCCGAATTAGCTGCGCTTGGGAGATCGAAGGTGACGTGGAACTGTCGTTTGTCGCGTGGGGACGTGGACGTCCCCTCCCCCACAATTTTTTTTTTTTTTGGTTTTTCCATAACGATTCGTTGTACTTTCAGAACAGAGCCGTGGCCACTCTGTTTCTCTGAGAAGCTGGAAGCAAAATTAAGCAAGTCGAATGGCGATCATTACTTTAGCAAATGGCCTTAAAACTCTGTTCTGTGTATTGGGTTGCGTGATGATAGCTGCTCTCACGTACACAATCTCCATTGATGGCCTTCCTTTTCGCAGAGAACTCCTCACTCCGTACTCTACTTTCACTCTGAATTTAATTTGCCATTAAATATTTGAAAACCGTGAGTGTTTTCATTAATCTGATTTCTTTTTTCTTCTTTCAGGTGGATGGCGGCGACTCTAGTTGATTTCTTCATCAACGTTGTACCTTTCGCTGTATGTCAATTTTAATTTTAATTTTTTTATTACTTTTTTAACGATACTCATAGTAGTGTTAAATTTTTGTTAGGCTTATTCATTGTTTCGTTTATGGGGACTAACAACCCCTGTACAATGCTCGTTTGAAGTAATGGTGTTCGTTTTTGGTGTGGGATTTTTGTCCAAAAGTGATTTTGTGTTTAGGAGTTTCATTTTTCAACATGACAAGTAGTTGCATATTCTATTGAGAAATCTTGAGGAGCATTTTGTGTGCGTTTGGGATTGAGGTTGGGCAGCTGTAGCTTAAAAATTATAGTATTAAAGTGTTTGGTAAATATTAGTTGTTGTAGCTTTTAAGATTTGTTGATATGATTTTTTACTTGTATAATATAAAATTTATTATATCTTTAATAATTTTATCAAAATTATTATTTAAAATTTATATTTACTATATATTATTAACTTTTGTTTTATAATTACAGCTTTTTTTTCACGCTTAAAAACTACAGCACTTCAATCCCAAACGCACCCTTTGTTAGAGTAAAAATTCTCAGCTGCAAACGTTGGCATTTTATCAAAATTTGGATCTCAAATTTTTGTGAAAAACAAAATTTGTCAACTCCAATGTATTGATACAGTATTCATGAAAGGGAAAAAAAAAACACTATTGATAGCTAGTGTCGAGTAATGTATTTTTGTGATGTAAATCGTTTCTGGTGATATATGTGTGAAACATATGCTGGTGCAGATTCATGGTCTCATCTATTTTTATCTTGTAATATTCGTTTATAAATCCTTTTCTATTCGCTGAAATGTTCGGTTGATCCTTATTACTTGCATAATCTTCTATTGATTTTCGGTGCTTATTTTCATGACTTTATTTGGTATTCATGTAGCAATGGGTAGTGGACGTTGATCCTTAAAAGAATTCTGTGATAGGGTTAGCTTGTTGGACAGTATTATGTTTACTTATATACTTCTTTATTGCAACAGACTTGGGTTACCTACAAGGAATCAAACTGGATTGGTGCAATGCTATGGGTAATACTGCTTGTTTGTTTGGGCAGGTATGCTTTGTTTTCTCCTTCTAACTTGCAATAGAACCTAAATAGCATAGTTTCTTCTGTGTTTCCATGTGATGTACAGAATTTCACATTCTCGCATAATTCATTCTTATGCTCTCTGCTAATTCTACAGTTGCTTTTAATTGTGAGGAGCTTTTCTGTTGGGAAATCATTGAGCACAAGATTTCCTTATAATCAGATTTGCAAGAAAGTAAAATAAAAGTGTAATAATAACGCACACAAATTGATAACAGAGTTCGGCCAATTATGCCCATGTCTCCGGAGCTGCTGCAGATCTTTTACTAAGGGAAAAATAGTTTACAATGTTTACAAAAAGCACTCACACCTTGCAAGAATTTCACTCTGGAGTTTTGATTAAAAAAACTCTCAAAATTCTTTTGTTCATTCACTCTCTCAGATTGATAATTTTTGGGGATAATTTACATTTCTATGATCAAGCCTATTTATAGGCTAGGAGGAACAATTCATAGCCACGCAATTTCCTTCACCTGCCGAGCACCATAGTGAAGACAATAGCCTAATTTCTCCTCTCAAAAACAATATTAAATTCTTTGTTTTGGATTCCTCATCATTGTCCAAAACAATGACTTAACTTTTGCAAGATCCCATTCTGTTTGGGGCGGGATTGAGACATTTCTTTGTCCAAAAAAAAAAAAAAGGGACGGGAATGAGACCTTTTTTTATCCCACTTGCATAAACGGGATAGGACTGGGATTGGCAAATCCCGTCCCATTCCATCCCTTTCTCAACCTTGTTGGTTTGATTTATTATTACTTTATTGAATTATTGGATATTTTAAAATGAATGAAGTTGGTTACCATCCAAATTTATAGTTTTTGAAGCGTAAGTCTTAATATTAATGCATGTACAATGGAAGCAAATAGGCAATTTAAAAATTTTAGCATAAGATTATATTCGAACATGCATGTAGTCAAAATAAAACTATTATTTGATTATTCTACTTTGTTTTTATTTAAGAATTTTGCTATATTAAATTATGATAATCCTTAAAAGAAAAAAGTCAGAATTTATATATTTACATTTGGGATTGTTCGGGATAATGGGATGGGACAAGATATTTAACGGGACAGGATTAAGACAAATTTTTGTCCCACAAAAAATAAAAGGATGGGAATGAGACCTTTTTTTATCCCATTTACATATACGGGACGGGAATGAGATCGGCAAATCTCGTCCCATCTCGTCCCACTGACAACCCTACTTTATGTAGTTGCCAAGTCATTTCCCACAATAGAGAGAATGACTTGTTTAATCGTCATTTTCATCATTGTTCTAAATGTAATGCTACAAATACAAACTCTATTTGTTCAAGGTGACATGAGAGTGTTATATCATTGCCACACGTCTCATATTTTCATGGGACTAAAAGAAAATAAATAATATGCAAATTGTGGCCTTGATAAAGCAATGTCAGTTTGTAGCTCTAGTATTTCTCTTGTTTAAATTTGATTTTGCCTTGATTGCTATATTTCAAACTTTAGTCAAATCTTGGAGTGATGATTACTGGTTTACTATTATCTACATATGACAGATGGACATTGCATTTGATTTCTCTCCATTCCAACAATTTTTTTAAGTTGTCATCTTAATTATTGCTATTGACTACAACTGGCATTTGTTATTAGCTTTTGGTAATTATTTAAATCTGTTGAATTTCCACATATGCAACCAAAAGATGCTATGCAATATATACATAGATATTTGCATTTAACAAGTTACTAAAAGTTTTCATTCCTCTTTCCATTTCCCCAGCATCACTACATGTGCCTACATTTTTGTCCAATTTCTCAAATTGTCACCTCAAGAATCTTTACAAGATCCAATATACCATGCTCTATTGCGGCATTCAAGCAGGTATGTGCAAAGACCTTCAGGCATATTATATGCTCTTGCATTTGGTGAAGTTGATGAATAGAAAGTTACTCAGCAGAAATGATTTCATGAAAGCTTATCTTGACTGGTGAAGGCTTGAGGCATTTTACAGCTGCCTCTGTGGCAGAGTCAGTTCCTTATAATCATAAGTTAGTCATGGGACTAATGAAGAGTATTAGAATTGGAAGATTAATATACATGATGTATGAAGTAATTTCTAATTTCTGTTTTTCCTTCATCTTACAGTTCACTTCTATTTGTATTCTGTCACATCTATTTTGTACTATTTCACCCTCCATCATTTTGCTATATAAACTAACTGGATATATGATAAAATTCTGTTGATATAGCGCTAGAAATCTGGCTGCTTTCTACTGAACAGAACACAATTTTTCTGAGTGTATTATTTATCATAGTTGAATTGAATTTCTCTTAAATTACGAAATGTTCTTGGCTAGGGATAGCTTGGAACATGAAGGGAAAAGCTCCTCTGTTGTGATTGCCAGAATAGTTTTCAGTGTTTTGGGTTTTTTGATGTTGGGCACTCTGATTTACACTCTCTTAACTGATGGTTCCCCTTTTCGCAAAGAGCTCTTGACTCCGTAAGTTTCTCTTTGCAACTTTATTTTTTTTCTTTCCATTTGCTTGGGCTTTTAGTATGTCAGATCACATGTCAAAGAATGTTAGCATATTTGAATGTTCTCCAGGGTGAAAAGAGGAATTATTGTTTTCCGACGCTAAGAACAAGTGTCTTCAACTGTGTTTGTTTTACTTATGCTCTAAATTCAGCTGCCTCTCATACTAGTTAATGCTGAAGGACGATAGAATCAATAATTGGGTAATCAGAGCATGCAGCATACTATAATTAATATCTTATAGTTGCATCTGCCTCTTTTGATTTCTCAAGCATCGAGCGATACATGTGCTGGAACATTTTTTTTTTCTTTTTGTGGCAGACATTGCTTGTACTTGCGTAGATAGCATAAAATTTATGGTAGCAGGTGTCTGCGTCAGTGCATTAGTGCACATAATATCTGGTTTCTACACCATTTTCAGGCCTGTCAGTTTCCCTTGAATCTAATAAGTTGCTAAATTGCCTGCAGGTGGATGATAGCAACACTAATTGACTTCTATATCAATGTTGCGGCTCTGTCGGTACGTTCCACTTTCGTGCAATACAAGTTTAGTCAATTTTCTAATATCCTATTGTAAATTATTGCAGGTGTGGGTTGCCTACAAAGAAACAAGTTGGGTTGGTGCATTCTTTTGGATAATCCTATTCATATGTCTTGGCAGGTATTCTTGTTCTGCATAATTTCATATTATATCCTTTGTTTGGAGTATGCTTTTATCTAATGTTATAATCTTATGAATTTTGGAGTCAATGCAAAGTATCCCCTACATCGCGGCAGCACTGTGCAGAAAAATAGAAAATTGTATCTGACAGTTATGAGTATATTTTAAGTGGTTTAATTTGTTGGTACAAGATCAAGTATTTTGAAACTGGTTCTGATATGTAATTCTTTCCATGTTTCAGCATCACTACATGCGCATACATTGTCCTACAGCTGTTCCGCCTTAGTTCACAAGATCCAATCTACCTTGTCTTATTTAATAGTGGTAACAGGCAAGTCTCAGAAGCATGCTTTCATGTTTAACTTGTAGACGAACTGTGAGTTTTTCTCTTCGATATTGGAACACAGAATTTACGTCTCTTCTGTTAATAGTGGAATGGTGAAAGAACTCACTGTAGTTGTGGGAGGTTGTTAGGATTTTAATAATCCTTTTCAGGAAGAAACACACAAGGCAGGAATTAAATACAAAAACAACGATACTTTGATGAATGTTCTCAAGTTTGTCATGTAATCAAAGCTAAAATTTACTTGACATCTAAAGTTTACTGATTAGCCAACCACTTTTACTTAATAGCTAGTGATTTCATGCCACAATAGCTTTACATTAAAGCCACAGAAACTCAATCTAAACATAAGTAAAGTTTGTAATTGGTTTCAAATGAACATTTTTCGATGTGCTTAAAGCTTTTAATCGTTGACATTGCTAGGGCAGAAAACGGTTATGAGAAAGCTTATGGGTAAATGCAGTAAAACTGGATAGACGAGCAGAAAGGTTACCAGCAGATTGCTATGCACTGGAGGAGCCTATTTACTTCGAACAGCAGAAACTGAGTATTGCTTAATACTCACTGGTTATTTTGTATGGCTATCTACATGTTGCCATGACATGTATAAGACAAAGTCTCCTTGGGAGTCGTACATTTTGTGTTGTATATTTTGCATGCGCCCTACATTATTTGAATATTCGGAGTTTTTTTTTTATATATACACATATTGTTGCTGATAGTACATCAGACATTTTAATTAATATTTACAATCATACTAAATAACTAGGACTATCGTTGTATATTAACGCACTGAAACACTTGCCCAAATATTTTAAACTCTCTATAATATTCTAGGGATGCATACTCCACTTACATTTCGGTATTTACAATCATACTAAACAACTGGGACCACCGTCATACATTAATGCACCGAAACACTTTGCCAAATATTTTAAACCCTTTATAATATTCGAGGCGCACTTACTCATATACTTTAAACCCTCTATAATATTCGAATGGTTTATACTCCACTCACATTTCGTAAGGAATAGACTGTACCCTCTATAATATTCGAATGATTTATACTCCACTCACATTTCGTAAGGAATAGACTGTACCATCTATAATATTCAAGAGGTGCCTTACATTAGAGATTACAATTAATATTTACAATCATATTAAATAACTGGGACCACCGCCATACATTAACGCACTGAAACACTTGACCAAATATTTTAAACTCTATATAATATTCGAGACGCACTTATCCAAATACTTTAAACCTTCTATAATATTCGAGGGGTGCCTAGGGATGGCAGAATAACCTGGACCCGGATCGAATCCGGACGAACCCGAATAATCCGGACCGAGTTGAACCCGTACCGAAGTGTAAAAAAATCCAGATCCGGAATGAATTTTAACGACCCGGATAGATCCAGGTCCGATTCCGGGTTTAGAATAACCCGTATATCCGGAACCCGAACCCGGATATCTTATTTTAATATTATTTTTTTAATTATATTTATTATTTAATATAAATACAAACATAACAAAAACCCTAATTTACATACTCACATTCACACATTGAAGCTGCCGCCTGCTGCAACCAAACAACCATCCAAGCTGCTACCGTCGCAAGCTTGGTTTGCCACTGTCGCCACTCGGTCTCTTGGGTTCACCACCATCGCAAGCTTGGTTCGCCACTGTCGTAACTAGTTCTCTTGGGTTCACCACCGTCGCAAGCTTGGTTCGCCACCGTCGGAACTCGTTCTCTTGGGTTTACCACCGTCGCAACCTTGCAGCTCCTGTATTCATTGTCATCGGCTGTCGTTGTTTGAGTTGTGACAACGCATCTTCACCATCGCGGATTCTAAAATGGTTTTGGAGATTGTGTTTAATCTTTTCCGCGGGCCAAATCTGCAGACATGTGATCCTCCTTTTTGGGTATTTAATCATTTTGTTCTGTATAAATGATCTGCAAAACAGAGGGAACTCCCTCCAGGTGCCATAAATATTTTCTCTGGTTCCAGTGAAAAATCGTCATCTTCATATGAAGATTTTATTTTTGAAATTATAGAAATTAATTCATTGATCCGGGTTCAAAACCAGGAATCCGGAAACACGAATTTTTCCGGGTTGAACCCGTACCGGACCCGAAGTGAAAAAATCGGGTTTTAATCCGAGTCCGGGAGAAAGAAAATGGCGCCCAAGTCCGGAACCAGGAAGGCTAAACCCGGACCCGGACCCAAATTTTGCCATTCCTAATGGTGCATACTCCACTCATATTTTGTAAGGAAGAGACTGCACCATCTATAATATTCGAGGGATAACTACTCCATGCACGTTTTGTAAGGGAGAGACTGTCTCCACTCAATTAGCTGATAACTGACTACTCTATGCACGTTTTGTAAGGGAGAGACTGTCTCCACTCCATTAGTTGATAACTGAAGAAGTACTGAAACTAACCTCCATAAAGTTCTTATAAAGGTTCGAACTCTTACGCTCAACATTATAAGTTCAAAGTTTCTCTCATTATAACAAATGTCCATTGGTAAACATTCAGAATTAAATCCCGTAATGTTATTAAAGTAGGGATCTCATATTATAAATTCATCAATTCGTCATGTTATAAAATTTGTGGATTCAATAATGTTATCGTGATAGATGAAAAGGGTGTATATAATTTCATGTGGACCCGTGTCATACCCTGGTTTTATTAATTAATTTCATTATTTTTAAGCTTTCATAAGGCGTGAGATAAGTCAACTATAAAATTTGATTAGAATCTTCATATTCCTTTTGGGAAAAGTATAATTTAATTAATTAATTACTTGTTGCTACTTTAAATTTAATAATCTTGATATCTTTAATCAATCAAAAACATTAAGTATATATTCATTCGTTTGTTCTCGTTCTTGTTCTTGTCGTAGGATGTTAAAAATATATAATAATGCTAATGTCAAAGTCAACTTTATTTAAAAACTCTGCCCAATCGAAATACAATTTACAAATTTGCAGCTAAACAAATTATTTTTATATATAATTGTTTCATTGACGATCTATGTTAAAGAAATATTGATACTCCCATTAAGTTTATATATTGTGAATTGTTTATGTATTTATTTAAAATTATTGTGTAAATAATAGAAGATCTTCTTGTCCAATTTAAATTATATTTGTTGTGAAATAATATTACTAACTACAACCATACCTTAAGAATTAATTAATGTGATTGACCAAAGTGACTAAATTTATATGATGCATTAATATTTTAGTTTTTGAAAGAAATTTTCTTGAAATTTAAATATTAATCCAAGCATAGAAACATAGAATCAATTGATTTCACATTAAAAGATTCATTTAAGATCCCCCACCATCAGCCTGTGAAAAAAAAAATAATAATAAATTCCCCTAAAAGTCCCCAAGAGAAAGCACTCCATCTGAAAGCACCCAAGTGGCGCCATGTGTCAAATTATCATTGAAGAATCGCTTCGTTTATCGAACCAACAAGCAAGCGAAAAGGCCAAAAAGCGCAAAAAGAAAGACTGAAAAGGTCGACAACATCGGGCCCCACAAACGACACTGTCGAATCCTACGTCACCACCCGCACGTGCACTTTTCCTCAATCGCCACGAAACGCAGCGATTCGCCGTCACTGTCACTTTCTTCCCGCACACAAACACGTATATAAACCTCCGCTTTCCCGTCTTTATATTTTTCCCTCTTCATCTTCTTTCTCTCTTCAGAAGAAACTAAAAATTCAAAAAAATAAAAAAATAACAAAAATTAATTACCAAAAATAACAAAATATCCAAAACTCGCATACCATTTATTTCCAGATTCTAAAATCAAACCCGAATTTGCTTACCTCTTACGTCACATTACATTACACTCTGTTTCTGATTCTTTTATTTTCATTTTATTTTTCACGTTAAAAATTACTGTTTTTTATTGAGGGAGGGGGAGAGAGAGAGATGGAAGCGACCGGGGAAGCGACCGAGACGGCGGCGGTTACCAGTGCAACAACGGCGGCGGTCCCATCGGGTTACGGGAATGTGTCTCTTTACGTAGGGGATCTGGAGCAGAACGTGAACGAGAGTCAATTATATGATCTGTTTAGCCAGGTCGCTCATGTTGTTTCCGTTAGGGTTTGTCGTGATCAGAGCAAGCGATCATCTCTCGGTTACGCTTACGTTAATTACAGCAATCCTCAGGACGGTACTACTTTTTTATTTTCCTTTAATTTTATTGATCAAATCAACAATCGAATAATTTAATCAATTAATCTCATTATATAAGCGAGATTATTATTAGTTTTAATTTGATACCTAAGTAGACTTGAAGACCGAAGATGACGTTCAATCTATTTTTAGATTTTTGTTATTGGATATAACATGTAATGTATTCTTGCACTTGTGTTTTGGTGATTGATTCCTTTGAGATGTGAGATTACTTGTGTAGTAAGAATCTAGAAAAGAGGGAGATTAATGTTGTGTATGTATGCTTTGTTTGTAACCGGATGTTTAAAAAATGTTAAAAGTATGAAGTGTTCATAAGTTTACACATGTTTTGCTTATTCGATGTTTGGTTAAGCCTTAAATGGTTAATGTTTTCTAATGCAGCTGCTAATGCGAAGGAGGCTTTGAACTTTATGCCTATTAATGGGAAACCAATCAGGATCATGTATTCCCATCGAGATCCCAGTATCCGGAAGAGTGGATATGGGAATGTTTTTATCAAAAACTTGGACACATCGATTGATAACAAGGCATTGTATGATACATTTGGTGCCTTTGGGACTGTGCTTTCTTGCAAAGTGGCTATTGATAGTAATGGTCAATCGAAAGGATACGGGTTCGTACAGTTTGAAAATGAGGAAGCTGCACAAAATGCTATCAAAATGTTGAATGGCATGCTAATAAATGATAAACAAGTTTATGTTGGTCTTTTTGTTCGACGCCAAGAAAGGGCTCAAAAGAATGTCTCCCCAAAGTTCACTAATGTTTATGTCAACAATTTGGCAGAAACTGTGACTGATGAGGACCTTACGAAAATTTTTGGCCATTTTGGTACCATCACCAGTGCAATTGTAATGAAGGACTCTGATGGAAAGTCTAGGTGTTTTGGTTTTGTTAACTTTCAGAGCCCAGATGCTGCTGCTGCGGCAGTGGAAAAGTTGAATGGGACTACCAACAATGACAAGGTTTGGTATGTGGGGAGAGCCCAGAAGAGAGCTGAAAGGGAGGCAGAGTTGAGAGCTAAGTTTGAACAGGAAAGAATCAGTAGATATGAAAAACTCAAAGGAGCCAATTTGTATTTGAAAAATCTGGATGACAGCATAAATGATGAAAAACTGAAGGAGTTATTTTCTGAGTTTGGAACTATAACATCATGCAAGGTAAAATTTTTGTAAATTTTTTTGTGCTGATGCTCCAATGCAATTTTCGCCTTTTTTTTTTTCACCAATACAATCCTTTCAGGTCATGGTCGATCAACATGGATTTAGCAAGGGATCAGGTTTTGTTGCCTTTTCTATGCCTGAGGAAGCTACAAGGGCTGTAAGTTTCTGCTGTTCAGTCTCAGAAAATTCTTTAGAACCCCCAAACCCCCCCCCCCCCCCCCCCCCCCCCCCCCCATTTGCATAAGATAGTCAAGTTTGGCAAGTTTTATTTTGGGATTAACCCCTTCCTATTTTAGAATATATTCAATATAACATATATTGTGGGTGCCATCTAGTTGAGATGATAAAATCTCTTATGTTGAAAACAGAGGGTTCAACCCCCCCACCCCCCCCCCCCCCCCGGGCACCTGTCAATTATTTGTTTTGTCTCATCAATGCATAAATTATTGCTGATATTTTCTTCAGTTGAATGAAATGAATGGGAAGATGATTGGCCGGAAACCTCTTTATGTTGCTGTGGCCCAACGTAAAGAAGAGAGGAAGGCTCGGCTGCAGGTGATCTTTGTGATTTCATCTTTTGTTCTAATATTGGAAACTTAATATTAGTTCATTTATCTAAACTGTTGTTGTATCTGCCATTTGCGCAACATGTGAGTTTTAATTGTTAATAGAAAGCCTTCTTTGCATCTTTTAAAATGTAGGAATACGTGAAATGCTGGTATGATTGATTTAGATGGTTGGAAGTTAGCACTGGTCACTCATATCTTGTTACACTTTTTGAGCCCAGTGATACCAACCTAGATTTTCTTTTTCCTTCTGCAGGCACAGTTTGCTCAAATTCAAGCACCTGGTGGAATGTCACCACTGGCATCTGGAATTCCTGGCTATCATCCTGGGGCGCCTAGGCTTGGTCCTCAACAGCTTTATTACGGTCAAGGTACCCCAGGTTTAATGCCCCCTCAAGCTGCAGGATATGGTTTTCAGCAGCAAGTGTTTCCTGGACTGCGTCCTGGTGGACCAAACTATATAATGCCATATCATCTTCAAAGGCAAGTGCATCCTGGCCAGCGAACGGGTGTGAGAAGAAGTGGAAACACCCATCAGATGCAGCAGCCTCAGGTGCATTAAGTACTTTCTTTTTTCAATTCTTCCCTTAAGCTGTTGGCCTAACATAATTTCCTTTCATTATATATGGTACCATTATTTGCTCACCTGTGCTTTTAATTCTGGCCCACGTGTTCGATTCAGTTTATGCGTAACTCCAATCAGGGGAATAGATACCTGGGCAATGCAAGAAATGGTACAGACCAATCTGTTGTTTCAATGGTGCCAGTGCCTTTCGAGGTTTCAGGGATGCCTGCAACTCCTGTAGAAACCCCACGGCCTGTGCCAGTGCCAATTTCAACTCTTACTTCTGCTTTGGCGTCTGCCAGCCCTGATGATCGTACTAGGGTATGTAATATCTTCCTTCCCCTTTAGTTGTAATCAGTCAAGTGTCTGAGATAGTATTTTGTTTTTTATAGTTCCACTGGTTACTTAGTCATTCAGATGTGAAGCATAATTGTTGTTTTCTTGTTGCGCATACAGATGCTAGGGGAACAGCTTTATCCCCTTGTGCAGAATATTGAACCTGTTCATGCATCGAAGGTAACTGGGATGCTTCTGGAGATGGACCAAACAGAGGTGCTACATCTCATCGAGTCTCCTGAAGCTCTGAAGACAAAGGTGGCTGAGGCAATGGCTGTACTCCAAGAAGCTGCAGCACAATCTGATGTAAATGAGAAGCTTGGCTCACTGGCACTGAATGAATGAAGCGCCGCAGATCCCTATGGTAAATACAATTCAGCCAGAGCCAGGAGCCAGTTTTTATCAGGCTTGAAGTTGATGAGCGCTTATTATTATTATTTTTTGGAGTATTCTAAACTTCTTTTTTTTTTATGGAGTATTACCTTAGACTAATTTTCTAGGATAATCGAAGGTTTTAGGATTTTTCTGAGACAGATTATGATAATTGAAGGTTTTAGGATTATTTCTGAGATAGATTATGTTAACTTTTTATAGGATTGATAATCGGATTTTTGATAGTTGGATTTGGAGCCCTGCAATCATTTTTTCTTTTATTTTTTACATAAATATTTCCCTGCCGAAACAGTAAATTTTCTCAAAGCACAAATTCGAGCAATGATTGTTCTTGAAATTGATCATAAAACATCTTATTGTATTAATCATTCATCTTCGATTACAAAATCAAATGAAATCACAGTGAATGTCCTCTTCTCTCTTGATCATGTATTATGAGTTTCTCGAAATCACCAATGCCTCTCTATTTGCCCAAATGATCTGTTCGAAATTTCTTCCAGCTCACAACAAGTTGCAATTCATCTTCTTCTTCCTGTGTTAAGTAACTATTCCATTTCGAAGCACTCTTCCCCACTTTTGTTGGACATCGAGTCCCCTGCTCTCCAGCTTCTGTCATGTAATCATTCCATTGTAAAGCAGCCTTGGCCACTTTTTTCTGGCAAGTTTTCCTAGGCTCGATGTCATCTGGAGTCAAGTAATTCTTCTCTTTTGAAGGACCCATTGCCATTGTTGGCCATTGACTCCTCTGCTGCCCATCACCATCCTCTGTCAAGTAGTTGTCCCATTTTAAAGCAGCCTTGGCAACTTTTTCTTGGTAACTCCTAGGAGTGATGTCATCTTGAGTGTAATTATTCTGTTTTAACATACCCATTGCCATTGTTGGTGGACGAGCCCTCTTCTGCTCCTCATCTTCGTCATCTTCAGTTATGAACGTATGCCCTTTTGAACCAGAATTAACCTTTGCCCTTTGGCAAGTCTCAGGCTCCATGTCATCTTTGCTCAGGTATTTGCTCCACTTAGATACAACAGCCTTGGTCATTGATGGCCAACAAATGGTCGAGTCCCTTTCACCTTGAGTAGTAGTAGAACATTTTGCTTGCAGTTAAATAAACATGGTGAAGACAAAGGGGAGCATTATCCTACATGCTAATAAACAAACGCACATACCGGATCCGTACTCTTCTCCTTCTCCGTCTCCGGTATGCGCACCATTAATGCTCAATTTGGGCTTCTTGTTCGGCATCTCAGTTCCAATTCTCGATTCAAGTCCATCTCCTACACATACTAAAAAAACAAAAGTCACTGCTTAAACAATCAAAAATTGACATTGGAACATGAGTGAGTAAATAAATAAATAAACATTTTTACTTGTATCTTTTGTTTCATCTTGTTGTTGTTCTTCTTCTAGTTGATGAGATAGGGTTTGAGGTTTCTGAGACTGAGACATATTAAAGGACTGAACGAATTGACGGAGATCCTTGGCCATGTAGCCCTTAGCAAACACCTTCCGTACGGACTGCTTCTGGTTACAAACGACGCACGTCCACTTGTTGCCGCTCTTCTTCTGCTGCTTCACCTGCATCATCCAACACTCGCAGCATTCAACCGCAATGAACATCCTGCTCCCCATCGTCTTCTGCTTTTCGCCGCACCACAGCCCACAGGATTGCGATCAGTTTTTGACTTTTGGCTTTTTGTGTTTTTTTTTTTTCGTTTTATCCGAAATTTTTGGAATTTTGGCGCCACTTTTCCGGATTTAATATTTTGGGCTTAAGAGCCCAAAGTTTGCAAGGCCACTGGGCTTCCGGTTCAAACACCATTCATTTCATGGTAACCCAAAAATGCTGGCATCCCATGTTCCCATCTATGGTCTTCTTTAAGGGTGTATTTACTTTTTGGAATGAGAGTGTAGAGTGTAGAGTGTAGATTCTTTTTACTCTAATATTTACTTATTATTTTTTAAAAAGAGTGAGATTCTCACCCCATGAGTCTCATCTAATTTTAGAGTGGAGAGTAGGATTTTCACTCCCATAGGATAGGTGTAAGTGGGAATCCACTCCCCCCTCTTCTATTTTTACCCTCATAATTAAAATAAATAAATAATATCATATTTATTAAAAATAATAATTATAACATATTTATTTTATTAAATTTAATAAAATAAAAATAAATNATTTGAAGTGAATTCTATCAAATTAACTACTTTATCATAAGTTCAAACTTTATAATAAGGAACAAGAATAAGGTCTCATGGAATTGAAGAGGAAGAGCACATCTATCTCCTGACAAACAATATAGAAATGGATTTCAGGCTGCATCTTCGGAAGCACCATATTTAAAATCTCATCTTTAGATATGCATCCCAAGTCTTTTGCATAGATATGGAAGATTTATATTCAAAAGGAGGCTACAAAACATTTGAGAAGCATCAAGCAGAGACTAGCTGCGGACATATGGCAGCTTAAGACATAATGCACTCACTAAAATCTCACAAGTGATGGAAATAGCAAATCTTCAAAACATAAGAATTCAGATGGAAATAGTAAAAGGAGAGTACATTTTTCAATAGTTTTAGGCAGGAGAAAAATAGATCCAAAGGAAACTCAAAAATAATAAGAAGCAAAACAAATATTACTGTAAAATTGGGAGAGAAGAGAGGGATTTTGAGATGTTATTTTTTGTATTTTACAAAAGACAAGGGAAGTAGAGGAGTGCTTTCTGAGAGAAATATGTCAATAGAATATAATAATGTAGGTCTGTTAACATTGCTAAAATTTTGAAGAAAATTAGATCTTCATTTAACTACAGTATATTCATAAGAATAAGAAAATATGAGGTCGTCATTCAATAGGTGAAATCTGAATAAGAAAAAACAACTATACAAAATATAACATGAGTCTGTAAAATGAACAGCACCATATTCCCATCTCCTTAAAAAACAGCCATCAAATAGAACAGGGATAAAAGAAAAGCATCTCATTCAATGACAAAATGCCTTACCTCGTATGTTAATGTACCCCCAGAAGAATCAGGCTGACGGAGTGTAACACTTGAAATCACACCATTCGCAGAAAGAATGCATATAGCCCTTGGTCCTTGTTGAGAAAAAGATATGATCTTCATTGTAACATCCTAAGAAATCATGATCATAGCAGGTTAGTAGATGACCTATCCTAAACCTACAAACGGAGATATCATTTTAGAAACACTAGTGGAAAAACTAATTTGCAATACTTTCTCATTTTGCCGATCGCCCTTCATCAGATATGACTAACGCATTTAACTTGTAAACATAAAATATCTGCGCAAAAGTAAAAAGATATACAGTCCTGCTATTTCACTTTTCACCCCTTTCCCAGATCAAATGTGATGTCAGGAAAGACCAAAACCCAGAATGATATCCAATCTTTCAATCCTCTTTCCCAGTGATGAACACATAAAATCCAATTAAAATACAGACAAAACATCTCGCAAACAACACCCACACAACACCTGCTATGATCAACATGTACCTCGCCTGTATTAACAGTGATGATATGCGGTGTAAAATTAGCACCAACAGAGCATGCGACCCATTCTCCTACAAAAAAGCAAATTCCTACAAGATCAGTAACCATGGCAAGGAAGCAGCAACAATGCAATATATTTTTTATATACACACACACAAAGATAATGCATAGACCATCAAGCAAACAATAAATTCTTTTGTACAAGATACAATGAAGTTACATCAAGTGCTTTTCACAGCTAGCAAATTCTTTTGCATAAGATAGTCAAGTTTGGCAAGTTTTATTTTGGGATTAACCCCTTCCTATTTTAGAATATATTCAATATAACATATATTGTGGGTGCCATCTAGTTGAGATGATAAAATCTCTTATGTTGAAAACAGAGGGTTCAACCCCCCCACCCCCCCCCCCCCCCCGGGCACCTGTCAATTATTTGTTTTGTCTCATCAATGCATAAATTATTGCTGATATTTTCTTCAGTTGAATGAAATGAATGGGAAGATGATTGGCCGGAAACCTCTTTATGTTGCTGTGGCCCAACGTAAAGAAGAGAGGAAGGCTCGGCTGCAGGTGATCTTTGTGATTTCATCTTTTGTTCTAATATTGGAAACTTAATATTAGTTCATTTATCTAAACTGTTGTTGTATCTGCCATTTGCGCAACATGTGAGTTTTAATTGTTAATAGAAAGCCTTCTTTGCATCTTTTAAAATGTAGGAATACGTGAAATGCTGGTATGATTGATTTAGATGGTTGGAAGTTAGCACTGGTCACTCATATCTTGTTACACTTTTTGAGCCCAGTGATACCAACCTAGATTTTCTTTTTCCTTCTGCAGGCACAGTTTGCTCAAATTCAAGCACCTGGTGGAATGTCACCACTGGCATCTGGAATTCCTGGCTATCATCCTGGGGCGCCTAGGCTTGGTCCTCAACAGCTTTATTACGGTCAAGGTACCCCAGGTTTAATGCCCCCTCAAGCTGCAGGATATGGTTTTCAGCAGCAAGTGTTTCCTGGACTGCGTCCTGGTGGACCAAACTATATAATGCCATATCATCTTCAAAGGCAAGTGCATCCTGGCCAGCGAACGGGTGTGAGAAGAAGTGGAAACACCCATCAGATGCAGCAGCCTCAGGTGCATTAAGTACTTTCTTTTTTCAATTCTTCCCTTAAGCTGTTGGCCTAACATAATTTCCTTTCATTATATATGGTACCATTATTTGCTCACCTGTGCTTTTAATTCTGGCCCACGTGTTCGATTCAGTTTATGCGTAACTCCAATCAGGGGAATAGATACCTGGGCAATGCAAGAAATGGTACAGACCAATCTGTTGTTTCAATGGTGCCAGTGCCTTTCGAGGTTTCAGGGATGCCTGCAACTCCTGTAGAAACCCCACGGCCTGTGCCAGTGCCAATTTCAACTCTTACTTCTGCTTTGGCGTCTGCCAGCCCTGATGATCGTACTAGGGTATGTAATATCTTCCTTCCCCTTTAGTTGTAATCAGTCAAGTGTCTGAGATAGTATTTTGTTTTTTATAGTTCCACTGGTTACTTAGTCATTCAGATGTGAAGCATAATTGTTGTTTTCTTGTTGCGCATACAGATGCTAGGGGAACAGCTTTATCCCCTTGTGCAGAATATTGAACCTGTTCATGCATCGAAGGTAACTGGGATGCTTCTGGAGATGGACCAAACAGAGGTGCTACATCTCATCGAGTCTCCTGAAGCTCTGAAGACAAAGGTGGCTGAGGCAATGGCTGTACTCCAAGAAGCTGCAGCACAATCTGATGTAAATGAGAAGCTTGGCTCACTGGCACTGAATGAATGAAGCGCCGCAGATCCCTATGGTAAATACAATTCAGCCAGAGCCAGGAGCCAGTTTTTATCAGGCTTGAAGTTGATGAGCGCTTATTATTATTATTTTTTGGAGTATTCTAAACTTCTTTTTTTTTATGGAGTATTACCTTAGACTAATTTTCTAGGATAATCGAAGGTTTTAGGATTTTTCTGAGACAGATTATGATAATTGAAGGTTTTAGGATTTATTTCTGAGATAGATTATGTTAACTTTTTATAGGATTGATAATTGGATTTTTGATAGTTGGATTTGGAGCCCTGCAATCATTTTTTCTTTTATTTTTTTACATAAATATTTCCCTGCCGAAACAGTAAATTTTCTCAAAGCACAAATTTGAGCAATGATTGTTCTTGAAATTGATCATAAAACATCTTATTGTATTAATCATTCATCTTCGATTACAAAATCAAATGAAATCACAGTGAATGTCCTCTTCTCTCTTGATCATGTATTATGAGTTTCTCGAAATCACCAATGCCTCTCTATTTGCCCAAATGATCTGTTCGAAATTTCTTCCAGCTCACAACAAGTTGCAATTCATCTTCTTCTTCCTGTGTTAAGTAACTATTCCATTTCGAAGCACTCTTCCCCACTTTTGTTGGACATCGAGTCCCCTGCTCTCCAGCTTCTGTCATGTAATCATTCCATTGTAAAGCAGCCTTGGCCACTTTTTTCTGGCAAGTTTTCCTAGGCTCGATGTCATCTGGAGTCAAGTAATTCTTCTCTTTTGAAGGACCCATTGCCATTGTTGGCCATTGACTCCTCTGCTGCCCATCACCATCCTCTGTCAAGTAGTTGTCCCATTTTAAAGCAGCCTTGGCAACTTTTTCTTGGTAACTCCTAGGAGTGATGTCATCTTGAGTGTAATTATTCTGTTTTAACATACCCATTGCCATTGTTGGTGGACGAGCCCTCTTCTGCTCCTCATCTTCGTCATCTTCAGTTATGAACGTATGCCCTTTTGAACCAGAATTAACCTTTGCCCTTTGGCAAGTCTCAGGCTCCATGTCATCTTTGCTCAGGTATTTGCTCCACTTAGATACAACAGCCTTGGTCATTGATGGCCAACAAATGGTCGAGTCCCTTTCACCTTGAGTAGTAGTAGAACATTTTGCTTGCAGTTAAATAAACATGGTGAAGACAAAGGGGAGCATTATCCTACATGCTAATAAACAAACGCACATACCGGATCCGTACTCTTCTCCTTCTCCGTCTCCGGTATGCGCACCATTAATGCTCAATTTGGGCTTCTTGTTCGGCATCTCAGTTCCAATTCTCGATTCAAGTCCATCTCCTACACATACTAAAAAAACAAAAGTCACTGCTTAAACAATCAAAAATTGACATTGGAACATGAGTGAGTAAATAAATAAATAAACATTTTTACTTGTATCTTTTGTTTTATCTTGTTGTTGTTCTTCTTCTAGTTGATGAGATAGGGTTTGAGGTTTCTGAGACTGAGACATATTAAAGGACTGAACGAATTGACGGAGATCCTTGGCCATGTAGCCCTTAGCAAACACCTTCCGTACGGACTGCTTCTGGTTACAAACGACGCACGTCCACTTGTTGCCGCTCTTCTTCTGCTGCTTCACCTGCATCATCCAACACTCGCAGCATTCAACCGCAATGAACATCCTGCTCCCCATCGTCTTCTGCTTTTCGCCGCACCACAGCCCACAGGATTGCGATCAGTTTTTGACTTTTGGCTTTTTGTGTTTTTTTTTTTTCGTTTTATCCGAAATTTTTGGAATTTTGGCGCCACTTTTCCGGATTTAATATTTTGGGCTTAAGAGCCCAAAGTTTGCAAGGCCACTGGGCTTCCGGTTCAAACACCATTCATTTCATGGTAACCCAAAAATGCTGGCATCCCATGTTCCCATCTATGGTCTTCTTTAAGGGTGTATTTACTTTTTGGAATGAGAGTGTAGAGTGTAGAGTGTAGATTCTTTTTACTCTAATATTTACTTATTATTTTTTAAAAAGAGTGAGATTCTCACCCCATGAGTCTCATCTAATTTTAGAGTGGAGAGTAGGATTTTCACTCCCATAGGGTAGGTGTAAGTGGGAATCCACTCCCCCCTCTTCCATTTTTACCCTCATAATTAAAATAAATAAATAATATCATATTTATTAAAAATAATAATTATAACATATTTATTTTATTAAATTTAATAAAATAAAAATAAATTAATATTATATTTAAATTAATAATATTAAACATTAATTATTTATTTAATTAATAATAATAAATATTTTATTCTAAAAAAATATTAATTTTATACTATATTATCAATAATAATATTTAATTTGTGTTGCTATTATTAATAATTTTTATTCACATAATTTAAATTAAAATTAATAAAAAAATTATGATTTATATAATTAAGAATATTAGTAATTATTATTAATTTAGAAATATAATAAAATATTTATTTTATTTTCCAAATATTTTTTATTAATTTTTTAATTATAAATTATAATTCTGTACATAAGGATAAAATTGTAATTTAAAATAATTTACTCCCAATCCAAGACAAAGTAAACAAATAATTAGGATTCTGATTGACAATCCATACTTTCATTTAGTCTAAGTAAA
>MKYO02025838.1:1716-25281 GCA_002013955.2 Citrus medica
TTGGAGGTCGAGAACGTTTTCGGGTCAGAGCCCCAATCACAGCGTCCTCCATCCTATGGCCAGGAAGTATCAAGCGAGACTCGAGCAAGTTGTATGTAGTTAACAGTTCTCGGCTCGAGCAGGAATTGGCTAGTACAGCCTCGACCCGTTTGAGCTGGTCGGGTTTAAGCGGGAAGTGGACACCCTAAGAACCTGCAACACAGACAAACATTTGATTAGAGACAAACCAGTAAAGCGCAGACAACAAGGGAGACAAGACATCTAATACGAGCAGGCAACCTGGGACCACGAAACGGGGTGGGACACGTAAGTCCTTCCCATCAACCTGTGCAACTTGACCCCAGGGACCCCCTGCGAAGAAGAATTTCCTCTTCCAATTCCCACCACCACTAGTAGGGAGATCGGTTATGGGTTTCCTGCTCTTGGTGCTAGATTGGAAGTAGTACCAGCCGGCATCTTTGAGGTTGCTCTTTAGCTGGTACAGGTGCTTCACCTCATCAACCGTGGACTCGCTTTTGCAACATCTGTCCCACAATATGAACAGACTAGAGAGCACTCTCCACCCATTGGGATTCAGCTGACCAGGAGCTAGATTTAGCCCGTTAAGTATCCGGGCAAAGTAGGGTTGCAAAGGACACCTCAGCCCGTACTTAAAGCTCTCTAGAAACAGAGTAACGTATCCCCTAGGAGGCCGGCTGGGAGCATCCTTCTTTCCTGGGACCTTGAGAGGTATCTCACCAGGAATGCTATACCTAAGCCGGAGGTCATCGAGCTCGTCAAACGAGGTCGTGCACGTCATGTAATCAACGGCGTAATCGCGCGACAAGGCTCTGCCTCCTACTGTACCCCATTCTTCTGGTCGTGATGTTCCAGATGGAGACACCTCACCAGAGCCACCTTCGCCATTCTCACTCAACGTATCCTCAGAGCCAAAAGATCTCTCCTCACCATTTCTTCCGCTCGTAGAGGTTGTTTGGGGAGACATCCTCCTAGCACTAGTCCCGACACTAGACCTAATGGGCTCTAAGGGGATCCCGAGGTCAAAAGCAGGATCGGTGAGCAGACTAGGCAGGAAGTCCAACTCGTCGTCATCAACCTCAATGACCTTCTCTTTGCCTTTCGACATTCCCTAAGCTCTAACCACAACACCACCAACTACTACCCAAACAGAAGAGAAGAGAAATTATCTACAACTATCCGAGACCAAGGAGATAGAAGAAATACCTGAAGTAATGGTTCAGTCGGTGAAAGTCGGAGATGGAGGCCTTTTATGCCGGAACTTCTTTGTCGGAGGGACAGATACGGAGACGGAGTGAACGATGAATTTGCCGTTCGAGAGGATTTGGTTTTTCTGATAAGGACGGACTCTTGGGTTGCCAGCATTTAACAGCGCCGAATCCCGAGGGTCTCATAACCGTCGGTTTGAAATTCAAATGGAGGGGTGGATTTCTGCCACGTCACCTCGTCCGCAATTAAATGCGACATGACTCTTGGCAGCCTTTTCCAATCCCACGCGAGCGAGTACTATCGAGTTTCTACTGCTGGTCCACTACATTACCCAACACCAGAAACTGGGGGACCGATGTTTGGGAGAAATACGTCGACGAGACCAGGCATGGTGAGCAGATACCTGATGGCAAAGTTCTGCGAACCGGTGTGTTCCGTAAAAGCCTGGTGCGCGGGGGGACAGGAGCAGAAATATCCTGCTCGTCCACGAGCACGTCATCCGCGAGGCCAATTTCCTGTAAGGGGCATAAGGCCATTCCGGCTAGAGGTCGAGTGGCGAGGAGACCCGGTCGACGGCAGTTGGCAGGACATGCTCTCCAGCCCGGGAATCTAGGCACGACAGCCACGCTTTTCCCAGACCCATGGCGGAACACGCAAGATCCCACGTTTACCCATAACGCAGCAGTCAGAGTCCCATACCGTCTGGCAAAAAGCGGAAACAAGATCTCACAGAATCACGACAGCCACGCTTTCCCCAGAACCGTGGCGTAACACGCAAGATCCCACCTTTGCCCATAACGCAGCAGTCAGAGTCCCATACCGTCTGGCAAAAAGCGGAAAACTGGGATTCTGGGGAAGCCTATAAAAAGGTAGCCAACGAAGGTAAAAGGGTTAGCATTTTTGAGATTAGAAAAGAGATTTAAAAGGAGAGAAAACCACGAAAAAGCCAGAAGATCGGTGGCAAGCATTCCCCGAACCTTCATATCTGACTTGAGCGTCGGAGGGTTTGCGCCGGGAAAACAACCGGTGCACTGTGACTTATCTGTGTGCGCAGGAACCTCTGGAGAAGAAACCTTACGAGGAGACCTCCTAGTCGCGATGAAGTCGATCGAGCAGAGATCCTGATCGTAGAACGAGGAGAACTAAAATCTCGCATCAACACAAAGGACACCTCAGCCCGTACTTAAAGCTCTCTAGAAACAGAGTAACGTATCCCCTAGGAGGCCGGCTGGGAGCATCCTTCTTTCCTGGGACCTTGAGAGGTATCTCACCAGGAATGCTATACCTAAGCCGGAGGTCATCGAGCTCGTCAAACGAGGTCGTGCACGTCATGTAATCAACGGCGTAATCGCGCGACAAGGCTCTGCCTCCTACTGTACCCCGTTCTTCTGGTCGTGATGTTCCAGATGGAGACACCTCACCAGAGCCACCTTCGCCATTCTCACTCAACGTATCCTCAGAGCCAGAAGATCTCTCCTCACCATTACTTCCGCTCGTAGAGGTTGTTTGGGGAGACATCCTCCTAGCACTAGTCCCGACACTAGACCTAATGGGCTCTAAGGGGATCCCGGGGTCAAAAGCAGGATCGGTGAGCAGACTAGGCAGGAAGTCCAACTCGTCGTCATCAACCTCAATGACCTTCTCTTTGCCTTTCGACATTCCCTAAGCTCTAACCACAACACCACCAACTACTACCCAAACAGAAGAGAAGAGAAATTATCTACAACTATCCGAGACCAAGGAGATAGAAAAAATACCTGAAGTAATGGTTCAGTCGGTGAAAGTCAGAGATGGAGGCCTTTTATGCCGGAACTTCTTTGTCGGAGGGACAGATACGGAGACGGAGTGAACGATGAATTTGCCGTTCGAGAGGATTTGGTTTTTCTGATAAGGACGGACTCTTGGGTTGCCAGCATTTAACAGCGCCGAATCCCGAGGGTCTCATAACCGTCGGTTTAAATTCAAATGGAGGGGTGGATTTCTGCCACGTCACCTCGTCCGCAATTAAATGTGACATGACTCTTGGCAGCCTTTTCCAATCCCACGCGAGCGAGTACTATCGAGTTTCTACTGCTGGTCCACTACATTACCCAACACCAAAAATTGGGGGACCGGTGTTTGGGAGAAATACGTCGACGAGACCAGGCATGGTGAGCAGATACCTGATGGCAAAGTTCTGCGAACCGGTGTGTTCCGTAAAAGCCTGGTGCGCGGGG
The DNA here is from genome assembly GCA_002013955.2 of Citrus medica. Lineage (NCBI taxonomy): Eukaryota > Viridiplantae > Streptophyta > Magnoliopsida > Sapindales > Rutaceae > Citrus > Citrus medica. The sequence continues at coordinate 5,160 of MKYO02025838.1, forward strand.
GGACAGGAGCAGAAATATCCTGCTCGTCCACGAGCACGTCATCCGCGAGGCCAATTTCCTGTAAGGGGCATAAGGCCATTCCGGCTAGAGGTCGAGTGGCGAGGAGACCCGGTCGACGGCAGTTGGCAGGACATGCTCTCCAGCCCGAGAATCTAGGCACGACAGCCACGCTTTTCCCAGACCCACGGCGGAACACGCAAGATCCCACGTTTACCCATAACGCAGCAGTCAGAGTCCCATACCGTCTGGCAAAAAGCGGAAACAAGATCTCACAGAATCACGACAGCCACGCTTTCCCTAGAACCGTGGCGTAACACGCAAGATCCCACCTTTGCCCATAACGCAGCAGTCAGAGTCCCATACCGTCTGGCAAAAAGCGGAAAACTGGGATTCTGGGGAAGCCTATAAAAAGGTAGCCAACGAAGGTAAAAAGGTGAGCATTTTTTAGATTAGAAAAGAGATTGAAAAGGAGAGAAAACCACGAAAAAGCCATAAGATCGGTGGCAAGCATTCCCCGAACCTTCATATCTGACTTGAGCGTCGGAGGGTTTGCGCCGGGAAAACAACCGGTGCACTCTGACTTATCTGTGTGCGCAGGAACCTCTGGAGAAGAAACCTGACGAGGAGACCTCATGGTCGCGATGAAGTCGATCGAGCAGAGATCCTGGTCGTAGAACGAGGAGAAGTCGCGATGAAGTCGATCGAGCAGAGATCCTGATCGTAGAACGAGGAGAACTAAAATCTCGCATCAACACAAAGGACACCTCAGCCCGTACTTAAAGCTCTCTAGAAACAGAGTAACGTATCCCCTAGGAGGCCGGCTGGGAGCATCCTTCTTTCCTGGGACCTTGAGAGGTATCTCACCAGGAATGCTATACCTAAGCCGGAGGTCATCGAGCTCGTCAAACGAGGTCGTGCACGTCATGTAATCAACGGCGTAATCGCGCGACAAGGCTCTGCCTCCTACTGTACCCCGTTCTTCTGGTCGTGATGTTCCAGATGGAGACACCTCACCAGAGCCACCTTCGCCATTCTCACTCAACGTATCCTCAGAGCCAGAAGATCTCTCCTCACCATTACTTCCGCTCGTAGAGGTTGTTTGGGGAGACATCCTCCTAGCACTAGTCCCGACACTAGACCTAATGGGCTCTAAGGGGATCCCGGGGTCAAAAGCAGGATCGGTGAGCAGACTAGGCAGGAAGTCCAACTCGTCGTCATCAACCTCAATGACCTTCTCTTTGCCTTTCGACATTCCCTAAGCTCTAACCACAACACCACCAACTACTACCCAAACAGAAGAGAAGAGAAATTATCTACAACTATCCGAGACCAAGGAGATAGAAGAAATACCTGAAGTAATGGTTCAGTCGGTGAAAGTCGGAGATGGAGGCCTTTTATGCCGGAACTTCTTTGTCGGAGGGACAGATACGGAGACGGAGTGAACGATGAATTTGCCGTTCGAGAGGATTTGGTTTTTCTGATAAGGACGGACTCTTGGGTTGCCAGCATTTAACAGCGCCGAATCCCGAGGGTCTCATAACCGTCGGTTTGAAATTCAAATGGAGGGGTGGATTTCTGCCACGTCACCTCGTCCGCAATTAAATGCGACATGACTCTTGGCAGCCTTTTCCAATCCCACGCGAGCGAGTACTATCGAGTTTCTACTGCTGGTCCACTACATTACCCAACACCAGAAACTGGGGGACCGGTGTTTGGGAGAAATACGTCGACGAGACCAGGCATGGTGAGCAGATACCTGATGGCAAAGTTCTGCGAACCGGTGTGTTCCGTAAAAGCCTGGTGCGCGGGGGGACAGGAGCAGAAATATCCTGCTCGTCCACGAGCACGTCATCCGCGAGGCCAATTTCCTGTAAGGGGCATAAGGCCATTCCGGCTAGAGGTCGAGTGGCGAGGAGACCCGGTCGACGGCAGTTGGCAGGACATGCTCTCCAGCCCGAGAATCTAGGCACGACAGCCACGCTTTTCCCAGACCCACGGCGGAACACGCAAGATCCCACGTTTACCCATAACGCAGCAGTCAGAGTCCCATACCGTCTGGCAAAAAGCGGAAACAAAATCTCACAGAATCACGACAGCCACGCTTTCCCTAGAACCGTGGCGTAACACGCAAGATCCCACCTTTGCCCATAACGCAGCAGTCAGAGTCCCATACCGTCTGGCAAAAAGCGGAAAACTGGGATTCTGGGGAAGCCTATAAAAAGGTAGCCAACGAAGGTAAAAAGGTGAGCATTTTTTAGATTAGAAAAGAGATTGAAAAGGAGAGAAAACCACGAAAAAGCCATAAGATCGGTGGCAAGCATTCCCCGAACCTTCATATCTGACTTGAGCGTCGGAGGGTTTGCGCCGGGAAAACAACCGGTGCACTCTGACTTATCTGTGTGCGCAGGAACCTCTGGAGAAGAAACCTGACGAGGAGACCTCATGGTCGCGATGAAGTCGATCGAGCAGAGATCCTGGTCGTAGAACGAGGAGAACCAAAATCCCGCATCAACAATACTAATTTTAGGTTTCTATAATTATCTTCTGATGTTATCTTTGATTCTTTACTTATTTTGTTATCATTTGGATACGTATGTATGCCACGGATTTTGTTTTTGTTTTTTTCTTGAGTTATTTTTTTTGGATTTCCATTAATAATTAGAAAAAGATGAGGTAGTAACACAATTCATGACCAGCTCTACCCATCTATTTGGAAAACCCAGTTTAATCATTGTGTGCTTCAAAAAATCTCACTCCATCCTATCATATGCTTTGCTAATGTCTAACTTTAAAGCCACTAGCTCATTTCTTTTCCCCTTGCTGTGTCTAATTTTATGGAGGCATTCATAACCAATAATGATATTGTCAGTAATAAGCCTATTGGGTATGAATGCACTCTGATTGGGTGAGATAATTTGAGCAACGATAGGCTTCATTCTATTAATAGTCTAATGTTCTTGAGTTATTGTTAATGCTTTTTGTTGATAGGGATATTATAAAATCCATTCAATTTGATTGCTCACAACAAACATTAGACAATTGGGTGACTGAGGCCTGTATGCTATCACATCTTTCATCTAATATTCATATTTATCATGTCTCGTCCAATTCGATATGTCATTTACAATAAAATCTCGATAAATTAATAATATTAGAATCATGCAAAAAAAATATTAGTTTAGCGAGTATTTGTATATCAATAAATTGATAAATTATTAATTTATGACCTTTTTTTATTGAATTTGTAAATTATGATCATGTATATGTTGTTTATCTGCTTGGATTTAGTATTTATTATATTTTATTTGAATAGTAGTTAATTGTCGTATATTGGTAATAATTTAGACTATTGTAGAATTTTTATTTTTCTGTGTTAGATATGACATTTGGAGCGCATCTTGGGTTTGTTACAAAACTAGAATGCAACCTGGAATTTTACATTAGAGATGAGATCTAATTTCAAATCAATTTCAAGAAGCAGCAAACAACACAAAGAACATATTTTATAGAAGCTAGTCACATGACATATCATTTGAATTTACTTTCAAATGAGGTAATTATTAATTCATTAAGTCATTAAGTGAGCCCTATAAGCAAATATGATTTTTTTTTTAAAATTATTATCATAAATTTGATTGAATTAATTTACCATATTGGCCTCATTTTGGGACCGACAAAAACTATTTTTTGATCATGCTAATTAACTTATCAAGATTCTGCTGTAATTTGAGCCGTGTTATCTAATTATTTGTGTGCTATATCACAAGGTATCCCTATACTGATTCATCTAATATTCATCATAATTGCCTATATACGTGTTAGGTTACCTCAACTGCAACTAAAATATATATAGCATAATTTTATAATGAGAACATCTTCATTTTAACTAAATGAGAATGTCACTAATATACAAAAAAAAATCTAATACACTAATAGACAAAAAATAAAGTATAATATATTAAAATATATTTTTAAATATTTTTTGTAACATTCTCACTTTAACAAAGTGAATATGCTTATATGTATGTGTAATCATTCTCAAGTGTAAGTGCCCTCATTTCGTTTAATGCGGATATACTGTTAAATCGTGCAGTTTAATATAATTAGTTTTCAATTCACTACAAAATCGAGTGATTTAATAGCACTCTTCCCTCACTCTATTAAGTCGCATGATTTTTAAAGATGTGTCCACATAAAAAAATTGAGGAAGTATAATATATATATATATATATATATATATATAGAGAGAGAGAGAGAGAGAGAGAGAGAGAGAGAGAGAGAGAGAGAGAGAGAGGAATACTTTATCTTTCATTTCCTTACATTAAGTAAAGATTACAACACAATACAAACTTAAAACGATATAACGTCTGTTTAAAGATAATGAAATACATTAATCATTGTATTTATACACTAAGATCGAGATGGAAATTAGTATAATAGAGATATTAGAAAGAGATAAATAGAACATAGATTACATTAAACTCCAACTGTTCACAAAATTTAATATATATTACCGAAACTTAATCTCACAACCTCAATTGAATTCTTAAATCTCAAGACATGTATTATAGAATTATGCCCATGTATATATATATATATATAAATATTGACTTTTGATTATTTATGTTTTCTCATTTATTCTTCGTCATTCTATACTTTTGACTTCATTATCTTTTATCTTTTTTTCTTTTTTGAAGATAATGGGTATATAGTATTTTTCTCATTTTCTCAAAGATAGATACATAACGGGTAATGATAATTAATAAGAAGCGATCGAGCATGTTAATGGCGTCCAACCACCAACTAACTTTCAAAAAAAATTACACACACGTGTATGCGTACGGTATTATTTTAGAATAATAACAAAATGATCCCTAAGTTAAATAAAATTTCAAAATTGGTAAATATTTCTTTTTTTTTACACAATCATATGTGAAAAAAAGGAATGAAAAATTTGTGATAAGGTTTGTAATTTAACTGTTACAACTAAAAAAACAGTTTACTCAAGTATTTATTTATTTATCTAAAAATATACTAGTCAAATTAATTTATTAAAAATCACCCACTAACTAAATGGTAAACTACTTATTTTTCCACATATGTAAAGTTAATGACTTTGACTTTCTTATATTACTAGAAAAAAAAGTTTTTTTTTTACCATTTGAAAAGTCAATTTAGATATCAAAATTGTACTGGACTTGAGTTGATATAACTAAGACTAGTTTAAAAATTAGGACGACATTTTATAAGACCAATATAAGAAAATAAGAGAACTAAATATATAAGTAATTTGTAATGTTTATAAAATATTCCAATATTATATTCTAAAATATCAACCAATTATTGCTATTAACTTCTATGAAAATTAAAAAGAACATAGAGAGGGAGAAGCCCCGAACTCGCGCCAAAGAGTATAAACTATGTTTTCATTTTGTAATTTCATAAACCTCCAGGATCTCAATGTTATTACCCCATAAAGTATGTCACCTTAAAAGATGACAAATTCCCCGTGATTGTCAAAATTTAACTGTTGGAAGATTTGTAACTGTGAGCGTTCGCCGGTTCTTCCTTTTATTGTTTTTTTAGTGTTGGGGGAAGAAAGCTAAAAAGTAAAGCAATCTCTTTCACTTGGTTTTCGGCTTTTTCGCTTTCATAATCAAAAGATTCAAGAACCCATTTCACACTTTCCTTCTTCTTTAACTCTTCTTTTTTGGGATGTGTTGTCTCTTTTTAATAAATCTTATAATAAAACTCATGGTGTTATTGGTTGGTGAGCTACAATCCAGCTGCCTCCTCCTTGTATTGACTCGCTTTAGTTTTAGATCATGGAGGCCTCGTTGTTGTTGTGTACTTGATTTCAATTCCATCAACCCCAATCTCAATCTCAAATCTTCCTTTCTGGGTTCTTTTATTTCTCTTTACGTGTCATCAAACCTGTAAAGCCTTGATTGGTGCTCAAGAGGTGAGTCACTCACTTCATTTCTTGTTTTTCATCTGTGTTTCTTTTAAATGTTTGAATTTTGGATTCTGGGTTGGTCTTAAAATCAGTCAAAATGATAAACCTGTAAAGGCCTGCATATGGTGTTGAATCATTACATTTTGGCAATCTTTTGATGTTTAACTTCAGCCAATTGAACTTATAAGAAGTGAATTAAGTGAAATTTTTTAATGTTATAGGGGTTATGAGGCACTTGTGAGTTTCTAAATTTGGTGAGTAATAACGTTGCTGCAGGTGTTAATTAACTTATTGTTGTTTTAGTCCTTATTCAATTGTAAATGAGCAGTGAGGCAATTGGTTTTCAGGAGGACATGAAGTGTTTGTATGCCTCCAAGAAAGATAAAAATGAAGAACAGAAGACTGCAAAATCTATTTCAGTTCGATCCTCTGCGTCCAATACTTCCATGTCAACTGATCGTGATGTGAGGAAATCTGGATCGGAGTTTAATTCTCAGAATGCCTCTGATTTCAGCTCGGAATCCTCCTCAAGGAACACATTTGCTGTGTTGTCTCAACGACAAAGTAATCTCAGAGTCTTTACATTCTCGGAGTTGAAGACAGCTACGAAGAATTTCAGCCGCTCCCTCATGATTGGTGAAGGCGGATTTGGTGGGGTTTATCGGGGTGTGATTCGGAGCACAGAAGATTCACATAAAAAAATCGATATTGCTGTTAAACAACTGAGTAGAAGAGGCTTGCAGGTGAGCTTTTTTCTTTTGTATTTCCCTTGTAATTTCTACCAGTATAAATTTTTATATTTTCAGCAGATACAATATTCTAATTTGGAATGGTTTTTTTCTCAAAACACGTGAGATCTGGATATTACACAACTCTTCTTCTTGTTTGTGAAGTTATAAATTTATTCGGGTGCAAAATATAGAGATCTCGGCCCAAGATGTTTGAAATTTGGTTAAGGAGTGGAGTGGAAACTCATGGTATGAGGACTTGCATGCGGTCCCATTACTTTGGAGATACCTCTGTTCTAGCCAATGTATATATTCTCAGCTCTTAGTGATCTTCCATGCCAGTTTTCGGACCTTCAAATTTCTTCAAGGAGTTAACTTTTGTAAAATTTAGACAGCTATTTGACATAAATTCCAGTGACTCCTCAAAGTCGTAATTAGATGCTTTTTCTTGAGGACACAGTTTAGATGGCTATCTGTTGATGTTGTGCCTTTCAAATAAAATTTTTATTTGCTTTTTTGATAAAAAAGTTAAGAATAATCCAGGAAATGTGTTTGAGTATGGCATCTACCTGGATTTGCTCTTTTTCCATTGGTCTAGATTTACTGTAAAAACATATCATCAAGATTCCTGCATGTCTGGACATGTATTAAGACATATGTTTGTTTTTTTTTCCCCCTTTTTTTAGCCAGAATCTAGCAAGGTCAAGAAAGTAGAAAAAAATCTAGCAATAAAACTGGGCTATGCAAATAAATAATGACGAAGTTGCTGTTCCTAATTTATGGTAAAAAAAAAGATAAAAAAGCATCTCTCATCTTAATATAGATAATTACTGTGTTCAACAAAACCTGTCGCTGTTTTCTTCTTAATTGGTAACTTTAATGAATTGAAAGCCGCTAGGTCTGCTTATTTTCTTTTGTTCAATAAATGAGGAAAAATCTTTTATAATTCTAGCTTTTCCTCTACTTGTCTGTGTCCTCTCATGACATTCCAAACTTCGCTTCTTTTTTGAAGATTTTCAATAGTTGTTCCTTTGTCTGTTTACAGGGGCACAAGGAATGGGTGACAGAAGTGAATGTTTTAGGAGTTGTTGAACATCCAAATCTCGTCAAACTGATAGGCTACTGTGCTGAGGATGATGAAAGAGGAATTCAGCGGCTGTTGATATATGAGTATATGCCCAACAGAAGTGTGCAAGATCACTTGACAAGTCGTTTTCAGGCAACTCTTAACTGGAACACAAGACTAAAAATTGCCCAGGATGCCGCCCGCGGCTTAGCATATCTCCATGAAGGAATGGACTTTCAGGTACTTTCTTACCAGATTGTTGCCTCTTGGTAGAGTTGCATGTCTGTGGCTTCGTATTAATGGGATAACTTCGTAGATCATTTTGGATGATGGGGGGAAAAAATTATTTACTGCAAGGAAGCTTCTTTCAGACCTCCTCCAAATTTATTTGGAATAACCAAAATCCATCTAGAAGATTTAGGGGGCTATATGTGCTAAACTTTAAAAGGTTGAAATTTAAATCAGGCATCTTGTGTTGGTTAAAGTGAAGTTGTTAGTTGACTGTGAGGAATTACTTTCATAATTCAGGGCTTGACTTTACTGACATGATCTAAAGTTAGGTCCTGCCTTCCAGAAGACCCACATGGTTTATTTATGGAGAGTATCCTTTGACTATTGCTTATACTAGATATATGGAATTAAGAATTTTAAACTTCTATTTATTTATTTTTAACTCTTTGGAGTTTCTGTAGATAAGATAGGTTTGATCTATTCTCGGCCTGTAGCATGTGTCTCACATTCCCTGAATAAGTTTTTTAATTTAAATTATTGGTGCAGATTATCTTTAGAGATTTCAAGTCTTCAAACATACTTCTGGATGAACAATGGAATGCAAAGCTGTCCGACTTTGGATTGGCTAGGCTGGGACCCTCGGATGGACTAAGTCATGTCTCAACTGCTGTACGTCTATAGTACTGGAGATAAACTGTATCTCGGAAACTGTTTTTGATTTGCTTTTTACTTAATTTTCATTGTTCATCTAGCTATGGCTTAGTTAAGCATGCAAAAGCTTTATATCCTCCAACTCATTGAATCTGTATTCAAACTAAGTTCTTAGGATATTTTCCTGCATATAACTATGTTGTTGATAATTTTTTCTGATCATGTCTGAATGAGTGATTACTCTCATGTTCGAACAGGTTGTAGGAACTATTGGATATGCAGCTCCTGAATACATTCAAACCGGGCGTCTAACTTATAAAAGTGATATTTGGAGCTTTGGAGTTTTCCTTTATGAACTCATCACCGCGAGGCGCCCTTTGGATCGTAATCGCCCCAAGAGTGAGCAGAAGCTCTTGGAATGGGTCAGGCCACACCTCACTGATGCTAAAAAGTTCACGATGATCTTGGACCCAAAGCTCGAAGGGAAGTATTCTATCAAGTTGGCCCAAAAACTAGCCGCTGTAGCCAACAAGTGCTTGGCAAGACAGGCCAAAGCACGCCCAAATATGAGTGAAGTTATGGAGATGTTGAATAAGATAGTTGATGCAGCAGAAACAGGAACCCCCCAAACACCCTTGAAGAACTTGTCTCTAAAAGATGATTTTGAAACATCTAAAAAAGAACGTTTGAAAAGAAGATTCGTGGATCCAATTCGCGGAGAAAAAGGGTGTTTGGCTTGGCTAACATGGAGACCGAAGCTTGTAAAAACAAGTTGAAATAGATTGTTTGCTTGTAACTGGAAGTGCCTAAATCAGTCTTGTTATTTCGGATGAAAACAAAAATGCCTCAGCGCTCCGCTGTCCATTTTGACGAACCGGCGTATTACTCTGAATTTCCCATCTTGATTGTAAAAGGTTTTATATCAATGCCAATGAGTTCTTATGTAAACTTTGCTCGCCATTGTATATTTTTTTTGATGAGTTGCTTAGAACTGTTGCAGTTCAGACGACTTGAAATTTATTATTCAACACATTTTCCTTATTCTTTTCGTTGATACGGGAGTAAAGAAGGCGCCAACCCAACCATGCAAATATTGAACTTCTACAACTAACTTTCAAAATTTCTCATAGCCGTTAGAGCGATGATCACTCCGCTTCGTGAAAAACGTGTTAAATCCATTGACAATCTGGTGTTAGTAAAATTTCTAAAAAAAAAAAAAGAAAATCCCCTACTTTAATAAAAATAATATTTTAATGCACTACTGATTGTCTGTTTTATAATACACTATGCTTTTTTTTAGTATTTCAGATATATTTCGACCGTCAATGAACTGAATTCATTGGTGTTGATTACGTGGAGAATTTAGAGTGCTAGAAATCAGATGTTATATTCAGAGTGGAAAATTTTGCGGTGGCTCGGGCTGAAAGGGGTGCGGGATAATGCGAAAAGCGAACCGTTCGGGTTTCTAATGCATGGCAAGCTCAATACTTATGCGGCGGTGGATATTGTCAAGTTGAGCGTGGGAAGGTTGGCTACGCAGTTGTCGTTCCGTAATCATGATGGTATGATTACGGCGGCTAGGGTTGATGTTGATATTGGTGTCTGCACTGGTGATGTTGACATTAATGAGGCGGAAGTCTTCATGTTTTACTCTTTGGTTTTCAAATGAGATTTGATTTTATCTCTATTACTCCTAACTCTTGAGTCCAATTCATTGCGGAAAGTTCATTTAGTGACAAGACAGCACCGCACTCATTTTAGATTATTTTTGAGATGCAATGTATACTTTCGCCCAAGTAGAATTTTAGATTTGGTTATATATCTAAGAATCTTGACTGTTTAATCAAACTGTAGATGCTTAGATGAAGTTTTGCTCTTTTATGTAATGATTATTTTGTATGGGTTGAGGATGGTTTTACGTTTAGGTTGTCTGATGGGGATTATGACTATTAAAAATAGGGTTAATATGGTAGTATGTATAAGGGTCTAACAGATTATTTAATAAGGTTATATTTTAAGACGAATCATAGTCATACACAAAAATTAAAAATAAATAAAAATTTATTATAATTTTAATTGTGTGGTTATGATCCCTACCTTAAAGAATTCTTTTAACAATATTTAACTTTATTTTCTTCATTTCCTAATTTAATGAGAATTTCTTTTTTAAAAAATAAAAACTTTACAAAAAAAAATCATTTACGTAAAGTTATATTATTAAAAATTATAACAATAATCTTTAAAAGATTTTTTTATTTTTTTATTTTTTTCAATTTCATAATTGGAAAAGAGGCGGTACCATTACGATACGGGATTCTTTATCCTTTTTGCAGGAAACAAACACTGATCCAAAATCTAATCTCGACGAACTAAATATAAAATTCATCTAATTCCCATTAACATCGTACAAATCAAAACCGACCCAGCTTAAAGAGCCAACACGTGGCATCACGTACCAGGATTTGCCGGTAACCGTTAATGTCACGCCACGTCGGTTTTCGGCGGTGATTAACGATTTCACACGTAGATCGGAGTTCCAAGAAAAGGACGCCTAAATCAACGGCAACTTTCACCTACCCTATCTTGCGAACGTGCTCGATCTTTAACAAAACCTTTTCGTGTGAATACCCAATTCCTTTGCTTTCAAAACCTTTTCCTTCCTCAGACTCTCTTTCGCACAAGATTTTTATAATTGAAATTGACAGGTAATTTTATATTTATTTGCAATTAATTATTGGTAGTATTTAGTTGTTACGTAAAGTTTAAAACCTTTCGACTGGTATTCGTTGTTGGGTTATGAATTTTCATTTCGGCAATTAGGGTTTTGGGGTTTCTTGTTTCAGGGTAGCGCTGTTTCATTTTGGTGCACAAAGTAAGTTTTTTTTTTTTATAATAATGCTTAGGAAAGATTAATTTAATGGTGATATGTTGTTGAATATGTTCCTTTTTTATTTGTTACAAAAGTTCTGAAATTTACTTTATTGAGTTAGAAAAAAAAATGCTTACCGTTCATAGAATTATGAAACTTTCATTGGTTTGACTGAATTTTTTCTCTTTCGTTATGGTTATGTTATAGGTTGAATATGATTAATCTTTTGGATGTTCTGTTCAGTGGACAGATTATAGTTTTATAACTTCAGGCATATTTTATAGCCCATTACCTCTTGTTATGCTTGAAGTTTTGGGTTCTCAACTTAAGGATAGAGTTTGAGTCTGAAAGTATCAATTTTATGTGAATATCAAAGGGTAGCACTTCAACTTCATTTATGTTTCCTCTTCTGGGACCTGCTTAGGAGGGACGTGTACTGTGAAATTATCCTTTTTTTAGGTTTACTTTGGGACCTCTGGGGACACTTCTTGGCTTCTCTGTCATTAATTTCTGAGATTTTGTTACTATAAATTCCTTCACGTGGTGAATATCTGTATATACAAAGACGTGAATGTTTATTTATATGTTTGGTATTTTAATGCATTGATTAAGACAAGTTTTTGTGTTGCAGATTTTGGAATTTTATTGGAAGAACTATCTAAGGAATTTTGAGGCTATATGATCAATATGATAACTTATGAGCAAGATCCTGATGTTCTTCGCTGGGGTCTCCATCAACTTTTAGATGTTTGTACCCTTTCTAATTCTGGATCACAAAATGTTATTACACGATATGACAGAGATTCGAGCCAAGTTGGGTATGTCAGAGAATGTTATAGTGAAACAGAACCGGCTTATGTAGAGAATGATGAGAAATCATCGATTCTTGAACAGGATCGAGTCAGCCCTTTAGGAATATACAATAATTCAGGTAGTGGGAAATTCAGCTGCAGCCAATTTGATTTACTGTTCTCTTAGTTCTCTTAGGCTGGCTGTAATGGTTTTGAATAAAACATGCAGTGTGTGAGAATGATCAGAGCGCTGCAGATGGTTCTGGAAAAAATGAAGAAGAGATGGATGATTCTGGTAGAATGGTGGAGGCTGATTATCAAAGTAAGGGGGAGAAGGTGGAGCTAGAATATGATGAGGACAATATGGAGGACTTGCTGCATCAATTAGACACAACAGATGAATCTTCTGTGATTGATGGTGAATTGGGAAAGAGGTTGAATCAGATGGTTCCTGTTCCAGTAAGTATCGTTTGAATGGTTCTTTGTAAGTTTTGTTTCAAGATTAGAATGGTTTGTCTTCAAGGATGTTATTGGAAATTTGTCTTCTGCTCACTGGTATACTTCGAACTTTAGGTTTTTTGTAAGCATATTTGCTTTTGGTCATTAGTTAATTTCATTGCATGTTATGATGTCATTAGTTAAATTCTTGGCTAGTTGATGGACTTACTTTTCCAAAAGAAGTGCAAGTAAATATTAGTTTCGGGCATTGGAATGCTCTAGACATTTTATTATATTCTTCCATTTAATTTACGAGGAGCTCTAGTCATGTCTGTGTATGAAATATGCTTGTAGTAGATTTGATTACTTTGGAAATTCATGGTCAGTGAACATACTATTTGATCATGGTTTCGGGGGTAGTTAGTACTTTGGTGCTTCCCTCTACATGCAAAATTTGAAGAAAATGGAAAAGTTATGTTTCCGTGGTTAACTCTTCTTTTCCTTGTATCTTTTGAACAGCACATTCCGAAAATTAATGGAGATATACCTTCACCTGATGAAGAGATTTCAGATCATCAAAGAATGCTTGACAGGTCTTGGATCATTCTTTACACTAGTTACTTGATAAATAGCGTACATGTCCCTGCATATCTTAAATAATAGTTAGTCATGAGGTCATGAAGTTGAAGGATTTTTTAGCTAGTGGTATGGTATTGCTTGTGCTGTCTAATATTGTCGGATGTATGAGTAATTAATACTCTATATCAATCATGCAATTATGGAACTTGGTCTGTGGTAAATAGCATCTTGATACACTTAGACTTGGTCCTTAGTCTACAACACAGCCCACAATCACATGTAATCAAAGTATATGATCTGTGTCAATGAGGCCACATGTGAAGGTGGGCTGGTGCAGTGTGTTGTCCAAATTTGGTTTAAGTGTGGGATTGGATGAGGCTACTTCCACTGATGTTGGGCCTCTGCTTTTCAGCTTAAGCTATTGGGTTGAACTACTTAATCCTCAAAATAATGTGGAGCAATTATTTACAATGCACTATATTGCACAATTTATAGGAACATATCTACCCATCTCTTCTTGTCTTTTGTATTATTTATGAAAAAAAATAGGTTTAAGCTGTAATTTTTTTCCCTTTTCAGGCTGCAGTTGTATGATTTGGTAGAAAATAAGGTGCAAGGAGATGGCAACTGTCAGGTTAGTTTGATATTTAAATGGTAAACTATCCTGCGCAGATATAAGTGTTTTCTTAGAGAGAATGAAAGAAGTATTGATTTAGTAAGAATTATCTTTATGAAGATAATAACTTTTGGAACTGATTTAATCTATGTTGTGATTTTAAATTCTATGCCTGCAACCAGTATCTTCTTAATTAAAGTTGTTGGACTTTCTCACCTCCATTTTGCAGTATATTCTCAGTAGTGCTATACTTTCTTCTTTTGGGTGGTGGGATGAGGGTGAAGAAGAAATCTTAGCAAATGTTAATTGTCTTTCATATACGGTATCATGGTTATTGCCAAATTCAACTGATTTAATGGACATGCACGATCAACTAATTTTATTAGGTGCGGTATTCACTGAGTTGTAATTTGCCTATTTTTTCTGGTTTTTGATATTTTGAAACTGATGATTTTAGGGTTATATCCTGTGAAGATGGAAACAGATAGTTAAATGTGTGTCCACATCTGTTGCTATATGCACAAGGACAAGCCAACACTCCATTATTTTTCTCTTTCAGATCTTTCTAAAGTTCTTACTAGTTTCTTGTTATTTTTCAGTTTCGTTCCCTATCAGATCAACTCTATCGTTCTCCTGAGCACCACATGTTTGTGAGACAGCAAGTTGTCAATCAGGTCAGTGTAGCATCCAGTTCAGTAAATTTATGTGAATATTATTTGATGATGTTATTGCACATAATGCTTAAACTATGCTTGTAACTTTTTTCAAATGTTATGTCTTCAGCTCAAGGCTCACCCAGAAATCTATGAGGGTTATGTTCCAATGGCATACAGTGACTACTTAAAGAAAATGAACAAGTATTATCCTTATCTCAACTTTTATGGTTTTACCTTAAAGGCTTTGCTAAAGGAGTTTTATGCTTATACATTTTTTTTTTTGGGTGGATGAAACAGAAGTGGTGAATGGGGTGATCATGTCACATTGCAGGCTGCGGCAGATTCGGTATGGGCAACAACCTAATATTTCCAGTTTGTTTGGCAACACATTTGTTGTTTGTCTGCTTAGTTTCAACTGTGTCCTTTCTGGATTTTCGGAAGTTAGTAGGAGTTTTGAGTGGTGGTCATACCTTGTCGTCTCACATAATGGCTTAAATAATATCAAATCACCTTAAATTGATTTCCTTTTATAGGATCCTTTATAGATCATACTCAATGTTTCTCTTTTTTCCATTTTTTTTTTAAATTTGTGTGAAAACCATGAAAACTATGAAATTAATTTAAAAATTTACAATTAGAAGTTGGGTTTGGGTAACATAAGGAAAAAGTTTTGGCCTCACGTCTCAGTGTTTGGTCTCTTTCTCATTACTGGAGAACATAGAGAAGTATCCATTGTTGTTGTTTTTCTTTTTTTTCAGTTTGTATGATATTGAGAAGAAATTTTGTTTCTTGAGTACTGAAATAGTGGATGAAGTGAGTAAGTGCTTTTAGATTGTCGTGTAATCATCCAAAGATTCAATTTGGAATTAGAAATCGTGAGAGAAGTTTGTGTAGCTACTTAAGGGTTCATTGATCACCACGAGTATCATTAGTGAAAAATGATGCAGTTAAGGGCTCTGATTTTGATGACTAATGTCCTTCTTGTATATAATTGCAGTATGGTGTCAAGGTATTTGTTCTAACTTCATTTAAGGATACATGTTACATTGAGATCCTTCCACATGTGCCAAAGTCTAAACGAGGTAAGATTTTCAAAGCTATCAGTTACTTTTAGCATCCTTCGTGTGTGGTAGATGAATTCTTTACAATTTGTTATCTCTAGCAGTTATTTTCTTGAGTTTCTGGGCTGAGGTGCACTACAATTCGATTTACCCAGAAGGAGGTAAGCAGATTTATATCCTTTTGTGTGCATTATGAGAAGTTTGATGAGACTGCCCATGAATATTGTTACAATTTTTTAGTGAAGTTGATTCTCATGCTAGTTATACAATGCAAGTGATGAAATACTTCCTTTATTGTGATCTTTTTACCCTCAGAACTGCCTCTATTAGATGACAAGAAAAAGAAGAAGTGGTGGAAGTTTTGAAGCAAAAATGGCTGGTGGTGTTTTCCGTGATTTGGTGTATATAGAAGAGAACAGTGTGGGTGTGCTGTAACGTGCTGTCATTTTGTGCTTGTACATGTTGGTTTTCTTTGATGCGGTTCTTATTCATTTTATTTTGTGCATAGTTTTTCAACTTTCATAATTTATGGAGTGGGAGATTCTTCAGTTCATTTTATTGATTCATTTGTAACCGATTTTTTTATCATTAGTAAAAACCTTTATATATTTCTTTTCTGCTTTATAATAATATCACCTGCTTACTATGTAGCAGTCTCTTTTCAAATGTCCTAATTACAGAATGTAGTATTGAAATCTTAAAATACCAGGGAGGTGCATTAAGAGCAAGGATTTATAAAAGGCTCAGGAATTTTACAGACATCAACTCAGATTGGGACTCAAAAATGGTCTGGTAAATTTGCGTGAGTGGCTTGCCACTTGGACCATTGTAGGCCTATATTCCTGAGATTTGGAGAAACATTTGAAGGCAAGCTCAGTATAAATAAGCAGTTGTTGCTTCTTTTGAGGGCATAATCCTTCTCCAGTGTTTATAGGATCTATACTATTTCGACCAACTTATGACTTTCGCCATATCTTAATCCAAGCTTCTGCATAATGTATTTCTCATCGTCATCATAACAGGATGAATAACGAATCTTTCTTCCAGTCAGAAGCTTAAGAAGCAATGCGCCTATTGGGGTTATCTTAGATTAGTTGTGGAAGGGTTGGTGGTGGTGGTGAGTTTACAAGGAAAAGCTTCATGCTTTAAGTTAGCTTTAGGGGTTCAGAGCGGTCCAAAATCAGTTAGCACTAGAGTTTGGGTTATCTACATCAATTGTGGACGAGTTTATGAGGAAAAATCCTCACCCCTTGGGCTTCTTTTGGGTTGAGAGATGTCTGAAACCACCTAACAATGGTATCAGATTTTATTACATATATAGATTAAAATAGGGGAGTTTATGGCTTACATGATTAAATGCTTTAGGTTATGGTTTTTGTTACTTGTGTAGATTAAGATGGAGGAGTCTATAAATTGAAGTTATAGAATTATAGTATTTGGCAATTTGAAATGGAGGATTTTCTGTACATGAAAGATCTCTGTGAGCTCATTGAAGGTGAAGCTGGACTATAGGTATTATTAGGTTATAAATTGATGAAAGTGTATACAACTATGTTGCAAAAGAAACCAAGTTTGATATTCTTTGGCAGAAATTGAAAACAATTTATGAGTGGTCTACAACACAAAATAAAACCAATTTGTTGAAAAAGAATACAACGTGCAATATAATCAAACATACTACTTTAGGGTTTAGTTGATTAGTTGACTACAATGAAGATTATTCTTGATGATCAGTTATAAACAATGTTATTATTTAGTGTTTTTGCCTGACGATTGAGAGCTATTAGTGGTGTTAGCGAATAATCTAATACTGAATAAGAAGTAAACTTGGATATGATTGTAAATTGGCTGCAGAAAGAAGAATTTAGAAGAAAGAGTGTTAAGCAATTCCCTTTAAGTTAGATGCATTTGTTTCATAAAAGTAAGAAAGATGAAAAATAATCTAATACTGAATAAGAAGTAAACTTGGATATGATTGTAAATTGGCTGCAGAAAGAAGAATTTAGAAGGAAGAGTGTTGAAGCAATTCCTTTTAAGTTAGATGCATTTGCTTCATAAAAGTAAGAAAGACGAAGAAGAAGCCAAAGTATAAATTCCCGTCAACGGAGAAACATCAAGGGCTTTTTTATTGACACTAAAAAGTGTACATTCAATAAGGATAAAATTATCAGTTTTTCACTTATTGTATCGATTAATGCGCTCACTATTCTTAAATTATTTTAATACTCCCCAAATATATTTATGTTAAATTAATTTATAATTTTGTAATATGTTAATTTTATTTTGATTTTATATTGTAGATATATTTCAATAATAGAGAGGATTTGGAACTGGAAGCGGGAACAAAGAGAAATTATTGAACTATTTTTTAATGTATTATTGAGGAGATGTAATTAATAAAAAAAATATTTCAAAAAAAAGAGAAAAAAAAAGAATAAACGGTGAGCAACCATGTTTTGGTTACTCGTGATGGCCATCACAACTTTCAATTAATATATATATATATAATATAAAAAATATATAAAAAATAAAATAAAAGAAACGATGCATCCCTTGCCTATAAAAGGCAAGGGGATGCAAGAGTGGAGCAGAGGAGCTGGAGCCGAGACGAGACGAGAGAGTGAAACTAAGGAATTGTTTTGTTTTTCTTCTTTTCCTTCTTTTGTTGTGTAATCAATTTTCTTGTAATATATTTCAAAAGTTTGTCAAATTAAAATGAATGTTTTGTTTTCTTTCAATATGAGTGGCTAATTTTACTAAACTGAGGTGAATGATAAAGTTCAAGATTTAAAATTATAAAATTAATTACTTTCTCAAATGAGTTTTAAGTTTATTTTATTCTTTTCTAGTTATTTTTGTGTCATATTAATTTATAAAGTGTTTTGGAATTGTATGGTATTTTAATATAATGTTGACACATCAATATAATTGTGGCACATTAGATACTTGATTCCATATTTATCCACACACATAGTTAGTTAAAAATTAAATGACATAATAATTAACTGGTAAAAGTGAGACAGAATAGAAAAATAAGAGATTATTAAAATTATAGTAACATCTGTACTGTTCAGAAATTGGAGTAAAGGATTTAGGGTGCGTTTGTGATTGGGGTTGGGCAGCTGTAGCTTAAAAGCTACAGCACTAAAGTGTTTGGTAAACACTAGCTGCTGTAGCTTTTAACCTATGTTGATATAATTTTTCACTTGTATAATATAAAATTTATTATATCTTTAATAATTTGATAAAATTATTATTTAAAATTTATATTTACTATATATTATTAACTTTTACTTCATAATTACAGTTTTTTTTTCACAGCAGCTGTAACTTAAAAGCTACAGCACCTCAATCCCAAACGCACCCTTAGGTAGGTTAATCTCCAGTAAATCTTACGGATTTGGTTTTTAAGAACTGTGAATTGAGTTTCAATGTCAATGAACCACATATTCGAGAAGTGAATTAAATTTGGGTTCAAATTCTGGCAATTTATAGTATATTGAAGTTTCTCTTTGTCATAGTACTTGTTTGACTCAGATGTCCTCAAACTTTCCTTAAGGTTAGTGAAATAAATTTCCACCATAGATGATACCTTTCAGTGCTTAGATTGGTTAATTGAGTTACTTCATCCAAGTCATGTGTTGCTCAGTAAAGATCAGATGTCTACTTGAAACGAGGATATGAATATCAAGTGCTTGTATTGGGCACAAGTTTTCAATTTAATTATTGCCGGCGTAAACCCTCCGATGTCTAAGTTAGCACAAGGTGTTTACGGGAAAAACAATGTAATTCGGATTTAAGAAGGGTTTTTGACTTGTTTCATAGTTTGCAAGAGAAAAAGTCTGGTTGTAATTTGGCAGCGTTTTCCCTCTCTTAATTTTTCTCTCCCTTTCTTCATCGGTTTTTCCTCCTTTTATAGCCATTATTCCACGTTCCCCTTCTGTCTTCCTCCCTCCTTTTTCGGGTAGTGGTCTTTTATGGAGCTTTAATTGCTACATCATGGGTAGACGTAGGGTATTGAATGTCTCGTAATGGTTTCGGGAAAAGCGCAAACGCCATGAGTCTGTGGGATCGTGTTCCCGCTTTTTCAGGAAACGGGTATTGGCTCGGCATATACCTCTGGTCGGGCACTCGTCTCTGGTCGGGCCACATTCGCCTCCACGCTCTGCTTGCACCATTTGGTTGAGGTGAGCCATACCAGGGCGGAAATAGTAGCATGGCCGACCTGGTGCTTTTACGTACTCAACACCAGTCCCCCAGTTTCTGGTCTTGCGAGTGAAATGAGAGAAGAGTAGAAACTGATGGTCGAAGCTGACCAGCCCGGGGCTTCTCCTCTGGTCTTCTGAGCATGGGCCTTAATGAGCCTGTCTATTGCATATCTGGGCTTGCTCCAGTCTGGCCTCTTGTGGTGGTTAATGACGTGGCGCTTCCCGACTCTTCATATTTTGAAATTTGAAACGACGAGTTATCCTTTCTCGAT